>CM035108.1:43403034-43566039 GCA_020205505.1 Panax japonicus | reverse complement strand
TACAGAGTACAAATTTTCATGGCAAATCAGCATGATAACCATAAGCTTGAAGAACTACACTTATTAGAGTTTAGTAAATAGAAAACTTGCCTAAACCGTTGATTACCGCAACACAATTTAATTTAATCTCTCACGAAAGACATCATTTAAGATTGATCTTTAATCAGTATAACATACTTTATTCCATAATACTATCTAATACTTAATCAAATATTAGATAACACTTACACATCAATATTATTATCATCCTTTGATAATTATTCAACACTATATCATATCCCTTATGATTTAACACTCGCTTTTTCATTTCATAAATTATTCATTAACATGTAATAAGGCAAACACTAATCCAGCACCCTGGATTCTATATCTAACAACCAAATTTATAATTCAGCAATTTGAATTCCAAATCCATCAATTTAAAACTCAATCCAGCAAACCGGATTCAACACATTTTCAATTCAGCAAATTGTATTCTATATCCGTATCACGAAAATACCAAATCAGTGAATTATTCTCCTATCCTTTGGTCAAACATATATACATGTATTTCATGCACAAAAATTATTTTTCCATAATTTTCCAACTTCCTTTGGTATTTTTCAAAAATTAATTTCTAGTGCGTAGCTTAAGAAATTAGCTACCTCGTGCTTAACTCCAGTAATGCCCATCTTTTGGCATAACCTTATATATGTTAACTTGATGTTCTATTTTAAATTTCGTGGCAATCGGAGTTGTAGAACTCCGTTTATAGCGATTTCCGTCGGAAAATCACAAAAATTGAAACGATCATAACTTGGTCGTTTTGACTCAGAATTAGCTCATTTTTGGACACGAGCTACATAATACCATATATTTTCATTTCTCAAAAGCCTGGAATTTTTCTCATTAAATAAAGTCCGAAACAGCCCCCTGGAAAAGTTTGGACAGAAACTGTTTGCACTTTTGGGCAGTTTTGGAGTCCTTCACCAAAACTTAATTAAACGAAATCTGTAACTCCGATTAATGATCCGTCACTTTTTTGGGGTTCGTATCTTCTGAACTACCGTTTTCATCTATCACAATCCATATTTGGACATGTTAGCTCCCAGAATTCAGCCCGGAAGTGGCGGTTACAAAACTGTCCTTTTAACAGTTTTCTCATCTTGTATAGTTTGGGAGAAATCCCATATCTTGTTCAATTTTCAACCTAATTGAGTAATTCCAAAGGAATTTTACCCTTAACACATATATCTAGCATCCCAAGAATATAAATCACAATATCCCATCATAGATTTCAACGACCAAAAGCTTGATCACACTTTTTAAAAGTTCAAACTTTTCCAGAAAAATTATATTTTTCTATTCCTTTTGATTTCAACCAAATCACACCCATATGGTTAGATCTAAACATGATACACTCATCAACATGTATAGTACATGGCTTTTGAGTTTAGAAATAAGTTTCTTATTTCATCAAACAGCATCAACCACAGGATTAAATATATCAAGACTAAGAAAATTAGGATTTTCTACACTTGAAAACCTAGCTTCACTTTTCTTGTTTTTGATCTAACTTCTAACACACAAGATAGATATATCCACACATAAAACACTCTAAATCATGTATATCTAAGATTTTTGAGTTTTGAAACCTTAGAACTTTATTCATCAAAATAACTTAAAATCGAGGGATAATTTAGGTTTGGTTTTATACCATTTGAATTTCTAACATATCTTTTCTTCCAACTATGTAATGGATCTTGGAGGGGCATGGGAAGATCCAAATCTTCTCTCTTATTCCTTCTGGAGATCGACAACCCCTCTCTACCATCTCTCTCTCCTCTCCCTCAAGTATTTTGCTGCTCTAGCTTTGAAACTTAGGAAGTGTTAAATGAAAGTAACCTTTTTGCCTAGAAATGAGATGAATCTATTTATAGGCTCCAAAATATATCTATGTATATATATATATTAATCACTACAAATCTCCATTTTTTCCTTGCCATCCCTTGAATTATGGATCTCCTTTATAAAGCTAGCTACATTAGGGAACACTAGCTAGTGGTTTGGTGAGCAACCTTTGAAAATGAGAAATGAAGCAATTAGTACACATTCATTCCCCCTCTTTTCTCTCTTATATGGCCGGCCACTTGGCCATTGAATGCTCCAAGTCTTGCTTCACTTTTTAATGTAATATCTAGTGTACCAAAAGTCTAAAGTGTTCCTCCACAATTGGGCTAAAAATTGGGCTACCACTTCCATCTTCTGAGCTTGAAATTAATTAGCTAATAACTTGGACTCCTCCACCAAATAAATTGGGTCAACTCTTGAGCCATAATATATATAATCCAATACCTTAAATTCTTATTCAACCCAAATCATTTAATTAGGGTTTCTACTTCATCAATTATAACACCAATCCTTGCTCATGCACACTTATTTTCTTAACCCAATTAGACTTGCTATAATTAGTTTATAAAATTAATCATTTGAGATATATAAAATAAATCTCCTAGAATTAATAAGTATTCTAAATACCACAATTCTCTTTTTCCATAACCCTTAAGTTATTAAATCCTTCATTCCTAATATATAATTAGCTTTACACTAGTTTCTTTTGTTTGTTTATATAATAAACAAAGATAAACCATCACATAATGTTCATATTCCTTACACACAACTTTTTAACCCTTAGGGTTTAATACTTCGCATTTAGGATTCCCAAATTAGGGTTTAAATATCCGAATTAGGGTTTCGGATTCTCGAAACTAAAATTAAAGTTTCTGAGCGTATCGTTAGAGTTTTATAACTTAATCACCATATTCATATCATGATTTTAGTGTTTCGGATTCCCGGAACTGAAACTAGGGTTTCAGAACCGATTTCTATGGTTTCTCATCCATTGTTTGGGTTTTCTAACAATTCGTTAGATTTTTTCTAACTTAATAAACGTATGATCAACATAACTTTAGGGTTTTCTAAAGTTATAACTTATCTGATCAATACTTGATCTCAAATCATTACGGTTCACATATGTAACCAAATATACCGACTAGTATTCGCTTCGATACTTATCCTTGATAATTCTTCAAAAGAATTTAAATCTACCATAATCTTATACCTCATTACTAGAATATCACTTAAAGTCTATCACATAATTCAAGTCTTGTCCAAAACTTTTGAAATTCTTGGAATTTCATTACATAACTGCCAATTCCATACACTTATTTC
This sequence comes from Panax japonicus, assembly GCA_020205505.1. Taxonomy (NCBI): domain Eukaryota; kingdom Viridiplantae; phylum Streptophyta; class Magnoliopsida; order Apiales; family Araliaceae; genus Panax; species Panax japonicus. The sequence goes on along the minus strand of CM035108.1, from coordinate 43,562,829 downwards.
TTGTCTAGGTCCTAATATTGAACCTTAAATCAATCAATTATGATTTTAATAAATTCTCCAAATTCTCGGGTTGTCACAGGTTATCTTCGGGGTTAGAACTGACTTTCCCAAGGTTATCTCCGGGTTTAGAAACTAATTTCTCAGGGTTATCTTCGGGGTTGGAAAATGGATCTCCTGGGGCTATCTCCATGGTTGGAACTGAGGTTGTGGTTCTCCAGGGTTATTTCTGGATTGTGAAAAGACGTTTTTGTCCTCCTGTATAGTTAGTAATAGGAAAATGAAATTTTGAGTATCTACAGTTGCCCCTCTTTATCATGTTCATGCAATACAATGGAATGGACATGATAAAAATTACTTGACACTTGAAATATGACAAGGTATTTTGAATGATGAAAATCGCAATGTAATGAATGTTATGATGAATGTTAAAATATTTTTGCAAATTGCAGTTCACAAATCGCACATCGCATTTCGCATTTAGCCAATCGCACATCGCATTTCGCATCTCGCAAATCACAAATCGCAAATTGCGTTTCACACTCCTCACTTCGCATTTGGCTAATCGCACTTCACAATTCGCAAATTACAAATTGCAAATCACTCATTGCTTTACCTTTAGTGGTTGTTGCTGATGCCTATGCTGGTGTTGATTCCAATGGTTTGACTTTTTTTCGGTGTTGTTGATGCTTGTTTGATGAGGATAAGTTGAGATGTTTTCTATATTTCTGTTGGGGATGAAGTTCTAAAATCATCGAACCTTCCCAATACATATGCTGGTAGTTTACAACGGTGCCTACCCAGCTGGTATTTTGACAACGGATCCTATCCCACTGGTAGTTAACTATGCTGACATCGCCAAACTATTTTGGTTCCCACTCGAATGGTGGTACACAAAGATTTCATCGCTGAATTATCTTGATGTTGCGCTGAATTGATGACAATAGTTTAGAATACCAGATCATCCGATACCTTCACTGAAGTAATATTCAACGACTTGCTTCACTAGACTCCGCCTGATGTTACGCTAGATTGATGACAACCAACGGATGTCTACGATAGAATTTTTCTCTAATATAGACATTTAATATGCACGCATATGTAAATCTACTAGAGGTGAATGCTAAACCTGGATGGAGATGTACGCTGATGTAGCGCATTTGCACATGTTAAAATCATGCATAATGTGATAACCTAGATTTATCCTTAGGAGTCTATTGTCCTAGGTTGATGCACTTTTTAAAGTGCCTAGAGTAGAAACTTACCTCACCCTTTCTGAGGCGATTTGGAGTTTCTTTTCGCTGTTGGGTACTTGTGCCCCATTCCCTTGAGCTTTTGATTCGCAACCTGGCTGAACTGATGATCTGAATGCTGCTAACATCCCTAAAGGGTGCAACCCATTCTTTCGCTGCTCATATTTGAACTTCGGTGTAGAGGCCTCGACTTGTGAGGACTTGACGCATATTGACACATTTGATGGTGAGGATTTCATTCGCTAGACCTTTCGTCATTGACCTTCTTCTCATGAGTTAAGGACTTTCTTGAGAATTTTCCCTTTCCTTTGTAGGGGAAAACTTATGTCGCCTTGATTTCTTTCAGGAGTTCTCCCCTTTCTTTTGATGAGAAGCTTGATCTCGCCTTAAACTCTTTTCATTTCTTGGAAAATGGAAAATGCCCCAGTCCTTTCGCATGTTGTCGGGGATTCATAAGGGAAACTCTCTTTGTTGACCAAGTCGCGAGTGAGCAATATCATTCACATCAAAAGAGAAAAATGTACAAAAAGCTTGACGGCTTGGCTGCCAGGATTAGTATACTCTTTTGAATAAGGCATTTGAAGTACAAATTATGAAATTGCAAGGAAATTTATAAACATCCATGGTCATTATTCATAGGTAGGATTAGATTTTAAAAGACTTATCTCCCTTTATCAGAGAAACTTCATCTTCACTCTAGATGTTATTCTTCGTAGAAATGACTTCATATGACACACGCACTATGAGTGACGCAACTCTTAGTAGGGGTTTCACCTCCATGCCTTGGCAAATTTTTCTTGATTCTCACTCTTTATACCTCTCGCCTAACTTGTCTCATTTTCTTAGGCTATTCAAAATTACCCATGTAACGAGTTTTGGACCAATGACTCCCAAACTAGAGGGCTTTAGGGTGCTAGGTATTAAGACACCCCTACTGGTTTACTTGCTTGAGTAATAAAGGCCACGCTTCGAGATGAGTCAGGCGATCACTCTATTCACTTCTTTGCCTGAGTTTAATATGTCTATTTTTTAGGCTCTAAGTCACCCAATGTAACGAGTGTTAGGCCGATGATTCCCAAACCAGAGGGCTTTAGGGCACCAGGTGTAAAAACACCCCTCGGGCTTAATTACTCGAGTAACCTACGCCAGGATTCGAATCTTCTCAGGTTTTGCCTTTTTTAATGCTCATTTTCTTAGGCGCTAAGTTACCCAATATAATGAGCGTTTGGCCGATGACTCCCAAACCAGATGGCTTTAGGGCACCAGGTGTAAAGACACTCCTCAGGTTTAATAACTTGAGCAACCTAGGCCACAATTTGAGATATTAGGCTGGAGACTTATCTTTTATCTTTTAATTTCCATTATTTTTCCATAGCTTCATACCCCACAACTAAGAGTTAGGGCAATCGCAAAGTGCAGACATGCATATAAGGTCAAGTCTTTTCCAAAATGTGCTTTGAACTAGGATGTCATGCCTAATCAAAAGGTTGAATAATCTTAATTCTCTAATCGTTCCCGTGATTCTTTCCCCATGGATGCTTATCAGAATTAATCCCATTCATAACAAGTTAAACAAAACTTTAACATGTATATTATCGCTAATGCATGTAAATGGAGACTAAAAGCTCATAATGAGATGAAAGAGTCACACCTCACATATAGATTATTCATTCTGAGAATAGTATAATTGGAAAAGACCAAATTATTATACCAAATCATCAGTGAGATGATATGAGGGAAGCTCCGATGATGATGTACCATGTTGATGGTACTAATTGGTGCATTTTGCTCTTTAGGATGGTTGATAAATGCCCCAGTCTTGAGTTATCGCTATTTCCAAGATTGCCCCAGCCTTGTTGTCTGGGATAATTTCTTTGACAGATGGGCTGATAAGATGTTGAGATCGCAAGAGGCTCTTACCTCTGTATCAGAGGTGAATAGGTGGTGGATTTAGGCTTTGATGCCCTCAATCATTGTTCCTGACTTGTTCTTGCAATCGACTTTGATGGTTTTCATCCGATTTGATGAAGACTTGTGATTGAGGGTTTTAGCTCTTTGAAGGTCCTCGCTATTGGTTGTCTTAGTTTATAGCTATTTCTTCCTTTCTGGGATTTATGCCAGATTTGATGGAATGACATTGAAGTGTTGTTGGGTCTTCTCAACACGGGTCGCTAACTTGGAGGGTTGTTCTTTTGAGGGTCAGACTGCACCACTAATGGATGCCTACATACTCCTATTGATGAGGGGAGATCAGGTCTGCATAGTTCCTTCTTGATGAGCTGAACAGTTTGAGAAGTGTTTGTTTAGGGTTTTTGGGTTTTTTTATATTTTGACTGCACCATAAATGGCTGCCTATATACTCCCATTATTGAGGGGAGATCAGGTCTTTCGTAGTTCAGGCCCGATAAGCTGAAACCTTACTGGCTTGATTTTTTTTATTTTAATTTTTTTTTTGTTTTTTTGATTTTTTTTCAATATTTACATGCATGGAAAATAAAAGACATACTGCGAAGAAAGTGATACCGTCCCAACATTTCTTGGAACTACCAACTTTATCCTCTGGATCTACATCTTCTTGGCTAGCTGAGGCCTGATAATCCAGTCGTCCGTGGTTATGTTGCCTTCAAGGCTCGCTATAGAGGTTACGTCTTGATCCTGAATATCTTCGCTTATGGCCATAACTTGATCGCCTCCTGATGCAGTACATTCCTCAAGGACGCTTGAACTAGACCCATCACAAAAATGGATGAACTCTGGATTCTTTAATGGGTTGGCTTCTTCGAAAACCTCACCATCTTTTCCTTCATCTAATCCTTCACATTTTTCCTGGGCTTGAGAGGATTCAACTATGAAATCTCCCTCAAACTATTGTTGTATTTCTTGCAAGGAATTTTCCTTTTTTGCTTTTCCTTCCTTGGACAGGATTAGTATTTCCTCCTCATCATCCAAGGTGATAAAATCAGGAATGTGGTTGTCGTCTTTGGACTAGAAGATGTTTGATGTTGACGAAGGAATATCCTTTGGGGATTCCCATGTCTCCTCTATCATTCCTTGCATTAGAATCAGTCCACCTTGTGTTCTGCCAGAATTGGTTCCCATAGCCTTTACCTCCTCTGAACTACCTGTCTCGAGTGGACATATTAAGCTTTTTATTTCTATTTCGCCTTTTTTGGTCATGAGGAATTCTATCTTCAGCTCTTCATTTTCAATGATATCTCAGATTTTATGTCTCAAAGACCAACATTCCTCAGTCGCATGTCCAGGTGAGTTAGAATGGTAGAGACATATCTTGGTGGAATCATAACTCTTTATCTTGGGATTTATAGGAGGTAGCAACTCGATAATCATTCCTTTGCTTATCAGAAAGTGTAGTATTTCTTCATTTAATTTGCTTAGAGGGATGAATTTTCGGGCTTTGGTGGAGGTTGTTTGATCTTTCTTCTTTGTGAATTTGCATTCTCCTGAGAGATTTTTCCGTTGGCGAGATCTTCTAAAATTTTATCAATCCCCTTTTCTTGCCCTTTCAAACTGCTTTGATCTTCCTCATTTAGTTGGCTCATCTTGGAGAGATATGGGCTTGCATTAGGGTTAACCTCTTTTTTCTCTTGGTTTTCTGATAGTTGAGTGAAAAACTACCTCGTATCCTGATGTTGTCGCACTATAAGCTTAGCTAGCAGATTTACTTGATTTTGGATCGTCTCTAACTTTTGTATTACTGTTATACCCTCCTCCGAGTTTTCCAATTCTAGGACATTTGTTCTGTGCCTTTGGGGGTATTCCTCCACCCTTCGTATGTACTTACGATCTGGATACATTTCAGCGCTTCCTGACCCGTTCATGTTTACTTCCTCCGTATCATGCTGCAACGGAAGGTTGGTGTTAACATTTGGTTGGTCAGGTTGTTGAACCACAATACTACCACTTTTGATCGAATTTTGAATCTTATACTTTAAGGACCAACAATCTTGTGTATCGTGTAATGGAGACCCTGAATGGTAAGCAAATCTCTGGCTTGGATTGTATCTTTTGCTCCCTAGTTCCATAGGTGGAGCCAGTTCGGTAATTTTCTTATGATCAATTAATATCGGCAATATGTTTTCAAGGGAATCGCCTAGTGGAGTGAACACCCGATTTTCCATTCTTTCAAATTTTCTTTTCATGTCCTGGCATTGGTTGAATGCAGCCTGTTGTTGAAATGGCAGATTGTCTTGCTTTTTCCAAATAGGGGGACTGTAGGTTGGTCTACTAGCTTGCCCCTGTGAAACGAGGGATAACTCTTCATTGCCTTTATCAGGTACCCTCTTGGCGACTGCTTCTAAGGCAGTGAAGTCTTTAATCTTGCCTATCTTCAGACCCATCTCTGCCATTTCGCCATGTTTGATCATTTTCGGGAATGGATTTCCTATGCCTGCTAGGATCCTCTCATAGTAAGGAGCCTCTTGGATATCAATAAACGTCATTACCATCTTAATTTTTTTCATCGATGGAATGACTTGCGCTGCTAGATGTCTCCACCTTTGGGCATATTCTCAGAAAGATTTAGTACTTTACTTTTTGACTTTAGTCACTTGGTATCGATCCGGTGCCATTTGTGACTGAAAACTGTACTGATTTAGAAAGCCGTGGGTCAATTCTTCCCAATTATGGATTTTGGCATTGTCAAGTCGGGCATACCAGGATTTAGCCTCTCTAGTGAGACTCTTTTGGAAAAGTTCCATTCTGAGGCTTTCATCTTCAGCATAAGACCCCAGCTCGCCAATATATTCCTTTAGGTGCATATATGGATCTCCTGTCCCATTATACTTTTTAAACTCTGCGACTTTGAATTTGTCAGGATATCGAGCCCCTAGGAATATGCAAAAATCTGATAAGGTGACAATACCATAGTTTCTAGTCCCTTTGATTGACTGGATGGTTTCCTCCCTTTGTTGGACTTTCTTTCTTATATCCCCAATTTCTCGATCATCCCTGAGTTTTATGATTTCAGGGGTTTTTTTGGTTCCTTTATTGGAATGAGGTTAAGGTATATGGGTTTCCATTTTTTTGCCAATACCCTGACTGCCCCCTGTTGTGAATGACTTTGGTTGAGTAGGCATTGTATGGCCCCGAGTGTTTTTATTTTTTTTCTTTAGAAAGACAACCAATTCTGCTATTTGATTCCTTAATCCTTCAAACTCCTCGTGCGAAACAGGAGTAGGATCAGGCTGGGCACTTGTATCCATGTCTAACAGGGAACTTAGTGCCTTATTGGATTTTGAACGGGGCAACGAGATCAATTGCTTCCCTACAAAAAACTTATGTAGTTTAGTCTTAGGGAATGTATAAATGTTACATGCTATATGTTGTATCCATTTTATGAGTATTCATCCTGCAAAACAGATGTTAGCTATTTGTAATACAGGATAACATGTCATGTTTATAAATTATGCATGTACACATTTCCTCATAGTTCCCATTACAATGAGATTGACATGGAATGAAATTACCAGTAATTGAATTTACAAGTAATTAAAATGGGAAAGTATGAAGAAACTTCCCTCCGCGTTTGGTTTATCAGAGGCTGACCTATCCTAGGTTACTCTCGCGACTTTCTGTCATGAAGGTTCCCAGATCAACGCAATTTACTTGACGAGAAGTTAATCCGGTCTTTCAATTGGAGCGAATCTGGGTGGTGCCTTTCCTGAGTCTCGTTGGAATTAGTCTCCCTACGAGTCCAATAATCAAGCACCGATAGGATAGCCTCCTGAAGGAGGGACCACACAGCATACATTCATATACAATGTGTCTCACCGTTATGGAAATGATGTGTGCGAAGCACTTTAATATCACAAGCAGATACAGTGCGAAGCACTAAGTGTAGTAAGTAAAATGAATTCATACACATTCATCAAAATGTAAATGCAACATCCACACACAAGCATATAAAAATTTTGAAAAGTTTATAATAACGACTTAAGTCCTCTTACTGGAGATCCCCAACAGAGTCGCCACCTGTCAACGTCGGAATTTTTATTTGTCCCTTTTCTGTTCTTATTTTTTGGTGTTCTCATGTTAGGTGAGATTTGCTTGAAAAACCAAGTTGGGAAAAAGTCCGACATTTATATGTCGATGATTGGACTGTAAGAGTCGCCAGTTGGTGTTTTTAAATGGTTGCACCAATGCAACCGAGAAAAGATTTGCACATTGACCATATGATGTAACACTGCTAGACTGGTCTGTGAAACCGAGACTCATTAGGGTCCGGGGACTTGCTTATGAGGAGGGAAAGTGTTAGGCAACCCTGACATCCGTACGTGTTACCATGGTGACCACCACTTTTCATTTAAACTGTTATATGAATGTCTGTGAGTGTGTGGGTCAATGTGCAATTATTTGGAAGTAGTGCTATGCCCCGTTCACACCTATATACAAAGGGGTTTGAATTTATGTAAAAATTTAGTTTTAAACAGGATATAGCAATGATATTTTATAAAAGATGTTTTTCAAACCCTTATGCTCAATAGTAATTGAGGCCTTTGATACTTTCATTTTATTAAGTGTTTGACTTGATTACTTTTATTTTTTAGATGTGAAACATCTTCGAGAAAAATAATATACGTAGCAGTGCTAAACTCCTTGTGGGCATGAGAGCCGTCTAAGGAAATTCAAACACTGTGAATAATGTACACGCTGTTTACAGCCGAAAATGTCCATCACGGGAACCGAATCTATATTTAGGAGACTGGATCGGTGATCACATGATTCCTAGGCTCACATGATGTAGCAGTTAATATGAAAGCTGTAAGTAGTTATATATATAAAAGCTGTAAATATATATATACAGACTGTCAACCACCACGAAGAGAACTTCATGGGGGACTGGAAATGTAAATATATAAAAGCGGTAAATATATATATACAGAGACACGATCGACCACGACGAAGCACCTCCATCGGGGATCAGAAATGTATATAAAACAGTAAAGACGATCAACCACCACGAAGTAAACTCCAGGCGGGACGAAATGTAAATAAAGCAATAAAAGGCCATGAAGTAAAACTCTAGGCCTGACAGAAATGTAAATATATATATACACACACACACACACACACACACACACATATATATATATATATATATATATATATATATATATATATATATATATATATATATATATATACAAAAAGAAATAAAAGCCATAGACCAAAGTTTGAGCATACACACGCAACACGACTCTTAATGTGAAGAATAGTGTGTGCACAGTAGAAGAGAAAGGCATTAAAAAGTGTAAGAAGACTTACAGTGGACTACCAAAGAAGACTTCTATAACTTTAAATGGATGGACACTCGGCTTCCGCCGGTTAAAATATAACAATATATGAGCTCACAAATGTTTAAAATGAGAAAACACTCAGTTTATAGAGTGTACAAAGAAAATTGAATAGGGCTTCCTCGCCATTTTCCCTTACAAAATGGCCAGCCCAAGCTCTCTATTTATATAGGGGGGAGCCTCAGGTGTACCTGCGGACACCTGGGGTGCCCCAGGCAATGTTGGTCCTACCGTCTCAAAGTATGTGCACTCGAACCTTCATAACTTTTAATCCGGGAGTCCGATGGAAGCGTGACATACTATTCCAAAAGGCTCTTTTTTGAGAGCTATGCAATGACATAGGATTTTCCCATTTTTATTCTAGGAAGATGGGTCCATGACTGAAATGGCATTTCTAGGTTTCCATCAGGCAGTCCGTTGAGCTATTTTCCGTAGTTTGTGCTCGGAAGTTAAGATATGGTTCTTGTGGGACTTTTTTTTGAAAAAATTTGAGTTGAAATGAGTGTATTTGATTTGAGTTGAAGTTGATTTAGAAAAATGACCATTTTGCCCCTCCCAAGGTTATCTCCATTTTTGGCTCAGTTGTAGCAGTCTTTTCTCAAGGTTATCTCTGAGATTGGCCTACCGTTTACTCTGAATGTCCTTAGGGTTATCTTTGAGGTTGTCTTGACCTCTCGGGGTTAACTCCGGGCATTAAACTTGATCTCCCGGGGTTATCTCCAGGGTTAGAACTGACTTTTTCGGTGTTATCTCCGGGTTTAGAAACTAATTTCCCGGGGTTATCTCTGGGGTTAGAAAATGGATCTCCCAGGGCTATCTCCGGGGTTGGAATTGATGTTGTGGTTATCCAGGCTTATTTCTGGAGTGTGAAAAGATGCTTTTGTCCTCCTGCATAGTTAGTAACAGGAAAATGAACTTTTGAGTGTCTACAACTGGGACTAGCGGGGAGAATGGGAGAATGAAATGATGGTCTGAGTTAGTAGATGTACAAGTCCTCAACAAGTTATAAAATAATGTGGCAATAATTGTAGTGATGACTTAGTGTGTGTGTTGTCATACTATACACGACACTGTAATAATTTTAAATAGGAGAATTTATATATGTTGTTTGTATTTTGGCGAATCAAATTGGGTGGTGTAGACCTGAATTTGGGGGCATCACAATTGGTATTAAAGCTTAGGAATATGATCTTTGGTGGAAATCTAGGGTTAAAACTATGAGGGAGAGACGAATAAAATCCTTCACTAGTATGTCCTACATAAGTTAAATTCATTTTCTAATTTGTCAAATTGGACGTGGGGACATGAAGTGATATGTTAGTTTCTTTAACAAACATTTGTTTTGTGGTTGAATTTAAGAATGACATCTAAAAACCAGGAGATAAACAATGGAATGTAGGAGGCAATTGAGACTTTTCCAACCATTAACCAAGAAACTGTGAATTAGGAGGGGAATAAGCCTCATGTGACTCTAGAAAATAACACTACTGACCACATAATGTATGATGGCTTTTTAAGGGGCTTTCTACAATTCATGCAAAACTATACAAGAGGAACTCTTGTTTATTATACAGGTAAAAATGCTGGTAACTCTTAGCTGGTCACTACTAAATAATTCAAGGAGCTAGGATCGCTTGAGTTTTTCAGAAAGCTATACCCACACATGGTAGAGGCGTGGATAAAGCAAATGACAAAAATATTTGACGTACTACGATGCAATAATGTACAAAAGGTTACATTCACCACCTTTATATTACGAGGAGAGGAGGCTCATTGGTGGTGGGAATCAGTGAAACATACTCATCACTCGGCACTAGAGATGTCTTGGGTGGAGTTCCAAGAACTATTCAATGAGAAGTATTTTCTAGAGAATATTCACCATATGAAGGAGGTAGAATTCATCAAATTAGAGCAGAACAACATGACTGCTTCACAGTATGAGGCCAAGTTTGGTGGACAACAAAGAACACATGACTTGAATATATTTACGAGACTTGAAACCTAAAATTCATCAACACCTTATTTATCTTAAATTTTATTTGTATTCGGATATCGTTGATAAGGCTCGATTATTGGAGCAAGAAAAAGAGACTCTTCAACTAGGAGGCAATGACCGTCAAAGGGAGAGGAACTCAAGATAATAATCGTAACAATGACATCAACCATCGGAACAACGAGAACCATCGAGGAGGCAATCACTATGCCAAAAATGAAAACCACTTTGGTTGTAATCATAGCATAGATAATAGAAGGAGCGAGCCTAATGGAAATAACTTCAAGAAAAAAAGATTCAATAATAATCATGGAAAGGCATCGACATCGACACTAGCACTGGTTTCAAATGGAGGGGAATGAGTACTGGTCAAATATTACAAGTGTGGACATAAGGGATATATTAGCCCAAACTGTACTAAGTCATCCAAGGTTTTATTACATTTGTGAGAAAGAAGGCCAAATTACTCGATTTTGTCTGTCAACAAAATTGAATCCAACTGTAATGGTAACACCCAAGGCTAACACGGATAAGCTAAAACCTATGGATCATGGGAGAGCTTTTTTTTTGACATCCCAAAAGGCATATAACCCAAATAAAGTTATAACTGGTAAGCTACTCATACACTCTGTGATGCCCTCAAATTTTTGTATCTTCCAACCCAATATATGATGCTACACTATGTTACTAACTACACATACATTCAATTGAAAGACGTCATTTACATGCACATGTTTACTAAATATTACATAATAATAAATCCCTTCCCATGTTCTTTATTAACTATTACATTTGTTCATTTGTCATAGTACTACATTATTGCAAAAGTAATACTATTCTATTATAAGATAACTACTTATTCGCCTGGGCCTTTCCTTTGTCCTTATCGAATCCTTCGATCCATTCATTATTAGCTGCAATCATATAATTCAAGCAAGAATGAGCATAACAAGCTCAACAAGTTTAACATTTATGTTGCAAAAATAAAATCAAGAATCATATGATTTATCTTCTATAACTGAACAAATAGTTATGAAGTACTATGAATAATCAAAATAGCACTTTTCCTTCCATTAAAATATTTAACGATGGTAAACACCAGTTAAATTCTGAGTTTGGTCAAAGACCATGAACATTCCATTTTTTGTTCCTTTAAAAAGGATAACCTGACACTAAGTCTTTAAGTTTGATATTTCTTAAGAACACGTCTAGGTGATTAGCCTTTAGTACTCTATGTTGTACAACACTACTCCATTAAACATGTTTACGTTTAAGTTTTGGCAAACTCACGTTCCAGTCGATTTACGACTTAAAAACCTTTGTTGATTCATACTCAGGCTTACCTTTGAATTTGTACTAAAGCAATTGGCATTGGATAATAACATCAATAATATTTTGAAAGATTATAAAGAAATCAACAAAATACTTTAAGTTCTCGTCTAGTCGAAGCAAATGGCATCGAATCTTTCTTTAAACAATTCATGTATATCATACATGAATTTACAAAGTTTGTCTAACATAGAGTATATACAAAGGTTTAGAATGTGACAGCCAGAAAATTTAGAGAATCTTGAATGATTAAGTTAAAGGTTAAAGTTTAAAACCTAGAGTAAAAACAGTGGAATAATTTATAAATTTTAAGTATAACCTATATGGTTTACTATTAAAAAAAATTGAGAAAATAAGGGTTATGAAAATTCAAAATCTAGAAAGAGATTTTTGTATGTGAAAAATTTATTTAAAGAAATAAATTTAAAATGAAGAGATATTATTAGATTAAATTAAATGTTTGTATGTATAGATACGTATATACTTGGAGATGTGTTATATATGATTTAGCTAAACAACAGAATTTATTATTTAAATTAATCATACAATAATAAATGAAAAAATTCATTATAAGAAGCTGATAGTAGTCAAGCGTTAGAAATCTTATAAAAAAAAGAAATAAGAACGTGACAAGTCAGAATAATATATATGATAAGCTATATTAAAAAGACTTATTGAATGTAGCAAACTGTATTAAGAGGGTTACTATACGTTAAATTAAATATCTAGTTTAATATATGAGTATATAAATCATTTTATAATTTATGAAGAATATGCGTGTTTACTTAATATGGTAAATATATTAAATTATATATGGTATATGTACATAAATTGATATAAACAATTTATAATGTGAGAAAATAAAATTATTAATTATTTTCTATATGTGATGTGTGTAGGTTTGGTGTAACTTGTAATTGGGAGTTAATGAATATATATTATATAGGTATTTATTAAGTGGGGGGAAATAAAATTGTTGGGAATAATTTGTGTGATGAAGCAAAAATAGGCAGGTTAAGCATATAATATTTATATATACTTTACCCAAGAACATTAGAATAAATTCTTATATGAAATTAGTTTAATAAAGAAAAAATATTATATTTATCGTAATATCTTAAGGAAGTAAATAAATTCTTAATTAAATTTATGTTAACGAGCTAAGAATATTATATTATAATATCTTGGGTATTTAAATAATTGTAATTGCATAAGAAATTATGTGTAGCATATTTATTTTACCATTATAAAATAAATATGTAATTTAAGTATGTTATGTTATGTTTTATATATATCAAAGGAAAGCCACATAACCTAATTATATATTAGGTAAGGTAATGAAATAACCTAAGGGTTATGATATTGAGAAAATGTTACTATTTAAAATTTATACTAACCTAATAGATTAATTTGGTCTATTTCAAGTGATTAATAATTTTAAATCTAATTAAAGCAAACCTAATTAGGTTATTTATTAAAGAAATATGTGTAAGTAATTAAATTCCATAAGATTGGAAATAGAAAATCTAAATAAACAATTAGGGTAATATAAATTAAAATTGTTAAACTATGTTTATTACATAGCCAAAGACAATTAAAGGAGAAACCCAAAAGAAATTAAACGCAAGCCCATACTTAGCCCACTTGATTAAGGGTATTTTAGAGCTTTGATTAATCTAATTTATGCATTAAAATAAAAGGAAAATGGAGGAGTTATTGGGCATATATATTGCCACCCACATTAGCCTTTTAAGTCAAAAAGATTAAGCTCATCAAGTCCCAAAATTAAAAACTCTTACACACAAGGACAAGTATGTCATGCTCCCATTGGTGGATAGCCTAATTAGCCTCCTTAATGACATGATTAGGCATGATTATCAAGGAATAAGGCTAACTCTTTTGTCCAAGGGACAAAAGAAACATGGGGGATATTAGCACCCCATTTCATTTCACCAACATTTCATTTTATTTTCCTTCTCCACTATTCTTCTTCTTCTTTTTTTATTTTCTCTCAACTAGCAAGAACAGAAAGAGAGGAAAAGAGAGAGACAGAGATTCAGATTCTTGAGAGGAGGAGGAGTATATTGTTCATGCATCACAAGTTCCTAGCTTACTTTGGAAAGAAAAGAAGAGCATCCCATAAGCAAGGTAAAAACCAAACCCTAGTTTCTATGTCATGTATACACTATGTGATCTTGTGAAAGATTCATGGAAGTACAAGTTCTAATAGGTTAGAGCCTTATTGAATGTTAAATCTTGGGTATAATATGTTTATCTTACTCATCTATATATTTTATGTTGGGAAATTTTGGAAAAAGAAAGGTAAAGTAGTTTTGGGAAAAACCCTAATTTAAATGGGTGATCATTGATTTTCATTTTGAAATCTACAAATGATTTTTGTGATTTTGTTTCTTAGTATTCTAGAACTATGAGTTCAAAACAAAACCCCTTTGGAAGCATGTAAAAATGTTAAAAAATGAGTGAGATATGAATTTATTACTAAAACACCTCAACTAAAGAACTCATGTGCAATAACAGTCACTTCTGGACCAATTTTGGGACCAAAACAGACCCAAATTGGATGTTTGATGAATGAAAACTATATTTCCGGAAGATATGAATCCAACGAGTCCAATTTGACCCAAATCAGAGTTGTAGATTTCATTTTATTCAAGTTTTAGTAAATGACCCCAAATCTGAAAAAAAAATCAAAAAAATCTCAAAAGCTACCGCCGGTTCAGTGGTAACCGGACCGACCGGAAATTTTTGGTGGCCGGTTGTACCACTTTTCGGCTGGTTCCGGCGGTGATTCTTGGACCAACATTTTTCTAAGATTCTGAAGAATATTAAGATATTTAATCCAAAATTTTTATGGACAGTTAGCTAAGTAATTAGTGGTTTAAACTCATTTAAAATTATTTTAAACTTACTAATTTATAACTTTAATGCAATTAATGGATTATTAAACTAATTACTTGAAATTTGAAAGTATTTAACTATTTAATTATTATCTAAGTAGTATTGGGTGATAATTAAGTAGAGTTAGTATTAATAAAGTACTTATTAATTATTCAATTAATATTAAATAATAACTAAGAACAAATGATAATTATTCTTATGTTAATAAGAAAGAATAATTAAATATTTATGAAGTAAATTAATTATTTATTATCCAAGGATAAATAATTAATTAAAATTAAATAAGGACAAAGGTTAATTAATTGTTCATTTATTAATAGTAAAGAATAATTAAAGACTAATAAATCAATTATTTATTATTTAAGGATAAATGATTAATTAATTATTACTTAATTAGTATTAAATAATAATTAAAGATAAATAATGTTAATTATTCAATATTTAATTAAAATTAAATAATAAGTAGATGTGATTAGCTATTATTTATTAAATAATAACTAAAATAATTAATTAATTACTATTTAACTAATATTAAATGGTAATTAAATGAAGAAAAATAAAGATTATTTAAATGATTCATTAATTAAACAATTATAATAAATTATTTAAGGATCTAATAATTATTTATTACCTAAGAAAGACCTTATAAATTTATAAAATCATTAACCTAAAATTTATTAATTATCTTATAGGGTTAATGATGGTACATTATACTATGTGTACATTGTGATTGAATTATTTGTTGGATAATAGCATAAGTAAGCATATAAACGTTCAATTGTATGCAGTACTAATTAATAGTCCAACATTGTCAATGCTAGGTCATTCAAAGAGTTTCAATTAAAGCTAGTTAGCCGTAACTCATCAAACAGACAAGTTCTCTAATTCAAACTCGAGTTATTATTTTTCAAGCATGTTAGTAGATAATTGTTGTTGATTATTCCACATCTAATATTATTATTATTGAATATTCACATTATGGAAAGTCTCCTAACTCAACTATGTTTCAAACATGCTTGTGGATTAATTATTGACAATTATTCCACATCTTTGATTATTGATTCGCACTCAGTGCATGCTGCATATGTTCATCAGGTATGAAAGGCTGATCACCTTCATTACCATAAGGTTCAGTTAAATTTGTTCACGGTCATTGTTAACCACTCAGCATAATTATTCAGTTTTTCAGTTATTGAAGTTTTAATTCATGTTCTTTCTCAATTATATTACATTGTTGAAAACTTGAAAGCTTATTCCTTTTCAATCATGATATATCTTCATTGTACTTAAACTTGCTGGGAAAAATAGTTGTTCATCCTTGTTATATCATGATAACAAATTTCAGATTAAAACGAAGGCTCGAAGAACGACAGTGGTAAAGGCGAATTCCAAGTTTAGATTAATATGCATTTAGAACTATTAAGTTGTATGATGCAAATGACATTGTAAACCTTTTAAGTTATTGAAGGTATGTATTAAGTTAAGGTTGTAGACCTTGGGGTGTAAAAGTTTATTGTATAAACAATTTATGTTTATATCTTCCGCAGTAGCTATAGAAATGATGTATCGTAACGTACCAGATTTGAGGTAAAAAGTGTCTGAAATTGGGGACGACACATAGAAAGCTTGCCTCAAGCATCTTCTAGCGTTAATTCACTTTTCTTTCGGTCATATAACATACCAAATTAGGTCACATAATAATCAATACATATTGTCATTAACTTATTTTCTCCCTCTTCTCAGTATAAACTATCTGAGTTGTTAAGTTAATAACATTCGTTATGTTATTTAACGTTCATCACAACTTAATAACATTTTATTGTTATAAGTTACCATATCTGTTCAATGTTTAAGTAATTACAACCTATGTAATTTGAAACATTCATTTAATGCGAATATGGTTTCCCGTACTACTGAATACAAGGTCCTGTATTTCAAAACCTACTTTTTGTTTACATTTTCATAACCTTTAGTTAACTTTTAATTGTTAAACTTGCGGTCTTAATCATTATTTAAGATGTTACTTTAAGGAGGTGTTTGATGATAAAAACTGATTGAATCTGAATCTGAATCTGAATGAGCTGAATTTGAATGAGTTGAATCTGAATCTGAATGAAAAAAGCTGTTTGATAATTGACATGTCTGAAACATCTGAATAACAAAACTTTATTATTTTACCCCTCTGAAAAAAATTCAAAATGGTTGTAAATTTATTTAATATTACTTAATATAATAGTTAATATTTTTTTTAATTTTTTAATTTTTTTACTTCATTCAGCTGCTCATTTAGCCATTCAGCTAAAAAAATCTGACTTAGCCATTCAGCTCGTCCATTTTACCGATTCAACCATTCAGACCAAAACAAACACACTTATCGATTCAGCCATTCAGATTCAGCTCTATTCAACTTTAAACAAACACCCCCTAAGTTTAGTTAAGGTTCACTAATCAACCCTAATCATTCTCCTTCCTTTTATGTTCATAAACATTTTTCTCTGGCTTTTGTTCTGGTCCAGCGCTACAACGCCGTGCCCTTTGTTATTTGTTACGTTGCAACACACACTAGCAGTATGTTGTTCTCATTCAGGCGCTGCGGTGGCACTCCTCATGGCATAACAGGCGCTGTGGCACCTGCCCCTTTTCTTTGAAATTTTTTTCCTATGTGTTGGGAAAATTTTACACCGCTTTCTTCCCGAATTCATAACTTGTTCATTATAACTCGGAATTGGTTTGTTCAAAAGCCAATTTCTTTCTTATTCTTTATACTACAATTTCCCACAAACAAAATACTTTTTTGAATTCGTTAACGAGAATTTCACTTGATTAAAATTTTATTAATCGTTCGTTTTACGTTCTTGAGCATTCTTCGCTCGTTCATCTGTAATTCATCCATCTGATGTCTGAATTCATCAGCTCTTGAGTCTATGACTCATATATTTCATGTTCTTCAATATGTTCATGAAACCTAGCTTTCTAGGTTCATTATTAACATTCTATTTTTGTTTAAAAATCCTAGTTAACTACGATTTCAACTCTTTTCTTAGAAAATTCGCCATAACTTTGTTATATGATATTTTTACTTTGTTCCAAATGAAATCACTCCATTATTCAAACATCTAGCATCCTAACCAAGCATATAACATCTAATCTAATAGACGATGGTTTTAAACTTGTCAATCAACATTATTCATGTTTTTCTTCATTAAATGCTTACTCATTATTTATGATTCTACTTATTATGCTTTTGTTAGTGTTTTTAGTCCACTATTATCCATCCTTATTACTTAGGACAATACATACTCCACTAATAATCACTTCTCTATCAAAAATCAAATTGAAGAGATGAAGATTAAGGTTTTAATGGAACCTCTCATGTTTTTGGCGTTCTTGATTGTTGATCAGTTATCTAGTGTCTCTTCCTTCTTCCTTAGTAATTCACTCTCTCAATATATGTTGGTTGAAATTTTGTAACCAAATAATGAAGCTTAAGCTTTCCTTTTATAGATTTTGCAAAATGGGGGAAAAATGGTCATCAAGTCCTACCTCCTTACTATTCCACGTCCTTAACCAAGCTTCCTTGAGAAGCTTGGCCACCTTTGGCTGGCCACATGGGGTTGTGGGGCCCCCATGGGTTGCTCAATGGGTTCTTACCCACCTAGAGATCCAATGGTTCGACCCACGATTTTGGATCTTGGTTCTGGCTTAGATTTAATTCAATTTGGGCCTAACTCTGGGCTTGCATTAAATTCTTATTGGGCCTCATTCAATATTCATTTGGGTTTACCAATAGTCTAAGTCTATTAATCAATAGTCAAAATTAACTTTAGTTGATCAAGACTTTGACTTTACGTATTCCTACCGTATAATTCTCGTATTCTTTTCATATATACTTCGTATAATATTTGTATGATACATTGTATCATTCTTTGTAATATGCTTGTACAATACATTGTATCATACTAGTATTTTTTCTCGTATAATAACTTTCTTATTATACTTAATAATCCTTTATTTAAATTTTCACTTTTCCTAACCTTCTTGATTTGAGTACGCATGCAAAAAACTGCGTTTTTCATAATTGAATTATTATTGGATAATCCGTTTTTCGTCATAATTCTATCATTACTTATTTCCTAGAAATTCAAAAATAATTCCCGAGCAGAAATAGATGAATAGTATTTTTCGGAAAATTTCTCGAAAAACTTTTATTTTCTTCTTGGAAATTCATACACTTTATTTCTAGCACGTATCTAGAATCCTAACCACATCCATTCATTCTAGGTCATAGAACAACCTTTAACTTACTTACTCGGTATAATAAACATATAATATCATTTTATTCAATATAATCAAATAAAATTAATTTATATTAAATTTTAATTTTCTAGGTCGTTACATTCTTCCCACCTTATAAAGATTTTCTTCCCAGAATCTCGATACAAGTTAATCAAATAAATGGGGTAATGCTATCACATAAGCTACCTCTCCTACTCTCTTTAATATCTCAAAAGGTCCTATAAAACATGGACTTAACTTTTCCTTCTTTCCGAAGCATATCTTTCCTTTCCACGGAGTTACCTTCAGAAAAACATACGAACCAACTTCAAACTCTCTCTTCTTTTGATGAGGACTTGCATAATTTTTTTGTCTGTCTTGATCTGCCACAAGTCGTGTACGTATCAACTTAACTATATCTGCTATTTGCTGCACCATTTCAGACCCTAGCATTCGACGTCCACCTACCTCATCCCAACACAGTGGAGTTCTGCACTTTTTTCCATATAACGCCTCGTAAGGCGACATGTATATACTTGCGTGATAACTTTTTGTTATAAACAAACTCTACCAATGGTAGATGATCATCCCAGCTCCCTTTCAAATCCATAACGCAAGATCTTAACATATCTTTAAGCGTTTGAGTTGTTCTTTCACTTTGTCCATCCCTTTGTGGATGATCCTTACTCGACCATAGTTGCGTTCCCATATATTCTTGCAAACTCCTTCATAAATTTAATGTGAATCATGGATCACGATCTAACACAATTGAAACTGGCACTCCGTGTCTTGAAATAATTTTCTTAACATAAAGTGTAGCTAATTGCTTCAAGTTAAACCTGAACCTTATCAACAAAAAGTAAGCCGACTTCGTTAAACGATTCACTATTACCCAAATAGCTGAAAGTAGTATGCATATAAGCCAATCATGTTTGATGATAAAGCATATACTTTGTAACAATCTTATTCATTTATTAATAAAAGATTTTTTTAATTAAAGGCTTTTAACTTATTTACATGGTGCTATTTTATAATATGTGATAAACCTATATTTTTAAGCATTTCTTTTAGAATCACGATGATGATCATGCTAATGAGATCTAAATTCTTAGATAGCTCACAAACTAAAATTGTTCCCAATTGTTGAATTACTAAAAAAAGGATTAGTGAATTCGGATAGATTGATACATACGTTTCTTGCTCATTGGATGAGGATGATTTATCTCATGATCATTTGCGTGGAGACACTAAAGTAAGTATGAATGTGCTTATTGGAGAATAAGTTCAATGAACGTGGCTCGCGAAAGAATACCTAATAGAGTTTTACTTACCTGTCAATAGGAATTCCTGCAGTGATGGTAGTACAAGTGATCCTTGAACTTGAGATCATCATAATATCTTATGTATGATGAGTTATACTTTGACATATTTCTTAAGACCCTTAGGGTGTATCAAAGAGTATGCTTGGGGTGTAATAAGTTATACATGGAGATAATGAAAGATAAACAAAGAATCTAACGCTTCTAGTAAAAGAAGATAAATGTCTTATGTGATTCGATAAATGACAACCCAGTAGTCTTTGGCCAATGCAGAATAAAGTAGAAAGGAGTTTCTAATTTTTATTATTTGGAGTTGTGCATTTTAGAATCGAAATACATATAATTAAATAAAATAAGACTTGACAATAATTCCATGTCTTATATTTAATTGGGACATTGTATGGTGGAATGATTGAATTGTACGGTAACTATTTACTTAAAGGTTCTTTTAAGATTAATGTTAAAATATATATTATGTGGAAAGTCATTGATTGCTAAGTAGGCTTATCCTTATTGTAGAATAAATATTATTTATTTAAATAAATTAACAGATTAAATTATTTATTTAAATAAGATTAGAATTGTTCTAATTGATTTATTCAGAATCGATTTAATATGGAGAACCTAAAGGGTCACACCATAAAAAGAAGTATATTTATTTAAGAAGTAAATGACATAATCGTAATAAATGGTGATAGAATAAATTAAATAGCTTAATATTTATTATTTAATATTTTGAAAATATTAAATATAAATTAATAAGTGGGGTCTTATTATTATTATTATTATTATTATTATTATTTAATTCCTAAAGGAGTTTGGTAATTAATTAATAAAAGTACGCTCATATATTCCTAATAAGATTAGGAGGCTAATTAATTAAAAGAATTTAATTAATTATTCTTAATAAGATTGAGAGCCTAATTAATTAAAAAAGTTTAACTAATTAAAATAAAACCCAATTCCTTAATTGTTAAGGAGGGTTGCCTACATCTATAAATAAGACGAGTCTTATTATGGGTGAAGGTTGCTGATATTTTCACAAGACACGTGAATGACAATTCTAAGAGTTGGGAGAGTACACAATATTCTATAGAGATAGAATTAGGGTTTTGCCAAACAACCATCTTCTTGAATACTTCTTCTTCCTTGGTGGATCACCTCTAGAGGCCAAACATTTGGGTGGCTAACGTTGATCAAAGGAAAGAATCAAACCCAATGGATTTAAGTTTAAAACGAAAAGGATTGGAGGTGAACTTGTACTTGAGGAAGCTAGTTCTACAAGAGTATAAGTTTAATCTTAAACTCTTTTCATCTAATTAATAATTGCGCATGAAGGATGATCCGAGTAATTGGTTTGTAAAATTTTTATACTCTTTTTTTACGCTTCCGTTTTAGTTTGATGCAATTTGATTGTGTACATGGGTCTTACAAACCTAACAGTGGAATCAGAGCCAAACTTTTATGCAAGGTATTAATTGTTTAAATTTGATATGTATGTTGATATGTGTTTGGAACAATTTTTTTGGGCATAATTATTGGTATAAAATCATGTTTTTGGTGAAAAACTACATAATTTGAGAACATGAAAAACAGATTAAATAAAATTTTGTTTTATTTATTAATTTTATTTATAATTAAGGTAAAAGGTTTATTTTAATTAAAATTGGATACACTATTTTTCAGTAATTCTAAATTAGAAATAAAGGAATTTATTATGATTTAAAATTGGATTAAAATATAGTTGTTTATTTTAATTTGAATTGAATTCCACGTTCATCTGAATAAAAGAGTTATTCACATATGGAATAATGTAAACACTCAAAATTTTTCATTCCTGTTACTAACCCAGCAGGAGGGAAAAATCGTCTTTCAGAGATAAACCTGGAAGTCAAATCAGCTCAATCCCGGAGATAACCCCGGGAAACATAATTTTCAATCTCGGAGACAACCCCGGGCACTCAGTTCCAATCCTGGAGACAATCCCGGGAGACTCAGTTCCAACCTCGGAGACAACCCCGAGGGATGCAGTTCCAGTTCAGGAGATAACCCCGAAAAAGTTAGTTCTAACCTCGGAGACAACCCCGAGGCACTAAGTTTTAACCCCGGAGATAACCTCGGGATGTCAAGCACACCTCAGAGACAACCCTGAGGACATTCAGCTTTCATAGCAGCTCATTGTCAGAGATAACCCTGAGCAATGACTACTACATCTACGTAGAGCCAGAGATAACCCCAGTGAAGGGGCAAAATCATCATTTTTCCACCTCAATACTACATTCATGTCGTCTCAACATCATTTCAATTAACACTGTATATAGAAGTGTCCCACATAACCATATCTTAAATCACGAGTGACTACTACACAAGATAACACACTGAATAGAATTTGAAGACTTGAAGATCTGGTCATGGACCTATCTTCCCGACTTCGTACAATCTCTAATCCCATGTCATTGTGTAGATCTCAAAAACAACATTCTGAAAAAGGTATAACACGCCTTTATCGGATGTCCGAATTAAAAGTTATGAAGGTTTGAGCAGACAGCGCGTTGTACAAGTGCATGTACTTCGAGATGACGGGACCTGCAATGCCCGGGGCACCTCGGGCAGTCGCAGGTAGACCCGCGGCTCCCTGGTCTATAAATAAGAGCCTTAGGCAGCTCATTTTAAAAAAGAAAAAAAATAAAAAGGAGAGAAAACTCTGTCCATTTCAGCCTGTAAACACTTCTAGAGTGCTCAAAACTGAGTGATTATTCTTTCAAAACACTTGTAAGCTCGTGTTGTGCTACATACTAAAATTTAACCGGTGGAAACCGAGTTTTCAGGCGTTTAAAGCTATCTGAAGTCTTCTTGGCAGCCAACTGTAAGATATTTCAGATTTTTAAGCTTTTTATCATTTCTATATATATATATATATATAAATGGTCTGAATTTTAAGCTCACCTTGCTCACCCCCCTTTAGCGCGGACTAGGCGACGATTCGATCCATCGCTATATATAAAATCGTCGTCTATGTGTTGTCTGTCGTTATATGTTGTCCGTCGCTAAAAGATAAGACGATGGTTTTATATATAGCAACGGGTCGAATCATCGCTAGGTCTGTCGCTAAAGGGGGATGAGCAAGGTGAGCTAGATAAAGGGTGAGCTTAAGATCCAGATCATATATATATATTTATATTTTTGTCTGGCCTGGAGTTCACTTCATGGCCTTTTACTGCTTATATATATATATAACTGTTATTAAGCTTGCGAGCAAGATTTTCCTAAATCTGGCTATTTCTCACTTTGACCGGTTCATGGTGACTAAACTGGAACCGTTGAGGCTAGAATAATTTAAATTTATTCAAATCTAGTTCTTTTTGTAGCTTTTTGTACATATTGCTTTCATATGTGAGCCTAGGAATCATATGGTCACATATTTAGCTTCTAAATCTAGATTCAGTTCCTGTGATGGATATTTTTAGCTGCAGCCAACTTGTAAATTATTCACGGTGTCTAAATTTCCTTAGATGGCTCTTATACGCACAAGGAGTTCGGCACTGCTATGTATCTTATTTTCTCAAAAATGCCTAACATCTTGAAAATAAAAGCAATCAAGTCGAACACTTGATAAAATGGAAGTATCAAAGGTCTCAATTACTATTGAGCAGAAGGGTTTGAAAACCTATTTGTCAACTGACATTGTCATTCATCGTCTTCCCATCGAAGAGGGATTCAAACCAGTCAGGTAAAAGCTTAGGCGATTAAAACTTGAGTGGAGTTTAAAAGTTAAAGAAGACATTGTGAAACAATTTTAAGCCGGCATCATCATGGTATCAACATACCCATCTTCAAGTTGTTGAGGAAGAATTCCTCCAAGAAATGGAATGATAAGCTATCTATTACCCTAGTAAAAGATTCAGCATCAGTGAGACAAGTACAACTTGATTGAGAAAACTTGTTGTGCTTTAGCATAGGCTTCCATGAGGTTACAACATTATCTCCATGGTCACATAACCCATCTCATATCCCACATGGATTCTCTCAAATATGTGTTCAGCAAACCCATGTTAAATTATCGACTGTCCAAATGGCAGTTGATCCTACAACAATTTGACATCATCTACGTGACTCAAAAGTCTATCAAAGGTCAAGGAATTGCCGATCAACTAGCCTCTGCACCTTCAGGGGATTTCAAACCCTTGGAAATATATTTTCTCGATGAAGGGGTAATGACAATTTAGTAACACCATCAGGACGATACAAATCAACTATGAAGGATGTATTTTGATGGAGCTATAAACGTGGAAGGCTCTTGAGCTGGAGCAGTTCTAGTATCCATCTCAGGAAAGCAGTATCCCGTTACCATCAAATTGCATTTTGTCAACACCAATAACACAGCTGAGTATGAAGGCTACATTATGGGGTTGAAACTAGCCCAATCCATGGGCATCAAATGGTTAACTGTCTTTGGAGATTATGAATTGGTAATCAGACAAACCACAGGGGTCTATCACACTAAAAAAATTACATTTGCTGCTTTACCATTGGCAAGTTATCTAGATGGCTTCGGAGTTTGAAGAAATATCCTTCTTCCACATTCCTAGGAATAGGAATGACTTTACGGATGCACTAGCAACTTTAGCCTCCTTGATCAACATACTTGATAAGGAAGACATGCCAAATATTACATTTGCCAGACAAAAGGCACCAGCCTACGGGAACTTCATTGGAGAAGTATCGGATGAGCTGCCTCCCATCCAACACCCTTGATATTAACATATCAAGGAATATCTACGAGATGGATCTATACCCGCTGAGGCAAGTCAAGCTTAAAGAAAGAGGATTCATCGAATGGCTATGAAATTCTATCTGAGAGGAGACGTACTCTACAAAAGAGATGCAGGACTAGGCCTTCTCAGATGCCTAGATAAAGACCAAGCTTAGAGGCTCATGGATGAAATCTATGGTGGAGTATGCGGCCTATACATGAGCGGCCCTATACTTGTCAAGAAAATCCTAAGAACATGACATTTCTGGCTCTCTCTCAAGGCTGACTGTAATGATCACATCAAGAGATGTTACCAATGCTAAATTAATGGGAATGATACCCACTCCTCTCCAAGGGAGCTCTACAATATGAGTTTGCCCCGACCCCTCTCAATGTGGGGAATGGACGTGATCTAGCCCATCGAGCCCAAAGCCAGTAATGGTCATCAGTTTATCATCACCATTACCGACTACTTTACCAAGTGGGTAGAAGTAGCCTCCTCCCCTAGGGTTACTAAAGAAGTGATCATTGGTTTCATCAGAAACAATGTTATTTGTCGATATGGATAACCAAAGGTGATTCTACTAGACAATGCCAAAAACCTCAACAAACAAATGATGGAGGAGTTATGCAGTAAATTCCAGATTAAACATCTCAACTCCGTTGTAACGACCCATAAATTTGGATTTTCCAGAATTTAAGTTTAAAGAATTAGTTATTAATAAAATGAATTTTTATTAATAATATTCCGTGCTATGTGTTTATTAATTGTTCTAGAACCTAGGATGATTATAAGTCGTGAGGATTCTGGCTACGAGCTAGACTGAACGAGTAATAATTTTTAAGACAAAAATGAAAATTTTTCGGGAATAAAAATAATTCCGGGGAAAAAGATGAAATAGGCACTATTCACCCGACGAAACCTAAGGGTTAGGGTTTGAATAACCTAAGCTATTCTGAGAGTTCGGTATGTCGAAATGACATTTTGTCAAAAGATTTGACGGTAATATGTCGTGAAAAGTTAAGTAAGCTGATAAAAGTTTTTCTCGAAAAACATGCAGAAATCGAACAAAATAAAAACGACGAAAAGTACTGCTGTGTACTTTTCACCCGTTTAACTACGTTAGGGTAAAATGTGAAGGAAAGTGCTTAACGCCAATTTTTTTTCTTCAGTTTTTCACAAATTTGAAGAATACGTAAAATTTTATCGGTAAAAGAAAGACGAAATATTCAGCAATATTTGGATTCCGAGAATTGCAGTTTTTAAAACTGTCGGACGAAAACCCGAAAGACGGAACCATGAAACTTAAAGGCTAAGTAGACTTAAGGGATAAGTTAACTTAACACTTAAGTCATGAATAGTAAGGAGGTCGGGGGCAAAATGACTAAAATACCCCTAGCCTTGAAAATCTATAAATAGTAAGCTTAGTTCATTTAAATGAGATTTTGAAAATCCTACATCTAGAGAGAGAGGGTTCGGATGAAGAGGGAGAAGGAAGAGCATGAGCATGAATGATCGGATCGAAAGTGTTCGTTAAATAGAAGAGCTTGCGAATCGCCGACTTTGTCTAGCGGAAGAAAAATAAAGAAGAGAGGTAACTTAAAACCTAGTCGAATTTAAATTCTCTGTAAGTCTTATATGTTTAAAAAATAAATTAATGAGAATAAGAAGTAGATGAGGTTATGAATGATTTCATATGGTTGAAATCATGAGAAATAATGAAAATAAGAATTTAAAGTTTAGTAAATAAATTTCTCAAGGAAGTATAAGATTCGTAATGAATTAGAACGATCTGAGTGGATTATATAAATAAGTAGGTGAAATAAGTAAGGAATAATGTTCTATAACATCAAATTCCAATAAGAAGTGAAATTGTAATCCAAAATATCAATTAAAATGAAGAACGAATGAAGAACACGAAGAACACGCGAAGAACATTGTTGATGGACAAATTTAAACCATCGTAGGATAATTGTTGTTGATGGACAAGTTTAAAACCATCGCGTATAAGTTAGATGCTTGTTGCTTGGTTAGGAACAGTAGAAACGTTCATGAAGAACGGATTAAAACTGAGTTATAACGAAGTTATGGTAAAAATTTCGTAAAAGATGAATGAGAATTAGAAAGTTAGTAATGAACCCGAACGTGTATGGTTTCATAAGAATGTAAGAGAACATAGAAAATGTGAGTTGTGGACTCAAGAAGGAATAAATTTTGAGTTTGGATGACCGAATTACGGACGAACAAACAAAGAGCATTAAAAACGTAAAATGAACAAATGGTAAAGATCAAGCCCATTGAATGGCACGTTGACGGATTTAGAATGAAGTTTTGTCCAAGGGGTATTGAAGTACATAAGATAAGGAAGAAAATGGCTTAGGAACGACCTCGTTCCGAGTTATAATGAACGAGTTATGAGATCAGGAAGTAGCGACCTCGTTCCGACAAACAACTATCCACCAATGAACTACAGGCCAATGAGGACTTTTACCACATAATTCGTCACATTACGGTCATGATTATACCGAATAATCCCTTCTCATAATCATACCAAGTCCATCTATGCACGTAAGCCAAAGATGACTTTAATCATAATATAAGCACGAGGATGATGATAATGACATAATAATTCAATAAAACAAGTTCAAGGATAAATTTTAAAGATTTATAATTTAATTTATCCAGAAATCAATAATGTCCAAATTGTCAATATGATACTGCTTTGTAGAGTAAAATTCAAGAATGCTCAGAAGAATATTTCCATGAAAAGATACTGGATGAAGCGTGAAAATCAAGGATATTCCACTAATTTCATGGAGTATAGAAGACAAAACTTTAACCAAATGAGTATCATAGAATATATGAAATTGTAAATGGATTTTCACCTGCCTTGCTGTAATCCACGTAGACAGATCATTTCCACAATTTAATAAGAAATGAATACGAAGGGACATTCACCATGAATGCGATAATCCACATAGACAGGTTATTCCAACAGAATAATAAAGGATGGAATAATAGAAGAATTTCACCATATATGTTGTACTTCGCATAGACAAGTTATTCCAGCAGAATCATAAATAATGGAAACATGTCATGCGTAATCCGTACAGATAGGATATTCCAATAGAATAATAAAGGATGGAACCAGGTCATACGTAATCCGCACAGACAGGATATTCCGAAAGAATAATAAAGAATGGAATAACAGAAGAATTTCACCATATATGTAGTACTTCGCATAGACATGTTATTCCAACAGAATAATAAAGAATGGAACCAGGTCATGCGAAATCCGCATAGACAGGATATTCTAACAGAATAATAAAGAATGGAATAACAGAAGAATTTCACCATGTATGCGGTACTTCGCATAGACAGGTTATTCCAACATAATAATAAAGAATGGAATAACAGAAGCTCTCTTCATGAATACGAAAGAAATAATACCCCTTACCTTAGAAAGAAACTGGATACTGGAGTAGAGAGGTAGCAGACTTCTCTTCTTCTTTCTCTCTATAATATATCTCTATAATAATTGCTCTATAGCTTTAGTGAATTGGTGAGAAGTGAAGAAAGAATGAGTTTCTATTTATAGGAAAATATAGTTTCGATAATTGCACATTTTAGGGGTCGAAATATTACAGTATAATACCTTCATCTTTTTCTTCATTTTTAATTTAGTCCTGCAAGTATTATCAAACTTGCACCACCTCTCCTAATAGTAAATCATGTGAATTAATATTAAATCTCGTGACTTAATAGTTCTAGACATGTGAAAATAAGAATTACAGTATAGTACCTCCATCTATACCTCCATTTTTAACTTAGTCATGCAAGTATTATCAATCTTGCACTAACTCCCCTAATAGTAAATGAATGTGAATCAATAGTACACACATGTGAACAAATAGTTATAATCATGTGAATCAATAGCAATTAATTGTTCATTTATCCGATTAATTACCCGATTGGTCAATATAACCTCCAGACATCAATTATTATCGAAATAAATGTCGATTTTTACTAACACTAATAATTTCAACACAATGGATCTATCAATTTCATCTTTAATCAACACGAACTTATTCATCATTAATATTATAACTCACAATATTTAACAACAAGATCGTTCCCAGGAAAGAGGGGGCTTTCTGATAAGGATTTCTCCTTATTGGCGCACAATTAGATGACCAAACCTCTCCTTAATAGAACTTCTAGACATTGTAGATATTGCAATTTAATAATATGAATAACTTTGTCGCATCCATTATTGATTTAATAATATATCATATTATGCAGATGTTACTGTGACAATAATTGAATCAATAATATGAGAGATATGATGCAACAATTACTGTAGCAATAATTGAATATAAATAAGTGATTTCTCACGTAAGCATCAATAACCAATGCCGTGTGCTACTATGCAACCACGCGTATTACTGTACTTTTACTACCGGGTAGTTCAACAGTTTTAACGGTAACACTTTCGCTGTTATTTTTATAAAAAGATAATTTCATCGTTTTCTAACTACGACAATACTTCCTTTGTGGGGTCCATCAATGATTGTACCATCGTACGAATATTCCATGTTAAAACGAATATTCCCTGACCAATTGAATATTATATATAACTACTTGCTCACTTTGCAAAATTTGTAAATATTACCCATAACTATAACATTATATCAAATCCACACCATAATATTCAAAAATATAGTTCGAGAAAATTATTCTTTATTCATAAAATTTGGGGTCTCACAACCTTCTATTATGAAATTTCATTCTCGAAATTAGGGTACGTACTTGGTATATCAAAGAGGTGAGGATATCTTGACTTCATCTCAGATTCTAACTCCCAGGTCATTTCTTCCACATCGTGGTTTCTCCACAAAACTTTGACTTGAGGTATAACCTTGGAGCGTAGAATATGATCCTTCTTATCCAAGATTTTAACAGGTAACTCTTCATATGTTAAATCTTCCTTTATCTAGTCTGGTTCTAATTCAATAATATGGTACGGGTCTTTCACATATTTACGTAACATACATATGTGAAAATGTTATGAACACGAGATATACTTGGCGGTAAGGCAAGTCTATAGGCCACAGTTCCTACTTGATCGAGGATTATAAATGCGCTAATGAATCGAGGATAGAGCTTTCCTCTCTTTACAAATCTCGTAACTCCTTTCCATGGGGCAACACATAACAACACATGATCTCCAATATTGAATTCCATGTCCTTTCGATGATGATCAGCATGACTCTTTTGTCGATCTTGTGAGGTTTTTATACATTGTTGGATCATTTGAATCTTTTTCGTAGTCATACGTACCAAATCTGGTCCCAACAACGTTGCTTCACCCACCTCATCCCAACATACTAGAGAACGACACTTTCTTCCATACGACGCCTCAAATGGAGCCATGCCAATACTTACTTGATAACTATTGTTGTAGGAAAACTCCACCAATGGTAAGAACTTGTCCCAACTTCCCTTGAAGTCAAGGACACAGAGTCTTAATAAATCTTCAAGTGTTTGAATAGTCCTTTCTGACTGCCCATCCATTTGAGGATGATATGCCAAACTAAATCATAAATCTGTGCCCATAGCTTTTTGCAAACTAAACCAAAATCTTGAAGTGAATCTTGGGTCTCGATCAGAAACTATAGATACTGGCATACCATGCAATCTTACAATCTTGTTTATGTATATACTAGTAAGACGTTCAAGTGTATAAGTTTCTTGTATCGGTAAAAAATGAGCAGACTTGGTCAATCTATCAACAATGACCCAAATCGCATCTATGCCTTGAGAAACCTTGGGAAGACCAGTAACGAAATCCATGGTAATGTTCTCCCACTTCCATTCTGGAATTTGCAATGGACCTTTTGACAATGCTCCGCTTTGACTTGTTGACAAGTTAGACATCTTGAGATAAACCCCGCTATCTCTCTCTTCATATTGCTCCACCAAAATGTATGTCGAAGATCACGATACATTTTGGTACTCCCAGGATAGATTGAAAATGGTGTGTTTTGCACCTCCATCATGATTTTATACTTCAAGTTAAAATCGTTAGGAACACAAAGTCTGGAGTTGACTCGAAGTATTCCTTCTTCATCGATTCTTGCTTCCCGAATAGCACCTTCTTGTACTTTCTTCCTCATACACATGGGTCCCTGGAGTGTTTAAATCTATTTCCATCCTTTCCAAGTTATACAAAATGGGCCTTTGCGTTGACAATATTTCACTCATTCCCGCATATGTTCTTCTACTCAATGCATCAGCAACTACGTTCATTTTTCTAGAATGGAATTGGATGGTATGATCATAATCTTTCAACAACTCAAGCCATCGTCGTTGTCGCATGTTGATTTCCTTTTGGTGAAGAAATATTTAAAGCTTTTATGATCCGTATAGATCTCCACCTTCTCTCCATACAGGTAATGCCTCCAAATCTTAAGCGCAAAAATGACTGCTGCCAACTCTAGATCATGAGTAGGATAATTCCTCTCATATTCTTTGAGTTGTCGTGAGGCATAGGCTATGACTTTCCCATGTTGCATGAGAACACATCCTAACCCTTTGCCTGAAGCATCACTGTAGATGACATATCCCTCCGAGCCAGATGGTATTGTCAGAACATGTGCTGAAATGAGTCTCCTCTTGAATTCTTGAAAACTCTTTTCACATTCCTCGCTCCAACCAAATTTTGTATCTTTTCAAGTCAGCTGAGTTAATGTAGTAGCAATTCGAGAAAACCCTTCTACGAATCTCCGATAATAAGCAGCTAAGCCGAGAAAGCTATGTACTTCGGTCACTAACTTAGGTTGCTCCCAGCTTTGAATTGCTTCAATCTTTGCCGGGTCAACAAATATTCCATGATTTGATATTACGTGCCCAAGGAATGCAATTTCCTCAAGCCAGAACTTGCATTTCTTTAACATGGCAAATAGCTTGTTCTCACGAAGCTTTTGGAGTATCAGCCTCAAGTGTTGCTCATGGTCTTCACGGGTTTTGGAGTATATGAGGATGTCATCAATAAAGAAGACCACAAAGTGATCCAAATATTCTTTGAATGTTCGGTTCATCATGTCCATAAAGGCTGCAAGAGCATTAGTCAATCCAAAAGACATGACTAGAAATTCATAATGCCCGTACGGAGTTCTGAAAACAGTCTTTGGAATGTCATCAGTTTTAATCTTCAACTGATGATATCCGAAACGAAGATCAATCTTTGAAATGAATTTGGATCCTTGCAACTGGTCAAACAGGTCATCAATGCGAGGCAACGGCTACCTATTTTTTTGGTGACATGATTCAACTCCCGATAATCAATACAAAGTCGCATACTTCCATCTTTGTTCTTCATGAATAGAACAGGAGCACCCCAAGGAGACGTACTTGGACAAATGAAACTGATGTCTAACAATTCCTGTAGGTTGGTTTTTAACTCCTGAAGTTCAATAGGAGCCATTCGATATGGGGCTTTAGAAATGGGTTTTGTACCGGATTCAAGGTCGATACAAAATTCAATTTCATGCTCTGGGGGTAGGCCAGGAAGTTCTTCAGGGAATACGTTAGGAAATTTATTAACAATAGAAATATCATTTAAATCTGAGGTATTTTTATTTAAATCCGTGACATGGGCTAAGAAAGCTTAACATCCGTTTTTCAATAAACGAATAACTTTATGATTTGATATTACAGTGATTGATTTTAGTGGTTTGATTTCTTGAATTCGCATAATAGTTTGGTTAGGAATATGAAAGCTAACAACCTTATGAAAACAATCGATTTTATCATGATGAGTAGTTAACCAATCAATCCCTAAAATCACATCAAATGAAGGTATTTTCAAAGAAATAAGATCGACAGGTAACATGCGGTTACTGATTTGAATCAAACAAGACTTATAAACAGTGGATGTAATGAAGGCTTCTCCTAACAGAGTTTCAATCGATAAGTCAAAGTCTAATTTCTCTGGAGTCAAATTTAAACGTTGAGCGCAAGTAGGAGAAATAAAAGAATGTGTAAAACCGGTATCAAATAAATTATAAACTTCGCTAGAGTTTATGATTAGCTTACCCGTGATCACCTCGTTCGGATTTCTCACTTTTTGGGAGGTTACGACAAACGTTCTCCCTTGAACTACCGATTTTGTCTAGTCTGGGACACCCTTTGATGCCTCCATCCCAGCTGGACTTGACTTTGGTGCATGAAAAAATCGGGCTAGGTGACCTTCTTTTCCACAATTATAACACGCTTTAGACTGCATTACGCAGTTTAGACTGATATGTCCCTCCCCTCCGCATTTGTAACATATGATCCGCGGTCGTTCTCCTTCCTTAACAAAAAGTGCTGATGATGACGTCTTTCCATTTTTGTTGAATATACTCTTCTTGAAATGTCCACTCTTATTGTCATGGCCATGATTACCACCGAAGTGATTATCATTTCTGTCATGTTGATTCCCTCCACGTTTGTTGTAATCACTTCGATGACTGCTACCACTAGTATTATCGACTTGTCGGTTGCTCTCTCTTGGTTAGGTTGACTCATTATCGCGCTCCAATAACTTAGCCCTATTCACAACATCTGAATACAAACACAGTTTATGAGAAATTAGTTACTGACGTATCTCGGGTTTCAAACCTCTTAGAAACATCCACGTCATTCTCTCCTCATTTTCAACCACGTGGGACGCAAATTAGGACAACTCGGAAAACTTAGCTTCGTACTGCGCCACGATTATATTGTTTTGCTCAAGCTTGATGAACTCTACCTCCTTCATGTGATGAATACTTTTAGGAAAGTACTTGTCGTTGAAAATCTCTTAGAACTTCTCCCAAGACATTTTGAGTGTGGCAGGTTATGTACGCTTTACAGATTCCCACCAGTAATCTGCCTTCGCTCGCAACATGAAGGTGGCAAAAGGAACCTTTTGCTTCTCGGAGCATCCCAAGACATCAAATATCTTGTTGATCTGTTTTATCCACATCTCCGCTTTAAGTGGTTTTGGCTCTCCAAAAAACTCTCGTGATCCCAGCTCTTTGAACTTCTTAGCGATGACCGTCCGAGAGTTATCAGTGTTTCCACCTGCATTTTAGACAGGAGCCGCCCTCTCCTGTTGTTGCATGAATTGCATAAAGCCTTTGATCGTCCCATCTTTCATCATTTGATCGCTGTTATTTACCTGAGGATTATTGTCCTCCTGTTGCACATTATCCTGGGTATTAATCTATGGTGACTCCACGGTATCATGTGTATCATTGCTTATCTCCACATTTTTGGATGCCATTTTCAAATACTGCCACAAAATAAGGGTTAATTAGCATATCACATATTATCCCTATACTCTGACCGACCAATTAAATAACAAATATACTTAGGTAGGTCATACTAGAGAAGGAATTCCCCGTCTCTCCCCTCCTAGTTCTTGTCTCACATCTCAGCCAGGGATCATATCCCTAAGCTTTGATACCAACTGTGATGCCCCCAAAATATGTATACGTCACCCATCTTGAGTCACCTAATACATGGTACAAAATACAATAAAAACTTAATTATACAACTGTCGTTTAAAATATGACAAAACATATGCTATGAGTTTTAATACAAATATTGTCATCTAGACAATATCCACACTCAATGGAGTCCTCATTACATTTATTATCACACTATTTTATAAAATAGTGAGGACTACTATGACACCATCTCGGACCATCACTCCATTCTCCGACTAGTCCCGGTTACGTTCTCATTTTCTGAAGAGAACAGTGAAAGAAAGGGTGAGCTCAACTAGCCCAGTAAGAAATATTATGACTAAGATAATGCAGAATAAAATCCATTAGAAGAGTTAAGTAGAGCATAAAATCTATTATCTTTTATGATTTAAAAAGATTTTCATCACCTTTATCGCTGAGACTCAGCTTAATAAATCAACCACATCATCCCTGCCCCATGGCCAATGATATTCATGTAATCATCAATGGTCATGATTATATCGAATAATCCTTGGTCATAATCATACCAACAACTGTCCACCAATGAACTACAAGCCAATGAGGACTTTTACCACATCATTCGTCACATTACGGTCATGATTATACCGAATAATCCCTTGTCATAATCATACAAGTCCATCTATGCACGTAAGCCAAAGATGACTTTAATCATAATATAAGCATGCGGATGATGACAATGACATAATAATTCAATAAAACAAGTTCAAGGATAAATTTTAAAGATTTATAATTTAATTTATCTAGAAATCAATAATGTCCAAATTGTCAACATGATACTGCTTTGTAAAGTAAAATTCAAAAATGCTCAGAAGAATATTTCCATGAAAAGATACTGGATGAAGAGCAAATATCAAGGATATTCCACTAATTTCATGGAGTGTAGAAGCCAAAACTTTAACCAAATGAGTATCATAGAATATATGAAATTGCAAATGGATTTTCACCCAACATATGGTAATCCACGTAGACAGATAATTTCCATAATTTAATAAGAAATGAATACGAAAGGCCATTCACCATGCATGCGGTAATCCACATAGACAGGTTATTCTAACAGAATAATAAAGAATGGAATAACAGATGAATTTCACCATGTATGCGGTACTTCACATAGACATGTTATTCCAACAGAATAATATATAATGGAACCAGTTCATGCGTAATTCGCACAGACATTATATTCCAACAGAATAATAATGGATGGAACTATGTCATACGTAATCCGCACAGACAGGATATTTCGACAGAATAATAAAGAATGGAATAACAGAAGAATTTCACCATGTATGCAGTACTTCGCATAGACATGTTATTCCAGTAGAATAATAAAGAATGGAACCAGGTCATGCGTAACCCGCATAGACAGGATATTCCTACAAAATAATAAAGAATGGAATAACAGAAGACTTTCACCACGTATGAGGTACTTCACACAGACAGATTATTCCAACATAATAATAAAGAATGGAATAACAGAAGAATTTCACCATGTATGCGGTACTTCGCATAGACAGGTTATTCCAACATAATAATAAAGAATGGAATAATAGAAGCTCTCTTCGTGAATACGAAAGAAATAATACCCCTTACCTTAGAAAGAAACTGGATACTAGAGTAGAGAGGTATTAGACTTCTCTTCTTCTTTCTCTCTATAATATCTCTCTATAATAATTACTCTATAGCTTTAGTGAATTGGTGAGAAATGAAGGAATAATGAGCTTCTATTTATATAAAAATATAGTTTCGATAATTGCATGTTTTGGAGCTCGAAATATTACAGTATAATACCTTCCTCTTTTTCTTCATTTTTAATTTAGTCCTGCAAGTATTATCAAATTTGCACCACCTCACCTAATAGTAAATCATGTGACTCAATAGTTCTAGACATGTGAAAATACGAATCACAGTATAGTAGCTCCATCTATACCTCCATTTTTAACTTAGTCATGTAAGTATTATCAATCTTTCACTAACTCCCATAATAGTAAATGAATGTGAATAAATAGTACACAAATTTAAACTAATAGTTATAATCATGTGAATCAATAGCAATTAATTACTCATTTATCCGGTTAATTACCCGATTAGTCAATATAACCTCCAGACATCAATTATTATCGAAATAAATGTCCATTTTCACTAACACTAATAATTCCAACACAATGAAACTATCAATTTCATCTTTAATTAACATGAACTTATTCATCATTAATATTATAACTCACAATATTTAACAACCAGGTCGTTCCTAGGAAAGAGGGGGCTTTCCGATAAGGATTTCTCCTTATTGACGCGCAATTAGATGACCACACCTCTCCTTGACAGAACTTCTAGACATTGTAAATATTATAATTTAATAATATGAATAACTTTGTCATCTCAATTATTGATTAAATAACATATCATATTATGCAGATGATACTGCGATAATAATTGAATCAATAATATGAGAGATATGATGCAACAATTACTGTAGCAATAATTGAGTATAACTTAGTGACTTCTCACGTAAGCATCAATAACCAATACCGTGTGCTACTATGCAACCACGCGTATTACTGTACTTTTACTACCGGGTAGTTCAACAGTTTTAACGGTAACACTTTTGCTGTTATTTTTATAAAAAGATAATTCTGTCGCTTTCTAACTACGACAATACTTCCATTGTGGGGTCCACAAATGATTGTACTGTCGTACGAATATTCCCCGACCAATTGAATATTATATAACCACTTGCTTACTTTGTAAAATTTATAAATATTACCCATAACTATAACCGTATATCAAATCCACACCATAATATTCAAAAATATATTTTGAGAAAATTATTCTTTATTCATAAAAGTTGGTGTCTTATAGTATCTCTATGTGCTAGATCATCATATCTCTTAATCAGAGTGACATCTCTATCAGAAAGAGTTGTCAACATCAAGGCTCTAGCCTGATTCCCCTCAAACGCCATCAAATGCATACTCTACTCTAAATACTTTGCAGAATGTGGAGTTACTACAGCAGGAACACTGGGAGAATCAGGGTCCTCCATTGGCTCCCCACTATCAGAATCAGTACCCGGCTATGTGGATATAATCTTAGTCGATGCAATCTCTGCCTCTAACCATACAAAATACTCTGTAGAATGGCCTGGATGGCTAGTACAAAAATTGGCCCTCTCATGCTGGGTGCAACAAGTATAAATCCTGGGCAAATCCTCTACTGATAGAAGCCAAGATGACAAACGTTGACCCAA
Organism: Panax japonicus; assembly: GCA_020205505.1. Lineage (NCBI taxonomy): Eukaryota > Viridiplantae > Streptophyta > Magnoliopsida > Apiales > Araliaceae > Panax > Panax japonicus. The sequence continues at coordinate 43,524,894 of CM035108.1, read as the reverse complement.
TGCCCCGTTAAAAGGATGAACATCCTGAAACTGGTCAAACTGTGCCATCACAGCCAATAGATGATAAGTGGTTACACCCCTCAAACCAGCCAGATGAAGATAATCCATGCCAGCTGCATTAGTGATAAAGCTGTAGGGAGAGCTGAGCCCTGAACACGATAGAATATTAAATGGATCCTCGATCCCTGATAAGAAAATTGACCAAGAAGCTGCATCTGTACACTTCACCGGCTGGAAGGAGTAAGACTTGGCTATCTCATGGGAAAAATAATACCCATAGCGTCAGAAAGTTCTGATCGGTCTCAAGTGTGTCATAAACCACACGTATATCAAGATCGAACTACTTGTAAATACCCACGCAAGATAGGTGTGGAAATATGTGGCTGACCTCAAGGTCTCAGCCATAATCATTGATAAGATGGTATATCCCTCCCCGAGAGCACAAACTACCATAACCACACCGATGTCCAAGTGGTCCATGTACAATGGCATGTACAGATAAGCCACCATACACATCAAGATTACATCTACTCTGGAAACATGTCAATCATCCTCTGAAGTGATGAAATCCCCGGAGTACTACAAATAATTGTTCAGTGAGCCAAATCTGTTAATCAGAAAACCCATGGAATCTATATGCCCTGAGGAGATCTCATCTATGGCAACTTTACGCCTTAAACCTATGAGGATCATAAACTGCCGGCTCTTGTCGCCGACAGCCATCCGAGCACATGGCTTATCCAACGACAAATCTGTCAGATGCTCATACTCCTCTAAGGTAGGAGTTAACTCATGGGTCTCAAACTGAAACACCTTCCTATTCGGTACCCAATGCTCCAACATGCCCTATACAAAGCCCAATGGAACCTGGAATGTCAGGAGGGTCATCGAGTGATGCATCAGCTGAACAATTGTCTCCCGATCTAGGGATGATAGACTTTTATACCACAATCTCAATGAAGATACCATCAATACTGGTGGGGTATGATCAATGCAACTAACTGTCGATGAAGACATCTGGAGGGTCCTATCATAAGACCATCCAGGGGTCAATGCTAAACTTATCTTTGGAAATGTGTCCATATATATAATGCATGCATAATACACAATAGATGACAATATGATGTAGGGAATGGAAAATAATATACGTACATTCCTAAGTACATCATCATCTAAATACATCATCTTTGTGTACAGCCGAAAAATTTGCCTTTGTGTACAGTCTCCGAAAAACTAATAGAGGCCTATCAGAAGATATAACGAGAATGGGGCACAACCGCCAAATATCTAACAGAGGCCTATCAAAAGATATAATGAGAAATACATCAGAAGAAGTTAATAGTGTTGATGTCTACATCATCCAACTTATCCATCTGATGTAACTCCTCTTGAGTCACTGAGTCTCTGCCAGTAGGGATATTAGGCCGATACCACAGAGGATCTGCACCGGCAAAACCATGTGAATATAGGCCACGTGAAGGGCTAGCCTCAAAGCTGGAAGGATCAAAAGAATCCATCTTAGAAGGATCTCTGCCCAAATAACGGATGAAAAATTGTGCCCGGTCCAACTGCTGGGTTAAACTATCAATCTGTATCAGATGAGTAGGCTCTCAGATGCAGGAAATCCAATCCACCATCATGACGAAGCTAGGAACCATATCCCCCATAAACTATGTGGCACGGGTCTGAGCTCTAATGGTGTGAGGGAACCACAAATGGTAGAATGCCTCCTGAGTGAACGATCCATCTGACAAAGTGAAGCCATCAACTCCCATCAATGGGATATCAGTGATCGATGGCTGCGACACAGGCTAATAACGCCTGGTAGGATGACAGATCAGTATACGAATCTCCTCCGTGGTGCTCCTGATAGCATGCTCTCCTAAATAGAGCTCCCAACCTCCATCTGTGAAGAGAGGAATCCGACGGGTAGACATCACATACTCGACACTAGTCGGGAAACCACCCTCAAAGCCAACTGTCAAATGGTCCTCAGAGTAGGGAACCCATGTAATGACATTGGTTGTCAACAACTCCAACTGTAGGCGAGAATGGGTGAAACCCTCAACTACAGGAACCTCCACTAATGTGGAATGATGCCATCGCCGTCCTCATGGATATTGGTACATCCGCCACTGGCACTGGTACTAGCCCTATCATGTTCACTTAGTCCTTGTTCAACACATGTATATCCCTATACATAGAGTTATCGATTGAAATTTACAATAACATAGAACATGTGGATTAGTACATAATACATAATAATATTAGCACAAATCACATTTAATTTATTTAAGGTTAACTTCCATCTTTTAAATTTTTCGGTAATGAGTTTCCTCAATACTAATTAAGAACTCTACTTGAATTCCTTTACTTCCAACTTCTTATACTATTACCAAGGTTATTAGCCTAAGGTTCTTTCCCCCTTAAGTTTTATAACCAAATGCTTTGATACTAACTGTTGACGCCCCAAAACTTGGGTACTTTCAACCTACAAATATGGTGCTACATGCTACTACTAACTATACAATCAGTCCAATGAAAACAACATCAAAATGAGTGTGTCTACTACATTCTTATTACAATAATAATAAATTCTTTCCCAGGTTCTGCTAACAAATACATTCTTCATTGTCATAGTATAAGTTCATACAAATATACTAGTCTATTACATGATAATTTATTTATCCATCTTAGCTTTACCTCTATCCTTATTGGAACCCTCGGTTCGCTCGATCTTAGTTGTAATCATATAATTCAAGTAAAAAGTGAGCATAACTGGCTCAACAAGTCTAAAAATATATAATATAACCACCACGTCAAGAATCATATGATTGATCTTCATTAACTGAAAAAATAGTTATGAAGTACTATGAGTCATTAAAATATCACTTTTCATTCTCATAAAATAATTCTAGAGTACATACAATAACTTAGGTATTCTAAGCAGGTCAAAAGACCATGAACATTCTCTTTGATTTTCATTCATAAAAAGGACAACCTGGCATAAAGTTCGTAAGTCCGATATATCTTGCGAGCACTTCTAGGTGATCAGCCTATAGTACTCTATGTTGATCAATACTCATCCATTACATGTATCTATGTTTAAGTTTTGGTAATCTCGTGTGCCTGCCGAATAATCGACATAAAACACTTTTGTTTATTCATACTCAGGCTTACCTTTGAATCTGTACCAAATAATTGGCATAGGATAGCGTTATCAATACTATATCGAAAGACTTGTAAATAAATCAATCAAATTCTTAAGGTTTGTCTAGCCGAGTTAAAACTGGTATTGACTCTTTTGTAAAATAATTCATGCATGTTATAACATGAATCACAAAAACTTGACTAACACAAATGTTAGACAAGCGTTAAGGAAACTTGCCTTCAAGCGTCTTCAATTAAAGTTCAACCTTTCTCGGTCTTTATAGTTTCTAGATGATATATTCACATAGCTAATGAGTAGGTTTTTAACCTACGATTTATCTTTATTTAGCTTGATATATTGTTAGTTTTTGAGTATTTCATGTTGCTTTTGATGGGTTTTTGTTCTTGTTGCAGGATATTAAATAAGAACATCAAAATGTTGTCATTAGAAGAAAACAAGTGAAATCTGGACATTCTGCTTTAATAGCGTGGGGCGCGCCATGATTACAAAGGGAACAACACGAAGCGCGCTGCATTCGAGGAACATATTGATCACCTAGAGCGGGAACACCACTTTAGTACAGAACCCGGTGCGGGGCAGGCTGGTCAGACGGGTCAGGAGCTATTTTGTTTTGCTCTGCTGGAAACTGAGTTGTGTTGGGAGATATAACTTCTTTATGTAATAAGGTTATATTAGGAGTGTGTTAAGGAGGTTATTTCATGTTAATTGGGATTCTATGTTTAAAAAACTTGTTGGGTTTAATTGGGAGTTTGATTTTTATTAGAATTCCTATGGGATGACTTTGAGATAGATTAGAATTGGATTGGGTTCAGCTGAAGTGATTTAAGTTATGCTAAAGAGGAGAGTGAAAAAGGGAATATCCAACAATTGAGAACACACTTAGAGAGCGAGAATTGAGAGACAATCTTGGAGGAACGAAGAAAGGAGGTGAATTCACGAAGATTACAGAATTGAAGGGCGAGAAGGGTGGTGTATTCCTATTCTTCTTTAATTTTAGTTTTTTTAATTGGGATGATGATTTCTTTTATTTTTTCAGTATTTAATTCATTAGTTATGAACTAAATTACTTTTTAGGCTTGCAATGGATCTTTAACGTTAAATGACAATTATTATGCCTTGATTTGGGTTTAATAAATTATTAATTCAGTTTATCTATTGTGATTTGTGCTTATATTTATGAATTGTTTGATCACCAATTTTATGTGAATTTGTATGGATTCGAGAGATGATGTATGAGTCTAGACCTAGTTAAAATAGCATGTGTTTTTGAATTCTATGAGTGAATAGAATCTTGATTTATGTTAGGGTAAAGATATGTCTAGCATCATATGTAATCTGATAAGAACTTGGAATTATACTCTTCTTAATTGGAATTCACATTGAGATATAGTGAATTTGTTAATTAGGGTGTTTGGCTTAATTCTATCTAATTTGTGGATTTATGTTAATATGGTATTACTGCATTGAGAAATGGCTAATTCTACATAAGTGTTCTTGATTAATAAACTGAGATAGTGAATTAAACTGGAATAAGGTGTGATAATTGGAATGATACTTAAAGTGAAGTTATAAGCCTAATTCTCCATTATTTTCTTGAAATTAAGATTTCTAAGTTGTGTTGATTAATTGGTATTTTTAGTTTTTATTTTTTATTAGTTATAATAATTGATTTTGATTAGTTTAATAAAATTGGGTTAATATAAAATTGGTAACTCTTGGGATTAATTTCTTGTTATTCTCTGTGGGAACGATACTTTACTTACTATTATATTACTTGTTGACCACGTGCACTTGCGTGTGAGCGTAATTGGAATTTGCACCAACAAGTTTTTGGCGTCGTTACCGGGGAATAATATTGATTTTAATAATTTTCAATATCAGTTTAATTACTTCAGTTTTACTTAAATAATTTTTCTTTTTGTTTTGTTTTTTCTTATTGCAGGTTCTTGAAGTCGGTTTATTCAAGCTCGACCTAAAAACCCAGACTTGCTTCCTTTCGAGGACGATATTGAGAAACAGTTTCAAAGGCTAAGTTAGTGGATTAAAGGCACCAGAGAGAGCTTCGAGAACTCTGATAAGGAAGAAATCATGGCGGCCGAAGACCAGAAATAATTAAGGGACTATGCCACTCCCAAGGTGAATGAGCTTCAGTCAAGTATCACCAGGCTGGCGATTGCTGCAAACACGTTTGAGATCAATCCTAGGACTATTCAGATGATTCAGAACTCAGTTTAGTTTGGGGGATTAGCCAATGATGATCCAAATGAGCACTTGGTCAGCTTTTTGGAGATATATGACACCTTCAGAGACAATGGGGTGTCCGATGGCGCAGATAGACTTCGCTTGTTCCGGTTCACACTGCGGGATAAGGCGAAGAGTTGGTTACATTCTCTACCTTCGGGATCAATAACTACATGGGAAGATCTTACTCAGAAATTCTTAGCCAAATTTTTCCCACCAGAAAATATTGCAAAAATGAGAAACGAGATAACCATATTTGAACAGCAGTGTGGGGAATCTTTGTATGAGGCATGAGAGAGGTATAAGGAATTGCTCAAGAAGTGCCCATATCATGGATTACCTAAATGGCTGCAGATGAATACATTCTACAATGGGTTGAGAGGGAATCTCAGGACTAGTATAGATGCAGCTTCAGGTAGAGAATTTATGGCCAAGAGATATGAGGAGGCATATGAGTTAATAGAAACAATGGCGGCTAACATCTACAAGTGGACCACGGAAAGAATGACACAACCTAAGGTAGCTGGAGTATTAGAGGTAGATGGGGTGACAGCGTTAACAGGATAGATTTCAGCGCTATCAAAGAAGGTGGATGCTTTGTCGGGTGCACAAACTTAGCAGATTGCGGTTATTTGTGAATTGTGCGCGGGGGAACATCCTACGGAATAATGTTCTATTAACCCAGCTTCAGTACAATTTGTGGGTAGCTACAATAGTATTCTACATAATATATTTCAGAATGCATACAATCCGGGGAATAGGAATCACCCTCATTTTTCATTGAGTAACAACCAGAATCAGTAAGCTCCACGACCATCTTATCCCCCAAGATTTAAGAATCAGCATCAACAATCAGCTCAGCACCAAGAAAAAGAGACAGATTTAGAAGAGTTGTTGTCAAAATATTTAACGAGCAATGAGGTGGCTATGAAATCAAGAGCAGTGGCCATCAAGAACTTAGAAAATCAGTTGAGACAGATGGCTTTGGCATTAAACAATAGGCCTCAACGAACTCTACCTAGTGACATCGAGAAAAATCCAAAGGGGAATCATGAGCAGTGTTAAGTAATTATGTTAAGGAGCGAAAAACATCTTGAGGGGCAGAAGATAGAAAATTCTGCTAAAAAAGATGATGACAAACATGGTGAAAACAAAGTGGTTGAGTACAAATAAATTGAAGAAAATCAAGTAGATACGAGAAAGAAAGACAGTGAGTCGGTTATGTATCCTCCACCACCATTTCAGCAAAGAATTCAGAAATAGAAGTTAGAAGAGCAATTTTCAAAGTTTTTAGAAGTTTTTAAGAAACTTTAGATCAACATTCCTTTTGCAGAAGCCCTAGAACAAATGTCGAGTTATGCTAAATTCATGAAGGGAATTCTGTCTAGGAAAAAGAGGTTGGAGGATTATGAAACTGTAGCATTGATGGAGGAGTGCAATGCAGTTCTACAAAGAAGATTATCGCCAAAGTTAAAAGATTCGGGGTGTTTCACCATTCCTTGCACAATCAGGAACATGACATTTAAGAAGTGTTTGTGTGATTTGGGGGCAAGCGTGAACCTCATGCCATTATCCGTTTATACTGAATTGGGTTTTTCAGCTCCAAAGCCTACAAACATATCTCTACAGTTAGCAGATAGATTGGTAACGTACCCAAGAGGAATTGTGGAAGATATCCTGGTTAAGGTGGAAAAATTTATATTTCCAGTTGATTTTATAATTTTGGATTATGATGAAGATAAAAATATCCCAATCATCCTAGTGATACCATTCTTGGCTACAGGTAGGACTCTCATTGATGTGCAAAAAGGTGAACCAACCATGAGGGTCTAGGATAAGGAAGTCAAGTTCAACGTATTCAAAGCCATGAAGTTCCCTAGAGATGAAGAAGAGTGTTTTCGGGTGGATGTCATTGATCGGATAGTTAACGAAGACATGGTTAAAAGTTTAGCGAATGATCCATTGGAAACTACACTATTGGGAGATGAAGATTTTGATGATCCAGAGTTTGTAAATTATTTACATATGTTGGATTCTTTGTCATGAGTTAGTGGATTAAAGGTACCATATGAGCCATTACACAAAGAAGAAAAATCCACGGCAAGAATGAAACCTTTATTGGAGGAGCCGCCTACTCTTGAGCTCAAACCATTTCCTAAACACCTTAGGTATGCTTATTTGGGCAATTATAATACTTTACATGTTATTATTGCCCCTGCACTTAACAAACTACAGGAAAGTAAGTTGCTGAGAGTGCTTAGAGAATACAAATTGGCTATAGGATGGACAATTGTAGATAAAAAGGGGATAAGTCCATCCTTCTGCATGTACAAAATTCTTATGGAAGAGGATGAAAAACCAATAGTGGAATAGCAGAGACCGTTAAATCCAATCATGAAAGAAGTGGTGAAGAATGAAATTTTGAAGAGGTTGGATGTGAGCATTATCTACCCAATTTCAGACAATGCATGAGTCAGTTTAGTCCAATGCATTCCAAAAAAGGAAGGAATGACTATAATACAGAATGATGATAATGACTTAATTCCGATGAGGATAGTGACCGGTTGGAGGGTTTGCATGGACTGCAAGAAGCTGAATAAGGCAACCCGTAAGGACCACTTTCCTCTACCTTTCAACGATCAGTTATTGGATAGGTTAGCAGGGCATGAATTTTACTATTTACTGGATGGATACTCGAGGTATAATCAAATAGTCGTAGCTCCTGAAGATCAACAGAAGACCACTTTTACGTGCCCATATGGCACCTTTGCATTCGAGAGAATGTCTTTTGGTTTGTGTAATGCCCCCGCAACATTCCAACGATGTATGATGGCCATCTTCTCGGACATGGTGGAGAAGAATGTGGAAGTTTTCATGGACGAATTTTCTGTCTATGGAGATAATTTCGATGCTTTTCTAGAGAACTTGGTCATGGTCTTAAAGCGATGCGTGGAGATGAATTTGGTACTTAGTTGGGAGAAGTGCCACTTTATGGTCGAAGAAGGAATAATCTTGGGGCACAAGGTCTCTGCGAAGGGATTAGAGGTTGATAGAGCAAAATTGGAAAAAATTGAGAATCTTCCACCACCAATTACAGTCAAAGGAATCCGCAGTTTTTTGGGACATGCTGGATTCTACAGAAGGTTTATTAAATATTTCTCTAAGATTGCAAAACCATTATGTAGCCTCTTAGAGAAAGATGTAGTTTTCAAATTTAATAAAGAATTTAAGTTAGCATGTAGACACTCGAAATTTTCTGCACACATGTTACTAACATTGCAGGAGGGCAGATTCGTCTTTTGGAGATAACCCTGGAAGAAAGCTCATATCCATTCCAGATACTACCAGAAGTTCAATCTCAAACCCGGAACACACACCGGGAGTATCAATTACAACCTCAGAGATAACCCCGAGTTTCATCCTTGGAGATAACCCCAAGGAATGTCGCTGCAGTTTTGGTGATAACTCCAAAAATGCTTGTTTTAAATGCATGCAATCAGCTTCAATCTCAGACCTCCTGCCTAGGAACTCATTCTAAAGACCCAGAGAGAACACTGGGAAGACATACATACTTAAAGATGACCCTGCAGAATTCAAACATTTGCAGCAGTCCAATCTTAGATATAACCCTGAGCGACGTCTGCTATCAGCCCAAATCGTGGATAACCCCAGTGAGGGGCAAAATTTTTATCCTTCCACCTCAACCCTAGCGCGCTTTCTAAACATTTCATACATACATTTCTACACAACAATGTCCCACAAGAGCCAAGGAGTTCCAATCCCGAGTGACTATTACGTGTGACAGCACACCGGATAGAATTTAAAGCTTGAAGACCATGGGCATGGTCCCCTCTTCCTGACTTTGTACAAACTCTAATCCCATGTCATTGCATAACTCTCAACAAAAGTGGTCTGAAGAAGGTCTTATACACCTCGTTTGAATGCTCGGATTGAAGTTCTGTAAGTTCAAGCGGACATCATAGTGCATAAGTGCACATATTTCGAGACGGCCGGACTCGCGAAGCCCTGGGCACCCCGGGTAGTCGCGGGTGCATCTACGACTGCTGCAGGGGGTGGCCATTTATATAAAAAAAAGGCAAGGAAGCCCTATCCAATTTACTCTGTACACACCCCATATTGAGTTATTTCTCATTTTAAACACCTATTAGCTCACATATAGCTATATTTTATCAGTGGGAGATGAGTGTTTATCCATCTAGAGTCATAAAAGCCTGTATTGGCAGCCTACTGTAAGCCTTCTCACACCCTATAAAGCCTTTCTCTTCATCTTTGCACATACTATTCTTCACATTGAGAGTCATGTTGTGTGTGTATGCCCGGACTTCGGTCCGTGGTTTTCATTTCTGTCTGATTTTTATTCTTTTTTTTTTGGTAGAACAACTAAAAAAAATAAAATAAAATTTATGGAACTGAAATTTTTCAATAATACAGTGTTTTGGGTGTGTTTTTAATACCTACACCAACCAATGTCTGTACAGTCTACCCAGACTGTACAGACATGTTTGTTATAGGCATCCAAATCACACCCAAAACACTGTATAATGTAAAAATTCCAATTCCATAAAAAAAATTTTAGTTGTTTCAAAAAAAAAAAACAAAAAAAAAAAAAAGTCCGGATTTTAACAAAATCCGGGAGTCCGGACCTGATCCGGACTCTCTCTCTCTCTCTATATATATATATATATATATATATGAATTGTTGTCGAATTATATCCAATGAGCCTGGATTTTATATCCAGAGCGTTTATTGTTTTTATATATATATACTTATATATATGAACTATTGTCAGACTATGTCCGATGAGCCTGGATTTTATATCTGGTGAGTTTACTACATATATATATATATATATATATATATATATATATATATATATATATATATATATATATATATATATATATATATATATATATATATATATAGCGACAAATCGCTGAAATGATAAACCAAGCCGGGATTAAGAAACATCCTGTGCATTTACCACTTATATATATATATATATATATATATATATATATATATATATATATATATATATATATATATATATATATATATATAAATTTCTGTCAGTCCTGGAGATTACTTCGTGGCCTTTTACTGCTTTATTTATATTCCGTCCTGCCTGGAGTTTACTTCGTGATGGTTGATCGTTTTTACTGATTTCTTTACATTCAGTCCCGCCTGGAGTTTACTTCGTGGTGGTTGATCGCATTTATTAATTTATTTACATTTCTGATCTCCCGTGGAGGTGTTTCGTGGTGGTTGATCATGTCTATTTATATATATTTACCGCTTTTATATATTTACAATTCTGATCCCCCCATTGAGGTGCTTCGTGGTGGTTGATCATATCTGTATATATATATATATATATTTACAACTTATATATATATATATATATATATATATATATATATATATATATATATATATATATATATATATATAACTGCTTACTGCTTTTCATATAAATTGCGGCATCATGTGAGCCTAGGAATCAGGTGATCATAGATTCAGTCCACTGAATCTAAATTCGGTTCCCATGATGGATATTTTCAGCTGTAAGCAGCTTGTAAATTATTTATGGTGTTTGAATTTACGTAGCTAGCTGTCATGGAAATGAGGAGTTCGACACTGCTATATATTATTTTCTCAAACATGCTTCGAATCTCAGAAATAAAAAGCAAACAAGCCGAACATTTAATAATAAAATGGAAGTATCATAGGCCTCAATTACTATTGAGCACAGGGTTTGAAAACCCTCTTTTATAAAACCTCACTACTATATCTTGTTTAAAATTGAATTTTTGTATAAATTCAAACCCTGTATATATAGGTTCGAACGAGGCATAGCACTACTACCAAATAAATTACATATTGATCCACACACACACATTCATATAATAGTTTCTTGAAAAGTGGCGGTCACCGTGGCAACACGGATGTCGAGGGGTGCCTAGCACCTTCCCTCTGTATAATCAAACCCCCGAACCCAAATGAATCTCGGTTTCACAGACCTGTTTAGCAGTGTCACATCACTAGGTCAATGTGCAATCCTTTTCTCGGTTGCGTTGGTACAACCAGTTAAAAACACCAACTGGCGACTCTTACAGTCAAATAGTCGACATGATACATGTCGGACCTTTTTCACTTTTTTTTCAAACAAATCTCACATAACATGAGAACACCAAAGAATAAGAACAGAAAAGGGACAAATAAAAATCCCGATGTCGACAAGTGGCGACTTTGCTGGGGACACCAGTAAGAGGGTTTAAGCCGCTACTACAAGCTTTTCAAAACTGTTATATGCTTGTGTGTGAATGTTGCATTTACATTTATGATGAATGTGTACTAATGCATTTTAATTACTGCACGGCAATATATCTATCTGTGATATTAGTGCTTCGCACATGTCATCATTTTTCTAAACAGTAAGACACATTGTATGTGAATGTATGTTGTGTGGTTCCTCCACCAGGAGGCTATCATGTCGGTGTTTGATTACTAGACTCATAGGGAGACTAATTCCAACGAGGCTCAGGAAAGGCACCACCCAGATTCTCTCCAGTTGAAAGACCGGATTAACTTCCCGTCAAGTAGATTGCGATGATCTGGGGACCTTCATGCCAAAAACCCATGAGAGTAAACCTAAGATAGGTCAGCCTCTGATAAACCAAACGCGGAGGAAAGTCTCTTTATGCTTTCCATTTTCTATTACTTGTAAAAGCATTTACTTATAATTTTATTCCATGTTCATCTTTATGTAATGGAAAATATGAAGAATATTTGCACATGCATGACATGCTATCAAATGACACCCATTTTTACTGGATAATATTCCTAAAATGGACACATTATGATAGCATGTAAACATTTACATTCCCTAAAACTAAACTACATAAGTTTTTTGTAGGAAAACAATTGGGCTTGTTACCCGCTCAAAATCCAAAAAGGCTACGAGCCTATAGCCAATCATGTCTTCTTCTGACTAGTCTAATCCCGTTTCTTGAGAAGAGTTTGACTGATTAAGTAAATAAATTACAGACTTGGCTGTTCTGCTTAAAGAATTGCATCAGTCCCAACAAAAGGAGGAACACAAGGTTTGGATAAAACAAATCCAGAAACTCAGTTGGATACGACCAATAAAGACCCTGAAAACACCCATCTAAAAGGAGATCCAAACACCGGTGATATCAGGAAGAAAGTCCTTCAAATGGAAGAAACAATTCGTGCTCTCAAAGGGATTGGAACACATGGAAGTGTTTTGTATGCTGACCTTTGCATATTCCCTAGTGTTCATTATCAAGAGAAATTCAAAACCCCTGACCTTGAAAAGTATAACGGATTAGGGGATCTTTACACACATTTGAAGGTGTTCATTGGAGAACTTGGATCTTATGCAAAAACTAGAAGCTCATAATGCAGTTGTTTCAGAAGAGTTTAACTGGAGAAGCCTATTCATGGTATACCAGATTAGACAACTCAAAGATCTATAGCTGGGAAGAGCTAGCTCATGCCTTCCTCAATCAATACAGTTTTCAATCTCAGATGGCTTCTGACCGGTACCAGATTACCAAGGTCAAGAAATAGTCTAATGAGTCTTTCAGAGAGTACGCTCAAAGGTGGAGGCGCCTTGCTGCTAAAGTTATTCCTTCTATGACAGAGTCAGAAATGGTCATGAATTTCATAAACATACAATAAGCTTCTTTCTATGAGAGAGTCTTAGCTGGTATTGGAAAACCATTTTCTAAAATGATCAAGCATGGAGAGATGGTTGAGATGGGGTTGAAGTCATGAAAGATTCAGGACCTAGCCGCTCTTAAGGCAGTTGTTGAGCACATCTAGTCCAGAACTTATGGAAACAACCCCTGGAGGGTCCATAAAAAGAAAGAAGTGGATGTTTCCTTGATACTACAAGGTCAAAAAGATAGTCAGAATATGCCTATATAGAGGAAAAATTACTCCCCTTTCAAGAACAATCTTCAAACCTTCCATTGCCTAAAGGTGGAGAAGTAAAGTGCCCTCGAATGTTCACACCCTTAGGGGATTCGCTCGAGAATATTCTTGCTCTTATGACAACTCAGAATAAAATCACACATCTTTTTCCACCAGCCAACCCTAATGGGAGGGGTTTCAATGCTACTCGAAAGTGTGCTTATAATTTTGGGGCACCTGAACATGATACTCAAGATTGTTGGGCCTTGAAACACAAGATCCAAGATTTGATAGACAACGGTGAAATCATTGTTACCAAACCAGATTGACCTCATGTGCAAGACAGCCCTCTTCCTCAACACAAAGAAGAAGAGGTCAACATGATTAGTTGGAGTAGTGGATAGACTTCCAATTTTAATAGTGAATCATCCCAAACCATCAAAGATGGTGTTGACAGATGGGATTACATAAAGTTCAAATTTGATATGGAATGAAAGATGAAAGCTCTTTGTAAGCAAGTTGAACAATTGGCAGAACTGGTGATCCATCAGCACCAAGTCATATGCCAGTTAGTCAACAAAGAGTATGTTTGTCTCCTTCTTTTTGTTATGAATGCTCCATCATCACCTTCAGAAAGCGAAGCACTGGAGGAAAATGTTGTGAAGAGAGCAAGTGCTAAAGTCCGTCGGGATTTTTCCAATAAAAGGGAATTTACATACCTGGCCCAACCTATAGAGGAGATATTTCAGATGCTAATCAACGAAGGAAGAATCACCTCCCTTCTACCTCTAATTAATCCTCGTTCAAGATGGTTCAACTCCGATGGATTATGTAAATATCATTCACATTCTCGCGGTCATAACACAAAAGAATGTTGGGCACTCCGCCATCTTATTCAGAATCTAATTGAGAGCGGTGTCCTGCAGTTGTCAGACGATGACACTGTGATACTCGAAAGTGGGAATATCTGTCCTACCAAATTGAAGGGGCTAGTAGCAGTTATATCCGCTGAGACTGTCGGGCCATTTCCCATACAAGTAATTCAACTCAAAGGAGCTGACAATCCTTTGAAAGTGGCTGCATCAAAGCCAATTTCTTTACCCTTCAGACCACAGTATCTGTTGTCAGCCTACTCAAAGTTCCATAGAATTATGGAGAAGTAGAACGATCCATGTCTCATACTACTGCTACAATGTCGAAGGAAAATCCATTATATCTTCCTCAGATGGTGATGAAACCAGCTATAAAAGCAAAGGGGAAGATTCCCATGGAGAAAATTGAGAAATTCCTCCGCACTATGGGTCATAATGAAGCCAAGGTGGTTCTAAGCTTAAGAGAAACTCCACATCAGATCTCAATACTGGACTTGGTTTTCTCTTATGAGGACCACATGAAGATCTTATTGAAGGTTTTGGAAGAAGCATACTTACCAAAATTAATGGATGTTGAAAATTTCAACATCTGGTTGATCTTATTTTTAACAACAATGTGATATCATTCACTGATGATGACATACCGCCCGAAGGGACCAGTCATTGCAAGCCATTGCACATTACAGTTTTGTCTTCTGAATATATGCTAGCTGGAGTTTTGATAGATGGAGGTTCATCTATGAATATCTGTCTTTATGCCACCTTAGTGAAGATGAACGTTAATCTCAAACGGATCCGAAGAAGCCTTACTGTTATCAAAGCTTTTGATGGATCCCAACGAAATTCTATTTGAGAGATTGAGCTACCAATTGAGATTGGTTCTAATACATTTAATGTATCTTTTCACATCCTCAAGATTGATTCAAGATACAACCTGCTATTAGGGAGATCATGGATCCACATGGCTGGAGTCATCTCTTCTACACTACATCAACAACTCAAATACATTGTCAACAATAGCCTAGTCACTGTCAACGCTGAGCCAAAATGTCCTGAACAAGGAAACCTACCAATCACCAGCTTCAATTCAGAAGTTGATCCGGCCAGTTTTCATACTTTGGAAGTGAGCAACACGCAATACCATCCTATTGGAACACCACTTCCAGTACCCAAGATTTCTGTCGAGGTCATGTCGGCCACCCAAGAAATGATGTCATTGGGTCATCAGCCTGGACAAGGGCTTGGTAAAAATCAGCAGGGTATTAAGCACCCAATTCAAATGTACAGTCAAATAAGAACAGTTGGATTAGGCTATTCTGCCAGTTCCAGCCATAGGAATCCTCATAAGCACAAGTAGATTCATCAAGCTTCCGCCACACGACAATTTTCTCCACTTGCACCTCATGAGCTGATACAGTCTCTGGTAAAGGTGTCAGCCCATGTTATGGCTATGCTGTTTCCCAAACCAGTACCATTCAAAGAAAAAGAGGTTCTGATTACTGATCCTGAAGTGGAAGAAAGGGAATAGAAACGTAAACATGGCATCGCCCTTATGATGTCAGTCATACGTATCATTATCCATGATGAGCATACAAACAGATACACCCCAGAGGATGATTGCCCAGATGTTATGGTCATCATTCGATAAAAAGAGGACGATGACATCCCCCCCATCATTGCAGTCCATCAGGACTTTACCCTCGATAATTAGAGCAACACTCCATGTATTGGTCGACGAGGGTAAAATGGGCAGAAATCCCTTTGCTCTGTAGATAACTTTAATTGCTTACTTTTCTGTACAATATTAGTAGTTATTTTATCAGTACATGCTAACACTTTTGTATGATTAAACAGTTTCATATATTAAGTGAAAGCATATTTTGTTTCAGGACTATGAGTTTAGATGTGTCTGTACTTGCTGATGAGGTGCCTTTTCTCCACAAGGATTGCAACTTTGATGAAAAGTTGGACTCAGACTTGATGGAAATCCAAGAGGACATTGAGATACCTCAGGAGATTAAGGAATAGGTCAAAGATAAACCTCAACCTAATCTTAATCAAACCATTCCTTTCAATTTTGGAACCATAGAAAGCCCTAAGCTAATCCAGATTGGTTCAGACCTAACCCCAAACTAACGGAATGACATGGTTGCGCTACTAACCCAATTCTAGGATGTGTTTGCATGGTCTCATTAAGACATGGTGGGTTTGTCCACTGACATTGTCCTTCATTGACTTACCATTAAGGATGGATTTAAGCCAGTTAGGTAGAAGCTCAGGCGATTGAAACAATTTCAAGCTGGCATTATCATAGTGTTCATATATCTATAATGGATATCCAACATTGTTCCCCTGCCTAAACCAGGAGGAATGGTGTGAGTTTACGTGGATTATCGGGATTTGAACAAAGCTTGCCTTAAAGATAGCTTTCCCGTTCCCTTTATCCATATTTTCATTGACAATATTGCTCAATAGGGCATGTACTCCTTTGCGAATTGCTTTACGGGGTATCATCAAATTATGGTCGCTGAGGAGGATCATGACAAAACTGCTTTCATCACGCCTTGGGGAACCTTCTGCTACAGATGGTTGTTATTCAGCCTCATCAATGCCGGGGCAACCTATCAGCAAGCTATAATGGCTCTTTTCCATGACTTAATGCATAAAAAGATATAGATATATGTGGATGACATCATTGTCAAGTCCCGAAGGGAAGAAGACCACTTAGACCATCTCAAAAAGCTCTTTAACATGTTGCGTAAATAAAACTTGAAGTTGAATCCGGCCAAGTAAGCCTTTGGCGTTAAATTAGGCAAGTTGCTAGGTTTTCTAGTCACCCATAAAGGGATTGAGCTGGATCCCACAAAAATCCAGGCCATCAAGGAAATGCCCATTCCTCATACAGAGAAGGAAATACGGGGATTTTTGGGAAGAATCAACTTCATTAGCAGGCTTATCTATCAACTCACAACAACCTATGAGCCAATTTTCAGATTGTTAAGGAAGAACTCCTCCATGAAATGGAATGATGGGTGTCAGAAAGCCTTCCTTACAATCAAAGAGAAGCTAGTTAACGCTCATATTTTGGTACCTCCGAGGGATGATGTTCCCCTGTTCATGTACATGTCCATGTCCATTAATGACAATGTTATGGGCTGCATGTTGGGGCAAAAAGATGATAGAGGCCAAAAATGAGCTATCTATTACCTCCGCAAAAGATTTAGTAGCAGTGACCACAAGTACACTCTGATTGAGAAGACTTGTTATGCTTTAGCATGGGCTTCTATGAGGTTACAGCATTACCTCCATGGTCATACAACTCATCTAATATCCCGCGTGGATCCTCTCAAGTACGTGTTTAGTAACCTCATACTGGATTGTTGGTTTTCCAGATCACAGTTGATCCTACAACAATTTAACATCATCTACGTGATGCAAAAGTCTATCACAGGTCAAGGAATTGCGGATCAACAGGCTGTCGTACCTGCAGGGGACTTCAAACCCTTAGAAATATACTTCCCCGGTGAAGGGGTAATGATAGTTCAGCAACACCATCAATAAAATGCATGACACACATGGAAAATATATTTCGATGGAGCTATTAACACAGAAGGTTCTGGAGCTAGAGCAGTTCTAGTATCCGATACGGGGGAGCAGTATCCCGTCACCGTCAAATTCTAGTTTGTCAGCACCAACAACACAACTGAGTATGAAGGCTGTATCATGGGGCTAAAACTTGCACGTTCAATGGGCATCAGGCGGTTAACTGTCTTTGGGGATTTAAAGTTGGTGATCAAAAAATCCACAAGAATCTATCAAACCAAAGAATTACATTTATTGCCTTACCATCGATAAGTTTTACAGATGGCATTGGAGTTCGAAGAAATCTCCTTTCTACACATTCCTCGTAATAGGAATGATTTTGTGGATGCACTAGCAATATTTTCCTCCTTAATTTACATACCTGACAAGGAAAACATGTCAAGCATCACATTTGCCCTGCAAAAGGCCCTAACTTATGGGAACTATGCTGGAGAAGTATCGAATGAGCTACCTCCCATCCACAACCCTTGGTCTAAACATATTATATAGTATCTGCGAGATGGATCTACACCAGCTGAGGTGAACCTGACTGAAAAGAGGCGGATCCATCGACTTGTTATAAAATTCTACCTGAGCAGAAATGCGCTCTATAAAAGAGATGTTGGACTAGGTCTCCTCAGATGTCTGGACAAAGACAAAGCTTAGAGGTTCATGGATGAGATCCACGGTGGAGAATGTGGCCCACACATGAGCGGCCCCCTACTTGTTAAGAAAATTCTCAAAATAGGGCATTATTGGCTTACGCTCAAAGCTAATTGTGATTATCACGTCAAGAGGTGCTATCAATGAAAAATTCATGGGAATGTTATCCATGCCCCTCCAAGGGAACTCCACAATATGAGTTCACCATGGCCCTTCTCAATGTGGGGAATGGACATGATCGGGCCCATCGAGGCCAAAGCAGTAGTGGACATCGATTCATATTCCCCATGATATACTACTTCACCAAATGGGTAGAAGCAACCTCCTTCCCCAGGGTTACCAAAGAAGTCATTATTGCTTTCATCAGAAACAATATTGTCTGTAGATATGGACAACCAGAGGTCATTGTGTCAGACAATACTAAAAACCTCAACAACAAAATGATGGAGGAGTTATGCAGTAAATTCCACATCAAACACCTTAAATCCATCATCTACGGTCTAAAGATTAATGGTTCTGTTGAAGAGGCTAATAAAAACATCAAGAAGTTCATGCAGAAAAGTTCCGCCAATCACAAAGGATGGCCTGACCTCTTGCCTCTGACTTTATTAGCCTATAGAAGTTCAATGTGTACTTCCACTGGGTCAACCCCCTACTTATTAGCATATTGGATGGAAGCAGTGCTCCCCATAGAGGTGGAAATGGAATCCCTCAGAGTGTTGATGCATGCTCAACTGGATGAAGAACAAAAGGTACAAGACATGTATCACTAATTGTCTCTAATAGATGAAAGGCAAACCGCGGCTATCTTCCATGGTTAGTTATATCAGAAAAGGATCACAAGATCCCACAACAGGAAAGTCCAGCTACGGCAGTTTCAATAATAT
This sequence comes from Panax japonicus, assembly GCA_020205505.1. Classification (NCBI taxonomy): domain Eukaryota; kingdom Viridiplantae; phylum Streptophyta; class Magnoliopsida; order Apiales; family Araliaceae; genus Panax; species Panax japonicus. The sequence continues at coordinate 43,505,514 of CM035108.1, read as the reverse complement.
GACTTTGTTTTGAAGAAGATCATTGACAACCAAGATCAATCTAAGGGAAAATTCACTCCTAACTGGGAAGGCATGTTTGGTTTCAAGGAGATATTGACAAGAGGCACTCTCAGACTACAGGGAATGGATGGCGATGAATTTCCACAACTCATCAACTCGGACACCGTGAAATTGTATTATGTCTGAGGTTATCGTCAAGTAAACATCCTGATTTTGGATCATCAGATCACCAGTCATTCCGGTTTTCTAACCCTTTTTACATACTCTTCTGCCCCTCAGGGAAACATACACTTCAAACCAGCAGCTTGGTTGCACTTCATTCCACTTTTTACATAATTTCAATTATCCCCTCAGGGATTGATCCTTTCACACCTGCAGTTTATCCTGAAGATGGGATTAAACTTTTCCACACTTGCAGTTTTTCCTGAAGACGGGATCAAACTTTTTTACACCTACAATTTGTCCCAATCATGGGATCAAACTTTCTTCTCCCCACAGTATAGCATACACATGGGGTTCATACTTCTCTTCGGCTTCAATTCATCCTGCGGGGTGAACTACTTCGACCTGATCTCCTTGATACTCGGGAGTACGTAGGCAACTATATTCTATATGGCCCGATCACTATAAACAAAAAACAACAAAAAAATTTCTGCCCTTTTTCTTTACAAAAAAACAAAAACCACAAAAACACTTCTACACCCTTCTTCATCAATAAAGCTCATACACCCATTTACACCATTCAGTGTTGAACCTCTTACACCAAGTTCGAAGTATGCAGACCTGATCTCTTCTTCAATAGGAGTACGTAGGTAGCTATTTATGGTTCGGTATAACCCCCTACCAGAACAAAAATACTTGTCACACGGTACTGGGATCAAACTTCAATCCACCACATTTCATCAGCTTTAGACTAAAGGTATGGAACTGCCTAACTTCTCCTCACAAATAGGAGATTCGACGACCATCTAACCTGCGGTTGTGCCTCAAAGAGAAACACCAATCCATAAGAGATGGAATTAACTAGGCTCCTCACAAATAGGAGTATTGGAGACCATATGTGATGCGGTCAATCTCAAAGAGGAAAAGCCACACTCATCTCCACATCTACATACAGAAACCAATCCCAAGACACCAAAGATGGTAGGGATACACATAGATCAATGATTCATTCAGAAAGATCCTACGACGCCTCAATGTCTACACATCATGGATGAGGTTAGAACGCATCAAGATCACAAGCCCTGAATAAATAGGCAAATATCAAGAAAGTATCAAGGCATAACTAAAAGGGAAGTGAATCAAAATATATTTCCCTGACATATAATACTGTTTGATATATACAATATATGTTGTATATGACAAAATGGCTAAGCTAGTCTGTGCAGGAAAAATACAAGTCTATCTACAGATCTGTGTGTATGCGGACTATCAGATCTTACATAGCATCCCTCTCTGAAGAAGGAGGTAATTCTGCAAGCTCCTGCCCAATGGTATCTACATGAGCTAGTAAATCTGAGGCTAACTGCATAGTGGCATGATGCTCTTCAATGTATACACTCATATCGGTAAGGATGTTAGTCGTAAGGGATCTCACTGAAGTACTATCTGTGACAGCCACACCCCGGTCAGATAGGGCAACATCCCGCTCTACAGTCAATGCATCTCTAGCTGATCTGGCCTTGTCTCTCTCTAATAGAGATGCATCTCTCCCATCGAGAGCTGTCAACATCAAGGCCCTAGCCTGATCTCTCTCAAAGGTCATCAGATGTAGACTTTCCTCCAAATACCGTGTTGAATGCTGAATCACAGTAGCACTCATAGTGGTAGAATCCATCACAAATACTGGCAACCCAGTAGTTAAATCCTCCTCGATGGGAATATCAGCCTCTTCTATAGGCTCCTCATCATCGGAATCAGTCCCCTGCACTATGGATACTACCTCAACTAATGCAGTATCTGTCTCCATCCATGTGGAATACTCTGCAGAATAACCCGGATGGCTGATGGAAAACTCAGCTAGCTCTCGTTGATCTCAACAGGCATACAACCTGGATCTATCCTCTACTGATAAATGGCAAGAAGCGAAGCGCTGCCTTAGTCCCCCCTCAAAAGGATGAAAATCCTAGAAATGGTCAAACTAACACATCACGGCTAGTGGGCGGTAAGTGATCATGCCTCTCAAACCAGCCAGATGAAGATAATCCATGCCCGGAGAATTAGTGACGAAGTTGTAGGGTGAGCTAAGCCCTGTACACGGCAATATAGCAAACGGATCTCCGATCCCTTCCAGGAAAGCTGACCAAGATGCAGCGTCTATACACTCTGTAGGCTGAAAGGAGTATAACATGGCTATATCATGGGTGAAACAATACGCATACCATCTAAAAGTGCCAATCGTTCTCAAGTGTGACATAAACCACACGTAAAGCATGACTGAGCTACCTATAAACACTCCCATCGAATAAGTGCAGCAATATGTGGCCGACCTCAGAGTCTCTGCTATAATCATCGGTATAATGGTGTGACCCTCCCTGAGATCTCTCACTGCCATGATGACTCCTATGTCCAACTCATCCATATACCATGGCATGTAGACATACGACAGTACGCACAATAGAAATACATCCACTTTGGCCAAACGCCAATGATCCTCCGGTATGGTGAAATCCCCGGAATGTCGTGCATAATTATCCTCTGAGCCAAATCTATCAAATAGAAAATGTTGGGATATAACGTGGCCAGATGTGAGCTATTCCTACACTACCCTAGGCCTCAAGCCAGTAAGGGTCATGAACTACCTACTCTTGTCTCCAATCACCATATGTACGTAAGGTCTATCCAGTGGCAGCATCGTCAAATATGCATACTCCTCCAGAGTAGAAGTCAACTCCTGGGTCCCAAATCGAAAAACCTGCCTCTCCGATACCCAGTGCTCCAGCATGGCCTCCACGAATCTCGTGGGAACCTGAAACATCAACAGGGTCATAGTATGCTGCAACAGATGATCTACAGTCACCCTATCTGATGGTGACATGCTATCATACCATGATCGCATACCAGATGCCACCAATAATGATGGGGTATGATCAATATGGCTAACTGTCAAAGAAGACATCTGTACGGGCCGTGTCATAAGACCATCCAGAGGTCAATGCTGAATATTTCTGGATATACATAAATATGCATAACATAATATCATGCATGATACAACAGATGGCAATATGATATATGGAATGGAAAACTGTACATACATTCCTAAGTATATCATCATCTAATACATCTTTGTACAGCTAAAATACAGGGAAATGGGGCAAAACTACCCTATAACTAACAGAGGCCTATCAAAAGATATAGCGAGAATAAGGCGAAGCTACCCAATGTCTAACAGAGGCCTATCAAAAGAGATAACTAGAATATACATCAGAAGAAGATAATGTTGTCAATGTCTACATCATCAATACTGTCCACCTGATGTAACTCTTCCTGAGTCACTGGATCTCTATCCACAAGGATGTCAAGCCTATATAATGGAGGATCTGCATCGACAAAAACATATGGGTAACCTGAGGGGCCAGCGCCAGAGCTAGAAGGATCACAAGTATCTGCTGTCGACGTCGGGATTTTTGGTGTCCCTTCTCGTTACTTGTTCTTTGGTGTTCTCATGTTAATGTGAGATTTATTTGAAAAAATCAGTGAAAAAGGTCCGGCATGTATAATGTCGACGATTTGACTTTAAGAGTCGCCAGTTGGTGTATTTAACTGGTTGCACCAGCGCAACCGAAAAAGGTTTGCACATTGACCCAGTGATGTGACACTGCTAAACGGGTCTGCGAAACCGAGATTTATTTTGGGTCTGGGGGCTTGATTATGCAGAGGGATGGTGTTAGGCACCCCCGCCATCCGTGTTGCCACGGTGATCGCCACTTTTCAAATAAACTTTTATATGAATTTGTGTGTGTGTGTGTGTGTGTGTGTGTGTGTGGATTAATGTCTAATTATTTGGAAGTAGTGTTACACCTCGTTCGCAACTATATACATAGGGTTTATATTTATGAAAAAATCAGTTTTAAACAGGATATAGCAATGAAGTTTTATAAAAAGAGGTTTTTCAAACCCGGTGCTCAATAGTAATTGAGGCCTTTGATACTTCTATTTTATTAAATGTTCGGCTTGTTTGCTTTTATTTTCGAGATGCGAAGCATTCTCGAGAAAATAATATATAGCAGTGCCGAACTCATCACGGGAATGACAGCCATCCAAGGAAATTCAAACACTGTAAAATAATGTACAAGCTACTTACAGCTAAAAAATTTCCATCACAGGAACCGAATCTAGATTCAGTAAACTGAATCTGTGATTACATGATTCATAGGCGCACATGATACTACAATTTTGCATGGAAAGTAGTAATTAGTTATATATTTATATAAAAGCTTTAAATATATATATATATATATATATATATATATATATAGACATAATCAACCACCACGAAGTAAATTCCAGGCGGGACGAAATATAAATAAAGTTGTAAAAGCGATCAACTGCCACGAAGTAAACTCTAGGCAGGATGAAATGTAAATAAAGTTGTAAAAGGCCACGAAGTAAACTTCAGGCCTAACAGAAATGTAAATATATATATATATATATATATATACAAAAGCAGTAAACACACTGGATGCAAATCCAGGCTCATCAGATATGTCCGACAATAGTTATATATATATATATAAGCAGTAAATGCTCCGAATATAAAATCCAGGCTCATCAGATATGTCTGATAATAGTTATATATATATATATATATAAGTATATATATATAAGTAAATAAATGCTCCAGACCAAAGTCTAGGCTCAATTGAGACATAACTCGATAATGTTAGTCCATATATGAAATATATACATATATAAGTATATATATACAGACAGAAATGAAAACCACAGACCGATGTCCGGGCATACGCATACAACACGACTCTCAATATGTATAACAGTGTGTGCTAATATGAGAAAGAGGCTTTATAGAATGTGAGAAGGCTTACAATGGGCTGCCAATGTAGACTTCTATGACTTTATATGGATAAACACTCAGCTCCCGCTGGATAAAAAGATAGCTATATTTGAGCTATTAGATGTTTATAGATGAGCAAACACTCAATAGGGGTGTATACAGAGTAAAATAGACAAGGCTTCCTCGCCGTTTTCTCTCCTTCTCATCTTAAAATGGACAAGCTCCCGCTTGTGTCGAGAGTTACACAATAACATGGATTAGAGGTTGTACGAAGTCAGGAAGAGGGGTCCATGCCCATGGACTTCAAGCTTTAAATTCTATACAAAGTACTGCCATGCGTAATAGTCACTCGGGATTGTAACTCCTCAGTTCTTGTGGGACATTGTTGGATGTATGTATGTATAAAGGGTTGAGACGACGCGCAAGTGTTCAAGGGGGCAAAATGGCGTTTGATTCTTCGACGGGGTTATCGCTAGTTTGAGTTGAAAGTAGACATTTCTCAGGGTTATATCTGAGATTGGACTACTTGTTGGTATACCGTGATATCATCTTGTGAGAAAAAATGTGGAGGCGATAAGTATGACGTTTTGACTTCTCGCCGGGGTTATCGCCGGTTTGAGCTGAAAGAAGACGTTTCTCAGGGTTACATCTGAGATTGGACTGCTTGTTTGTATGCCTCACTGTCATCTGTGGGTGTGCATGTCTACCCGGTGTTAGCTCTAGGTCTGAGGTATGAGTGCCTCGGCAGAAGGTCTGATTTTGAAGTTGATCGCATGTGAAGCAAGCATTTCTGGGGTTATCGACGAAATTGCAATGGCATCCCTTGGGGATAACACCAAGGGTGGAGTCGCTACTCCCAGTGTTGTCTCTAGGACTGGAACTAAACGTCGCGATGTTATCACCGAGACAAAATTGTCCTCTCCTGTGTTGTTGTCGGTCTTTTGATCTACGTGCCTCGGGGTTATCTCTAAGGTTGGAAATGATAATCCCGGTGTGTGTTCTGGGGTTTGAGATGAAGTTCCCAATTTATGTTCCGGGTCAGGACTGATATGCCCAGTTTGTGTTCTGGGTTGGAACTGAACTTTCGGTAGTATCCGGAATGGATGTAAGCTATATTCCAGGGGTATCTCCAAAAGAAGAATTTGCCCTCCTGCAATTGTCAGTAACAGGCGTGCAGAATATTTTGAGTGTCTACAGATGCCCCTCTTTATCATATTCATGTAATACAAGGCATGGATAGGATAAAGAATCCTAGACACTTGAAATGCAAACAAGATAAATATGATGATATATGCAGCAACATGATACAAATGTATGATGCATGATTGTCTGTTCCCCAGTAATCCTGTCGGGTTGACAATCAGTGATGGCTTGGACATACGATCCAAGTCTTCAAGTATGTTGATGTTGGGGCTATCACCAAAGTCTCGAATCGTAGACACTGGCTTATATTCCATAGAGGTACCTCTTGTGTAAAAGAGTTCTGTGGGGATAAAGCTTTGTCTATTTGAGGATGTGTATAACATATTCCTTCATTCTGTCGGAGTTATTACCAATAGTTTTATCGCCGTCAGGGTTGGCCGACCTTCGTTTATGCATGTATCACCGGATAGATCCCTGCTGGGTGCATTTGTCAAGGTTGCTTGACCTTCATTGATGTATGTGTCAATGGTAGCATTGTGTTGTAACCCCATCCAAGGATGCGTGGATGAGTTACTTCGATAGGTTTACTTTCCATCGGCTGATATGACGTCAAGGTTGCTTGATCTTCACTGATGTGTGTATCAATGGTTGCATTGAGTTGTAACCCCCGCCGGGGATACTTTATCAATTGATAACTTCGGCGTTATAACCCCTGCCGGGGATACGTGGATGAGTTGCTTCGATGGGTTTACTTGCCATCGGCTGACATGACATCAAGGTTGTTTGACCTTCACTGATGTGTGTATCAATGGTTGTGTTGTGTTGTAACCCCCGTCGGGGAGTTTTGGTATTTTGTGATTTTGTGTTGTAACCCCCGTCAGGGATGTTTAGGGTTGTGACCCTGTAAATGACGGCATCAGACCTTTGTGGGGTATTGACGAGTATGGTTTATGAAAGCTGAGCTCATTGGCATAGTATACCTTGCATTCAGGTGAATACCATTGAGATGATGGGAGTTTAACTCTGACCGCTAAGAAACCAGGATTCCATGCTATTCCGCTCAATCGCGTAGCATTTTTATTCCTGATTTGGCCTTTTCAGCTTGTGAGACCTCCTTTGTAACTCTAACTGGAGAGAGTCGGAGGTGTGGGACCCATGTAGGAGTGACACAGGTACACCTGCAGGAGCCACAGGTGAGCCTGCGGCCAACCGTGCCTAAGTATAGGCCAATGGTTTCTTTCATAAGTTATTTTCAAGTAATGCTGCGAAGGAAATCTGAGAGCTTTTCTTCAGATCTGCTGAGTTCGGGCAACTTTCTGCATACTCTGCCACCGTACAAGCGTTCTTCACTGTCCTGATAACATATGCATGTATTTTTTTTCCAGTTTCTATCCGTTGGAAAATGACTTATCACATGAAATGAATTTAGACACATAATAGTGAATATGCATGCTGATATGATTTGATAAAAAATATTCAACATAGAAAATGTTAGTATTAAACCATGCTGAACAGAATGATGAAAAAAATTGACTTTTGAAATAGACAAATTGGCACCTTTTACTGTCATTTCTTATCCTATCTGAGGACAAATGAGTAAAGGCACTAAAGTAAAATATTCCTGGTAATTAGACTACACTTATGGATTTTTTTACTGTGATGTGATTAATGCATATAGGATGTATACGACTGTGCATATGTGTGCTACTGAATGGCCACCTAGTCATGCCTATGTGTATGTGGATAGTCCCATTTACAAAGGGGGCTATGGAAAAAATTTTCCAAAATGTAGGCATTGGGTAGTCATGCATTTTTAACTCTACTGTAGATGTATGTTAAAACAATGCATGCATGCATGTAATCATAAAATGTATTTTGAAAAGCTCTAGGTAAGAAATTACCACACCCTTTCTGAGGTGATTTGGAGACTTGTTGTCCAGATAATATGGATTCGGATCAGCCGAGTAGTTCCTGCAGGACCACTTCTGGTGTACAGAGGAGGGCTTCTGAAGAGCTTCAATGCCGGTCTGTTAGATAGCCTCATCGTTTGGTAGAGGCAGTGAAACGTCTTATTCGAGTTGAAGTACCAAATGTCGAGGACGAGAAGGAGGATGTACCGATTGAGGTTCATACTCCTGCTGTACGTGTTCCCCGTATGGAATTGCTAGGTATTCAAGTGGCGAACCCAGATCTTCTGGGTGACTTGAGTAGGCATCCTTCAGCATACCTGCACGCAAATGAGGTATGAAGTTAGATCCTTAATCTTCATTATTTTCTATTGATAAGGAGTCAAGGATTCTGATGTTGATCTGCATTTGATGTAGGTTCTCGACTTCACGTAGCCTCGAGGGAACTGATTTAGCATCCACTCTATATATCAGGCTTTGCATGATGACTACAAAGAGATCGTCCATGGTTGGGGATTTGGGACATTCTTCTCCATTATTCCCCGTCACTGTCCCTGGGGTTACCTCAGGGCATTATCTGAGCGATGGTTTCACCAGACTTAGTCACCCTATTTGTTAGACTGTTAGTGATGATGACACAGATGGATTGGTGGTTTATCACATGTATGGAGTTTGGAGGGGTGTCGTTGCCTTGCACGGTGGATATCACCCCTACTGCCGTCAGATCCTTGTTGGGAGTTCCGACGGAGGCGCTCAAGGGCAGGACTGTTCGTATAGGTCCTCTGAGCATAGATGCTATGAGCGGGCTGTTGAGTGAGCCCATACCCAATGATGTGAGAGTCAGGGATCGCATTCTTCTGCGATTGTTCCTGATGATCATTAGGGGTTGCTTCATAGCAGATAACTCTTCTACAGTGTCCTTTGCTTTAATCAGCACCACTCGACACGTGGACCATATAAGAGAGTATGATTGGGGTTCCTATACCTTTGCCTACTTTCTTAGGGGAATGCGCATACAATCGCAAGGCTTAAACGATGGGTGGTTAAGATTCTACTCGTTTCTGATGGTCAGTATTTCTCTTTTCTTTTCCCATGTATACGTTAAGAGTGTTTACTGACAGCAGATGTTACCTTTGTGTTGGCAGTTTTGGGCCTATGAGAGGCTTTCATGTTTGCGTCCTGTGAGCATGTTAGGTTTAGACACCTATCCACAGGGATGGAGATGACATCATTCCATACTAGCGGATGTCCTTGTTGCTGAGGGTTTCACTCATTGTCGCCTACAGCTAGAGTTATTGACAGTCGATGTCATCATATGGGTTCCCTACTCTGGAGAGCATTTGGGAGTTGGATTTGAGGATGGGTACCCGACTGGAGTAGAGTACGTCATTTCCACCCGCAGGATTCCTCTCTTTACAGATGGAGGATGGGAGCTCTAATTAGGAGAGCGTGCTATTAGGAGCACTACAAGAGAGATCCATATGCCGATCTTGCCTCCTGTCAGGCGTTATTGGCCTTTTTCGCAATCACCCATCATTGACATCCCATTGATGGAAATCGATGGTTTTACATTGTCAGAGGGCCCCTGGTCTCAGGAGATGTTCCAGCATTGGTGGATCCCTCGTACCATTGGAGCTCAGACCCGTGACACATATTTTATGGGGGGATATGGTTCCAGGATCTGTGATGATGATGGATTGGCTAGCCTGTGTCAGAGATCCAACTCATGTGACACAGATTGACAGATTGACCCGGCAACTGGACCGAACACATCTTTTCATTCGGTATTTGGGCAGAGATCCTTCAGAGGTAGATACTTTTGATCCTTCCAGCCCTGGCGCTGGCCCCTCAGGTGACCCATATGGATTTTCCAATGCAGATCCTCTATTGTATAGGCCTGACATCCCTGTAGATAGAGATCGAGTGACTCAGGAGAAGTTATATTAGGTGGACAGGATCGATGACGTAGACATCGACACTATTGACTTTTTTGATGTATTTCTCGTTATCTCTTTTGATAGGCCTCTGTTAGCTGCTGGGTAGCTTTGCCCCATTCTCGCTATATCTTTTGATTGGCCTCTGTTAGATGTTGGGTAGTTTCACCCCATTTCCCTGTATTTTAGCTGTACGAAGATGTATTAGATAATGATATACTTAGTACTGTATGTACAGTTTTCCATTCCCTATATCATATTTCCATCTATTGTATCATGCATGTTATTATGTTATGCATATGTATGTATGTCTAGAGATATTCAACATTGACACCTGAATGGTCTTATGACATGGCCCGTACAGATGTCTTCTTTGACAGTTAGTCGTATTGATCATACCCCACCATTTTTAGTGGTAGCTGGTATGCGCTCATGGTATGATAGTATATCACCATCAAACGTGGTGATCGTAGATGATTTGCTGCAGCATACTATGACCGTGTTAATGTTTCAAGTTCCCACAGGATTTGTAGAGGGTATGCTAGAGCATTGGGTACCGAATAGACAGGTATTCTGATTCGGGACCCATGAGTTGACTTCTACTTTGGAGGAGTATGCACGGTTGATGATGTTGTCGCTGGACAGACCTTGCATGCACATGGTGAGCAGAGATATGAGTAGACAGATCACGACTCTCACCAGATTGAGACGTAGAGTAGTACAGGATGAGATTACATCCGGCCATGTGATATCCCAGCATTTTCTGTTTGATAGATTTGGCTCTGAGGATAGTTATGCATGGAATTTTGTAGATTTCACCACACCGGAGGATCATTGGCGTTCAGCTAGAGTGGATGTACTGCTTTTATGTGTATTATCATACGTCTTCATGTCGCGGTACATGTATGAGCTGGATATCGACGTCATTATGGCAGTGAGAGCTCTCAGGGAGGATCATACCATTTTACCGATGATCATTGTAGAGACCTTGAGGTCAGCTACGTACTGCTGCACTTATCCAGTAGAAGTGTTCACAAGTAGCTCGGTCATGCTTTATGTGTGGTTTATGTCACACTTGAGACCGATTGGCACATTCAGACGGCATGGATTTTGTTTCACCCATGATATAGTCATGTCGTACTCCTTCCAGCCTTCAGAGTGTACAGATGCTGCATCCTGGTAAGCTTTTTTGGTAGGGATTAGAGATCTATTCGCTATATTGTCGTGTTCAAGGCTTAGCTCGCCCTACAGCTTCATTACTCATGCTCCAGGCATGGATTATCTCCCTCTAGCTGGTTTGAGAGGCATGATTGCTTACCACCCACTGGCTGTTATGTGTCAGTTTGACCAGTTTTAGGACTTTCATCCGTATGAGGGGGCAGTGAGTCAGCGCTTCGCTTCACATCGTTTATCAGTGGAGGACAGATCCAGGTTGTATACCTGTTGGGATTAGCGAGAGCTGGCTGAGTTTTCTGTCAGTCATCCAAGTTGTTCTGCAGAGTATTCTGCATGGATGGAGACAGAGATTGCATCGGCTACGACAGTATCCACAGTGTAGAGGACTGATTCTGACGATGAGGAGCCTATAGAGGAGGCTGATATTCCCATCGATGATTTGACTGCTGGGCTACCAATATTTGTGATGGATTCTCCCACTCCGGGTGCCACTGTTACCCATTATTCGGCACATCATTTGGAGCAGAGCTTACATCTGATGACCTATGATAGAGATCAGGCTAGGGCCGCGATGTTGACAGCTCTTGATGAGAGAGATACCGTTCTGTCAGAGAGGGATGAAGCTAGATCAACCAGGGATGCATTGATTGTAGACCGGGATGCCGCTCTATCTGCTAGGGATGTGGCCATTGCAGATAGTACTTCAGTTAGATCCCAGATAACTATCAGTCTTGCCGACATGAGTGCTTACATTGATGAGCATTATGCCACCATGCAGTTAGCCTCTGATCTGCTAGCTCTTGTAGATACCCTTGGGCAGGAGCTTGCAGAGCTACCTCCGTCTTCAGAGAGGGATGCCATGTTAGATCTGATAGTCTGTATACACAGAGATCTATAGATATCTTTGTATTTTCCTGCACAGACTAGCTTAGCTATTTTTTCATGTACAGCACATATGTATATATCAAACAGTATTATGTATAGCAGGGAAATATATTTTGATTCACTTCCCTTTTACTTATGTCGTGATACTTGCTTGATATTTTCCTGTTTCTCCAGGGCCTTATGATCTTGATGCATTCTGAACTTATCCTTGATAGATGGACATTGAGACGTCGCAAGATCTCTTAGAAAAGATCATTAATTTTTGTATATCCCTACCATCTTTGGTGTCTTGGGACTGGTATCTATATGAAAAAGTGGAGAGGAGGATGGTTTCTTCCTCTCTGAGATTGACCGAACCACAGATGGTCGCCAATACTTCTATTTGTGAGAAGCCTAGTTAATTCCATCACTTATGGGTTAGTATTGCTCTTTGAAGCACGACCGCAGCTTAGATGGTCACCGAATCTTCTATTGTGAGAAGAGGTTGGGTAATTCCATCCCTTTGATCTGAAACCGATGAAATATGGTGAATTGAAGGTTAATCCCAATACCGTGTGACAAGTATTTTTGTTCTGGTAGGGGTTAGACTAAACCATAAATGGCTGCCTACGTACTCCTATTGAAGAGGAGATTAAGTCTGCGTAGTTCAAACCCGGTGTAAGAGGTTCAACGCTAAATGTGAAAGGCAGAAAGGTGTAGAAATGTTTTTGTTGTTTTTGTTGAGAGAGGGCAAAAATGTTTTTGTTATTTTTTTTATTGCGACCAGGCCATATAGAATATGGTTTCCTACGTACTCCTATTGAAGAGGAGATTAGGTCAACGTAGTTCGCCCCTCTGGACGAATCGCAGCTGAAGAAAAGTGTGAATCCCATGTGCAGGCTATACTGTAGGGAATAGAAAGTTTGATCCCATAATGGGGATAAAATGCAAGTGCAGAAAAAGTTTGATCCCGTCTTTAGGACAAACTGCAAGTGTAGAAAAGTTTAATCCCGTCTTCAAGATAAACTGTAGGTGTGAAAAAGTTTAATCTCGTCTTCAGAATAAACTGCAAGTGTGAAAGGTTCAATTCCGTCTTCAGGATAAACTGTAAGTGTGAAACGTTCAATCCCGTCTTCAGGATAACGAAAATTGTATGTAAGGTTTGGAATGAAGTGACACCAGGCTGCTGGTTTGAAGTGTATGTTTCCCTAAGGGGCGGAAGAGTATGTAAAAAGGAGAGGGTTCAAAACCATAATGACTGGTGATTTGATGATCAAAACCAGGATGTTTATTTGATAGTAACTTCAGACATAGTACTGTTTCACGGCGTCCGAGTTGATAAGCTACGAAAATTCATCGCCATCCATTTCCTGCAATCTGAGAGCACTTCCTGTCAATACCACCTTGACAACAAAGGGACCTTCCCAGTTAGGAGCAAACTTTCCCTTAGATTGATCTTGGTTGTCATTGATCTTCTTTAAAACTAAGTCATGTTGTTTGAACTGCCGTAGTCAGACTTTTTTATTGTAGGATCGTGCGATCCTTTGCTGATATAACTGACCATGGAAGATAGTCGCGGTTCGCCTTTCATCTATTAGAGACAATTGGTGATACATGTCTTGTACCCATTGGTCTTCATCCAATTGGGCATCCATCAACACTCTGAGGGATTCTATTTCCACCTCTATGGGGAGCACTGCTTCCATTCCATAGACTAATGAGTAGGGGGTTGCCCCAGTGGAAGTACGCATGGAAGTTCTATAGGCTAATAAAGTCAGAGGAAAGAGGTCGGACCATTCTTTGTGGTTGGTGGATATTTTTTGCATGATCTATTTGATGTTTTTATTAGCCGCTTCAACAACACCATTCATCTTTGGATGGTAGATGATGGATTTAAGGTGTTTGATGTGGAATTTTCTGCATAACTCCTCCATCATTTTGTTGGTGAGGTTTGTAGCATTGTCTGACACAATGACCTCTGGTTGTCCATATCGATAAACAACATTATTTTTGATGAAAGAAATGATGACTTATTTAGTAACCTTGGGGAAGGAGACTACTTTTACCCATTTGGTAAAGTAGTCGATCATGGTGAATATGAATCGATGTCCATTAATTGTTGTGGGCTCGATGGGCCCGATCACGTCCATTCCCTACATTGAGAAGGGCCATGACGAACTCATATTGTGGAGTTCCCTTGGAGGGGCGTAGATATCATTTCCATGAATCTAGCATTGATAGCACCACTGACGTGATCATCACAGTCAGCTTTAAGTGTAAGCCAATAATGCCCCATTCTGAGAATCTTCTTGACAAGTAGGGGTCCTCTCATGTGAGGGCCACATACTCCACCATGCAGTTCATCCATGAGTCTCTGAGCTTGGTCTTTGTCCAGACATCTGAGGAAACCTAATCCTACATCTCTTTTGTAGAGTGCATCTCCGCTCAGGTAGAATTTCATAGCAAGTCGATGAATCCACCTCTTCTCAGTTAGGCTCGCCTCAGCGGGTGTAGATCCATCTCGCAAATACTCCTTGATATGCTGATACCAAGGGCTGTGGATGGGAGGTAATTCATCCGATACTTCTCCAACATAATTCCTATAAACTGGGGTTTTTTCTAGAGAAAATGTGATGATTGGCATGTTTTTCTTGTCAGGTATGTGAACCAAGGAGTCCAACGTTGCTAATGCATCTGTAAAATCATTCCTATTACGAGGAATGTGTTGAAAAGAGATTTCTTCGAACTCCAAAGCCATCTATAAAACTTGTTGATGGTAAGGTAGCAAATGTAATCTTTGGTTTGATAGATTCCCATGGATTGTCTGATTACCGATTCAGAATCCCAAAAGACAGTTAACTGTCTAACGTTGATTGAATGGGAAAGTTTTAGACCCATGATATAGCCTTCATACTCAGCTGTGTTGTTGGTGCTGAAAAACTCCAATTTAACAGCGACGGGATACTGCTCCCTTGTACCAGATACTAGAACTGCTCCAGCTCCAGAACCTTCTGCGTTAACAGCTCCACCAAAATACATTCTCAACGTACAGTTTGTATCATACTGATGGTGTAGCTGAACTTTCATTATCTCTTCATTGGGGAAGTATGTTTCTAAGGGTTTGTAGTGCCCTACAGGTGCGGCGGCCAGTTGATCTGCAATTCCTTGATATTTGACAAACTTTTGCGTTACATAGACGATGTCAAATTGTTGTAGGATCAACTGTCATCTAGACAGCCGACAATTCAGTATGGGCTTGCTGAACACATACTTGAGAGGATCCACGCGGCATATGAGATGGGTTGCGTGACTATGGAGGTAATGTTGTAACCTCATGGAAGCCCATTCTAAAGCATAAAAAGTTTTCTCAATCAGAGTGTACTTATGTTCACTGATGCTAAATCTTTTGCTGAGGTAATAGATAGCTCGTTCTTGGCCTCTATTGTCTTTTTGCCCCAGCATACAGCCCATGGCATTATCATTAATGGATAGGTACATGAACAGAGGAACATCATACCTGGGAGGTACCAAAACAAGAGCATTAATCAGCTGTTCCTTGATTGTGAGGAAGGATCTCTGACACTCATCATTCCATTTCATGGAGGAGTTCTTCCTTAACAACTTAAAGATTGGCTCACAGGTTTATGTGAGTTGAGAAAATAACCTGCTAATGAAGTTGATCCTTCCCAAAAATCCCCGTATTTCTTTCTCTGTCTGAGGAATGGGCATTTCCTTAATGGCCTGGATTTTGATAGGATCCAGTTCAATCCCTTTATGGCTTACTAGGAAACCTAGCAACTTGCCTGACTTAACACCAAAGGCGCACTTGGCGGGATTCAACTTTATGTTATACTTACGTAACCTGTTGAAAAGCTTTTTATGATGGTCTAAGTGCTCATCCTCCTTACGAGATTTGACAATGATGTCATCCACGTAGATCTCTATCTCTTTGTGCATTAAATAATGGAAAAGAGCCATCATAGCTCGTTGATAGGTTGCCCCAGCATTGATGAGGTCGAATGACAACCGTCTGTAGCAAAAAATTTCCCAAGGAGTGATGAAAGAAGTTTTCTCATGATCTTCCTCAACGACCATAATTTGATTATACCCCGCAAAGCAATCAGCAAAGGAGTACATGTTGTATTGAGCAGTATTATCAATAAGAATGTGGATAAATGGCACGGGAAAGCTATCTTTAAGGTAAGCTTTGTTCAAAACTCGATAATCCACGCAGACTCGCACCTTTCCCCTTAGTTTAGGCACGGGAACAATGTTGGATATCCACTCTGGATATGTTGACACCATGATGATACCAGCTTGAAATTGTTTCACAGTTTCTTCTTTAACCTTTAAACTCCATTCAGGTTTCAATCGCATGAGCTTCTGCCTAACTGGCTTGAATCCTTATTTAATGGGAAGGCGATGAAGAACAATGTTAGTGGATAAACCCAATATATCTTCATGAGACCATGCAAACACATCATGGAACTGGGTTCATAGTGCAACCATGTCATTCTGTCGATTTGTGGTAAGGTCTGAACTAATTTGGATTAGCTTAGGGTTGTCTAAGGTTCCAAGATTGAAAGAAGTGGTTTGATCAAGTTTGGGTTTGGGTTCGTCTATGACCCATTCCTTAATCTCCTGAGCTGTCTCAATGTCCTCTTGTATATCCATCAAGTCTGAGTCCAACTTTGCATCAATGTTACAGCCCTTGTGGAGAGAAGGCACCTCATCAGCAAGTATAGGCACATCTAAATTCAGAGTCCTGAAACAAAATATGATTTCACTTAATATATGCAATTGTTAAATCATACAAAAGTGTTAGCATGTACTTGATAAAATAACTACTAGTACTGTAAAAGAAAGTAAGCAATTAAAGTTATCTACAGGGCAGAGGGGTTTTTCTACCCATTTTACCCTCGTCGACCAATGCATGGAGTGCTGCTCCAATTTTCGAGGGAAAAGTCCTGATGGTCTGCAGTGATGGAAGGATCGTCATTGTCCTCCTTTTCCCGAATGATAACCATGACATCTGGGCAATCATTGTATGGGGTGTATCTGTTTGTATGTTCATCGTAAACAATGACGCCTATGTCTGCCATCATCAAGGTAATGTTATATTTACGTTTTTGTTCCTTTTCTTCTACTTCGGGATCAGGAATCAGCACCTCTTTTTCTTTGATTGGCACTGGTTTAGGAAACAACATAGCTACAACATGGGCTGGCACCTTTATTGGAGATTGTATCAACTCATGGGGTAAAGGTATAGAAAATCGCCGTACGGAAGAAGCCTGAAGAACCTGTTTGTGCTTATGATGATTCTTGTGACTAGAACTAGCAGAATAGCCTAGTCCGGCTGTTCCAATCTGATTGGACACTTGGATAGGGTGCTTAATACCCTGCTTATCTTTACCAAGCCCTTGTCCAGGTTGATGACCCAATAACATCATTTCTTGAGTGGCCGACATAACCTCGGCAGAAGTCTTACGTACGGGAAGTGGCGCTCCAATAGAATGGTATTGCATGGTACTCACTTCCAGAGTATGGAAACTGGCCTATTCAACTTTCGAATTGAAGCTGATGATTGGTAGAGTTCCTTGTTTAGGACATCCCAGCTCAGCATTGATAGTGACTAGACTGTTACTGACAATATATTTGAGTTGTTGATGTAAGGTGGAGGGAACAACTCCAGCCATGTGTATCCATGGTCTCCCCAATAGCAGGTTGTATCCTGAATCTATCTTGAGGACGTGGAAGGATACATTGAATGTATTTGGACCAATCTCAATTGGTAACTCAATCTTTCCAACGGAATTTCGTCGGGATCCATTAAAATCTCTGATAACCGTATGGCTGCTTTAGATCCGCTTGAGATTGGCATTCATCTTTTCCAAGGTGGCATAAGGACATATATTTAGAGATGAGCCTCCATATATAAAAACTCCAGCTAGTATGTACCCGGAAGACAAAACTGCAATGTGCAATGGCTTGCAATGACCGGTACCTTCGGGCGGTATGTTGTCAACAGTGAAGGATATCACATTGTTGTTGAAAATGTGATCAACCAGATGTTAAAAATTTTCCACATCCACTGATTTTGGTAGGTAGGCTTCTTCCAAAACTTTCAGTAAGATCTTCTGATGATCCTCAGAAGAGAAAACCAAGTCCAGTATTGAAATCTGGTGTGGAGCTTCTCGCAAGTTTAAAACCATTTTAGCTTCATTATGGCCCATAGTGCGAAGGAATTTTTCAATCTTTTCCATAGGAATCTTATGCTTTGCTTCGCAAGTAGGTTTCATAACCCGTTAAGGAAAATAAAGTGGATTTTCCCTCGACACTATAGCAGAGATATGAGATGTGGATCCTTCAGCTTCTCCATAATTCCATGGAACTTTGTGTAAGATGAAAATAGGATATAGAGGTCTGAAAGGTAAAGAAATTGGCTCTGGTGCGGCCAATTTTAAAAGATTGTCAACTCCTTTGAGTTGAATTGGTTGTATGGGAAAAACTTTGATAGTCTCATCATCCACTTCAGATATAACTGCTACTGATCCCTTCTATTTAGTAGGACATGCATTCCCACCATTGAGTTGCACAGTGTAATCATCTGCTATTTGCAGGACACCGTTATCAATAAAATTCTGAATGAGATGGCGCAGTGCCCAACATTTTTCTGTGTTGTGACCGCGAGAATGTGAATGATATTGACACACTTCATCAGAATTGAACCGTCCTGAGCAGGGATTGATTGGAGGGAGAAGTAAGGTAATTCTTCCTTCGTTGATCAACATCTGTAATATCTCCTCCATAGATTGGCTCAGATAGGTAAATTTTCTCTAGTTGGCAAAATCCAGACGGACTTTAGCATTTGCTCTCTTCTCAACCTTATCCTCTATAGCTTAGCTTTCTGAAGGTGGTGATGAAGCATTCATAACAAATGGAAGGAGATAGGCATGCTCCTGCTTGTTTAATTGGCGTGTGACTTGATGTTGGTGGGTCACGAGTTCCGCCAGTTGCTCAATTTATTTATAAAGAGCCTTGATCTTTTGTTCCATGGTAAATTGGAACTTCGCATAAACCCATCTGTCAACACCGTCTTTGAGGGTTTGGGATGATTCACCATTAGAATTGGAACTCTGTCCAGTGCTCCAACTAATCATGTTGACCTCTTCTTCTTTGTGTTGAGGAAGAGGTTTGTCTTGCACATGAGGTTGATCTGGTTTGGTAATCACGATCTCACCGTTGTCTATTAAATCTTGGATCTTGTGTTTCAAGGCCCAACAATCTTGAGTATCATGTCTAGGTGCTCAGGCATGATAGGCACACTTTTGAGTAGCATTAAAACCCCTCCCATTAGGGTTGGCTGGTGGAAGAAGATGTGTAATGTTCTTCTGAGTAGTCAGAAGAGCAAGAATATTCTCGAGCGAATCCCCTAAGGGTGTGAACGTTTGAGGGTGCTTAGCATCTCCACCTTTAGGTAATGGAGGGTTTGAATATTGTGCTTAAAAAGGGGAGTAGTTTCTCCTCTGCACAGGCATGCTTTGATTGCCTTTTTGACCTTGTAGTATCAAGGAAACATCCTCCTCTTTCTTTTTATGGACCCTCCGGGGGTTGTTTCCATAAGATCCGGACTGGATGTGCTCAGCAACGGCTTTTTCTTGTCCTTGGTAATTTGGTACCGGTCAGGAGCCATCTAAGATTGAAAACTGTATTGAGTGAGGAAGACGTGAGCCAGCTCTACCCAGCTATGGATCTTTGAGCTGTCTAATCTAGTATACCATGAACGGGCTTCTTCAGTCAGACTTTTCTGAAATAGCTGCATTCTGAGCTTTTCATTTTCCGCATAAGACCCAAGTTCTCCAATGAACACCTTTAAATGTGTATAAGGATCCCCTAATCCGTCATACTTTTCAAAATCAGGGGTTTTGAATTTCTCTTGATAATGAACACCAAAGAAGATGCAAAGGTCAGCATATGAAACACTTCTATGTGTTCCAATCCCTTTGAGAACATGGATAGTCTCCTCCATTTGGAGTACTTTCTTCTTGATATCACCGGTGTCTGGATCTCCTCTGAGATGGGTGCTTTCAGGGTCTTTGTTGGTAGTATCCAATGGAGGTTCTAGATTTGTTTTATATATACCTTATGTTCCTCCTTGTGTATATGATTCTGTATGTGGAGGCATCTTTGAGCCTTGAGAGGATTGATGCAATTCTTTAAGTAAGACAGCCAAATTGGTGATTTGCTGACTTAATCCGTCAAATTCTTCATGAGAAATATGATTAGACTAGTCAGACGAAGACATGATTGGCTGTAGGCTCGTGAACTTTTTGGATTTTGAGCGAGTAACACGCCCAATGATTTCCCTACAAAAGACTTTTATAGTTTAGTCTTAGGGTAATGTAAATGTTATGTCCGTTTTAGGAATATTGTCCTAGAAAACCGGATGTTAATTGATAACATGTATTCACAGATAATCTTCATATTTTCCATTATATAAAGATGAGCATGGAGTAAAATTACAAGTAAATGCTTTTACAAGTAATTGAAAATAGAAAGCATGAAGAGACTTTCCTCCGCGTTTGGTTTATTAGAGGTTGACCTATCTTAGGGTTTCTCTCGCGGCTTTTTGGCATGAAGGTTCGCAGATCATCGCAATCTTCTTGACGAGAAATTAATCCGGTCTTTCAACTGGAGAAAATCTGGGTGGTGCCTTTCCTGAGCCTCGCTGGAATTATTCTTCCTGCGAGTCCAGTAATCAAACACCGACAAGATAGCCTCCTGATGGAGGAACCACACAACATACATTCACATACAACGTGTCTCACCGTTTATGAAAATGATGACATGTATGAAGCACTAATATCACAGATAGATATAGTACAGTGCAGTAAGTAAAATGCATTCGTACACATTCATCATAAATGTAAATGCAATATTCACACACAAGCATACAACAGTTTTGAAAAGCTTGTAATAGCGGCTTAAGCTCTCTTACTGGAGTCCCCAGCAGAGTCGCCACCTGTCAAAGTTGAAATTTTTGGTGTCCCTTTTCGTTACTTGTTCTTTGGTGTTCTCATGTTAATGTGAGATTTGTTTGAAAAAACAAGTGAAAAAGGTCGGACATGTATAATATCAATGATTTGACTTTTAAGAGTCGTCAGTGTGTGTGTGTGTGTGTGTGGATCAATGTGTAATTATTTGGAAGTAGTGCTACACCTCGTTCGCACCTATATACATAGGGTTTGAATTTATGAAAAATTCAGTTTTAAACAGGATATAGCAATGAAGTTTTATAAAAATAGGTTTTTTAAACCATGTGCTCAATAGTAATTGAGGCCTTTGATACTTTCATTTTATTAAATGTTCGGATTGTTTGCTTTTATTTTCGAGATGCAAAGCAATCTCGAGAAAATTATATACAGCAGTGCCGAACTCCTCATGGGCATGACAGTCATCCAAGGAAATTCAGACACTGTAAAATAATGTACAAGCTGCTTACAGCTGAAAAATGTCCATCACGAAAACCGAATCTAGATTCAGTAGACTGAATCTGTGATCACCTGATTCCCTAAGCGCACATGATACTGCAATTTTGTATGGAAAGATGTAAGCAGTTACATATGTATATAAAAGCTATATATATATATATATATATATATATATGGACATGATCAACCACCACGAAGTAAACTCCAGGCGGGACGAAATGTAAATAAAGCTGTAAAAGCGATCAACTGCCACGAAGTAAACTCCAGGCAGGAGGAAATATAAATAAAGTTGTAAAAGGTCACGAAGTAAACTCCAGGCCTAACAGAAATGTAAATATATATATATATATATATATATATATATATATACAGAAGTAGTAAACGCACTGGATGCAAATCTAGGCTCATCGGATATGTCTGACAACAATTATATATATATATATATACTTATAAATATAAGCAAATAAACGCTCCAAACCGAAGTCTAGGCTCAATCGAGACATAACTCGATAATGTTAGTCCATATATGAAATATATACATATATAAGTATATATATATATACAGACAAAAATGAAAACCATAGACCGAAGTCTGGGAAAACGCACACAACACGACTCTCAATGTGTATAACAGTGTGTGCTAATATGAGAAGAAGGCTTTATAGAATGTGAGAAGGCTAATAATGGGCTACCAATGTAGACTTCTATGACTTTATATGGATAAACACTCAGCTCCCGTTAGATAAAAAGATAGTTATATGTGAGCTAACAAATGTTTATAGATGAGGAAATACTCAATAGGGGTGTATACAGAGTAAAATGGACAAGGCTTCCTCGCCTTTTTCTCTCTTTCTCTTCTTAAAATGGCTGACCCCAAGGTCTATATTTATAGACTGATGGTCCCAGGTACACCTGCGGTAGCCGTGGTCGTGGTGCATCTGGGCCATGCGGGTCTCGTTATCTCGAAGTATGTGCACTCGTGCACTATAATTTTCACCTGAACTTGTAGAAATTCAATCAGAGCATCCAAACGAGGTATATGTGACCTTCTTTGGACCGCTTGTGTCGAGAGTTACACAATGACATGGATTAGAGGTTGTATGAAGTCAGGAAGAGGGGTACATGCCCATGGTCTTCAAGCTTCAAATTCTATCCAAAGTACTGTCATGTGTAATAGTCACTCGGGATTGTAACTCCTCGGTTCTTGTGGGACATTGTTGGATGTATGTATGTATTAAGGGTTGAGACGACGCGCAAATGTTGAAGGGGGAAAGATGACATTTGACTTTTCTTCAGGGTTATCGCCAGTTTGAGTTAAAAGTAGAAGTTGCTCAGGGTTACATCTGAGATTGGACTACTTGTTTGTATGCCGCGATATCATCTTTTGAGAGAAAACGTGGAGGCGGTAAGTATGACGTTTTGACTCCTCACCGGGGTTATCGCCGGTTTGAGCTAAAAGCAAAAGTTGCTCAGGGTTATATCTAATATTGGATTGCTTGTTTTTATTCCTCACTATCATCTGTGGGTATGCCTGTTTGCCCGGTGTTAGCTCCGGGTCTGAGGTATGAGTGCCTCGGTAGGAGGTCTGAGTTTGAAGCTGATCGCATGTGAAGCAAGCATTTCTAGGGTTATCACTGCAATTGTAATGGCATCCCTTGGGGCTATCACCAAGGATGGAGTCGTTACTCCCAGTGTTGTCTCTAGGACTTGAACTGAACGTTGCGGTGTTATCGCCGAGACAGAACTGTCCTCTCCGTTGTTGTTGCCGGTTTTTTGATCTACGTGCCTCGGGGTTATCTCCGAGGTTGGAAATGATAATCCCAGTGTGTGTTCCGGGGTTTGAGATGAAGTTCCCAGTTTGTGTTCCGGGTTGGGACTGATATGCCTAGTTTGTGTTCTGGGTTGGAACTGAACTTCCGATAGTATCCAGAATGGATGTAAGCTATCTTCCGGGGTTATCTCCGAACGGCAAATCTGTCCTCCTGCAATTGTCAGTAACAGGCATGCAAAAAATTTCTAGTGTCTACATCTGCCTCTGAAGGATCTCTACCCAAGTGTCGGATAAAGAAATGTGACCGGTCCAACTACCGGGTCAAAATGTCAATCTGTGTCAAATGAGTCGGATCTCAGACATAGGCTAGCCAATCCGTCATCATCACGGATCTTGGAACCATATCCCCAATGAACTTAGTGGCACGGGTCTGGGCTCCAATGGTACAAGGGAACCACCAATGCTAGAACATCTCCTAAGTTCAGGGAACCTCTGATAATGTGAAACTGTCAATCCCAAATAATGGGATATCAATGACGGGTGACTGCGAAATAGGCCAATAACGCCTGGCAGGAGGCAAGATCGACATACGAATCTCTCCTATAGTGCTCTTGATTGCAAGCTCTCCTAAATAGAACTCACATCCTCCTTCTATGAAGAGAGGAATCCTACGGTTGGAAATCACATGCTCGACACCAGTCGGGTACCCATCCTCAAATCCAATGCTCAAATGTATCCCAGAGTAGGGAACCAACGTGATGACATCCGCTGTCAACAACTCCATCTGTAGGCGGCAGTGAGTAAAACCCTCAGCAACAGGGACCTCTGCCAGTATGGAATGATGTCGTCTCCATCCTCGTGGATAGGTATCTAAGCCTAAAACACTCACAAGATGTAAACATGGGAGCCTTTTATAGTCCCAAAACTGCCAACACAAAGGCAAAACATCTGCTGTCAGTTAACACTCTTAACATGTACATGGGAAAAGACAAGAGAAATACTCACCAGCAGAAACGGGTAGACTCCTAACCAAGCCTCAATCAAGCCCTACAATCTCAAGCTCATTCCCTTGAGGAAATAGGCAAAGGTGTAGGAACCTCAATCATAATCTCCTATACGGTCTACGTGTCGAGTGGCGCTGATCAAAGCGAAGGGCACCTTAGAAGAGTTATCAGCTATGAATCAGCCCCTAATGATCATAATGAATAATCGCTGAAGAATGTGATCCCTGACTCTCACATCATCGGGTATGGGCTCACTCAACAGCCCACTCATAGCATCTATACTCAAAGGACCTGTACAAACAGTCCTACCCTTGAGCACCTCCGTCGGAACTCCTAACAAGGATCTGACGGCAGCAGGGATGATATCGGCCATACAAGGCACTGGCTCCCCTCCAAACTCCATATGTGTGATAAACTGCCAATCCATCAGCGTCATCATCACCTCACAGTCTAGCAAATGGAGTGACTGAGTCTGGTGAAACCAGCGCTCAGACAATGCCCTGAGGTAACCCCAGGGACAACGACGGGGAAAATTGGAGAAGAACGTCCCGAATCCCCAGCCATGTACAATCGCTCTTTAGTCATCATGCAAAGCCTGATACATAGAGTGGATGTTGAACCAATTCCCTCGAGGCTGTGTAAAACCGGGAACCTACATCAAATGCAGATCAACATCAAAACCCTTTACTCCTCATCAATAGGAAATAAGGAAGATTAAGATCTAACTTTATACCTCATTTGCGTGCAGGTAAACTGAAGGGTGTCAACTCAAGTTTCCCAGAAGCTCTAGGTTCACCACCTACATGCCTGGCAAATCCCTATGGGGAACACGTGCAGCAGGAGCGGGGTACGCAACCGGAACATCCTCATCTGCGTCCTCGACGTCTGGCACTTCAACCTGGACAGGACGTATCACCGCCACCATCAAACGGCGAGGTTGTCTAACAGAACGGGGTTGAGGCACTTTGGAAGCCCTTCTCCGTACACCAGAATTGGTCCTGTGGGAACTACTCGGCTGATCTAGATCCATAATATCTGGACAACAAGTCTTCAAATCACCTCAAAAAAGGTGTGGTAAATTCTTACCTGGAGCTTTTCAAAATACATTTTTATGATTACATGCATACATGCATTATTTTAACATACATCTACAGTAGAGTTAAAATGCATGACTACCCAATGCCTACATTTTGGAAAAATTTTCCATAGTTGTTGGGTAAAATCTAATTACCCACAACAAGCAAGTATACGTGGTCAACAAGTAATAAAGTGATAAGTAGATAATCGTTCCCACAGAGACTAATTAGCAATAATCTTAACTTATAATTACCAATTTCCTATTAACCCAAATTTTATTAAACAAATCAACTCAATAATTATAACTAATTATTCTAAATTGAATAATAATTAAAATAACACAGCAATCACAAATATCAAAATGTAGAAATTTCAACAATTAATGGAGAATTAGACTTATGATTTCACCCTAAGCTTCACTCTGATTTTAACACCTTTATTCCACTTCATTGCACTATCCTAGTTTATTAATAAAGAACATGAAAGTAGTATTAACCACCTCTCGATGCACTAATACCATATTAACGTCAATCCAAATTTAAAATAAATATCTGTTAAACACCTTAATCAACTAACCCACTATATCTCTATGTGAATTACAATTAAAGATGGTTTAAGAATAAGTTCTCTATCCGATTACATGCGATGTCAAGCATATCTCTACCTTAACATTCATCAAGATTAAGTTATTCACAAAATCATGAACACATGCTATACTAACTAGGTCTAGAATTGAATATCCTCTCTCGATTCCATCCAATTCCACGAAGAATGATCAGGAAATTCATAGATTCAAGCTCAAATTAATATAGATAAACTGGAGATAGATTATTGAAATAGAAATTAAAGTTTACAAAATCATCGATTCACTTAAAGATCCATCATAAGCCTAAAAAGTGAATTAGTTCATACTAAACTAAATAAACACTGAATAAATTATAGAAATCATTCTTGCAATTACAAATAATAATCTAACACGAAGAATATTGAAAAACACCCTTCACGTAGATCGCAATCGTCTTGAAAATCTCTTGAAGTACTCCTCAACACTTGCTCTCAAAAAACTCAAAATAGATCTTCGTAATATGTCTTGTGTCTCCTTGAAGTTGTTGTTGATAACGTATTAGATATCTAGCATACAAGCTACAGCTGCAATTTCCTTCAATTAGAGTTCCATTGTCATGCAAGTTGCTAGAAATCATGCCCAATAAGAAGTTTAATCAAAATAGGACACAGCCAGATTTTCCACCACCACCCCCCCCCCCCCCGCCACGTCCGGGGTTCATGCACTAATTAGTCCCGCCCCGGCGGGCTCCCCTTCTATCTAGCTCGACTTAAGACCCCCCGCCCCGATGGGGGTATACAGTATAAATTGGCCCGCCCCAGCGGGCATCCTTTATGTTAACTGAGATCAAGACCCCACGCCCCGGCGGGGGTGTATAGTGAAAATTAGCCCGCCCCGGCGGGCTTGTCTTCTGTTGCCTGACATATTGAATTTCATAAGTTCTTCTAATTTTTGTTCCAATTGACTTCAACTCACACCAAATAGTTCAAAATGTACGTTGAATGCCACAACCACCATTCTACACATGAAATAACATAAAACAAGTAAAATTGAACATGACCTCAAGAATTTAGCAACAAATAATCATGAAATGGATATTGAATCGCATATATAAAATCCACTTATCAAAATCCCCCAAACTTAAACCGTTCTAGTCCTCGAGCACAAAAGAACTATATGCAATGCAATGATATGAACACTACCTAACTTATATGCTTTCGAATCCAACAATATCGCAGAATCAAAATTTTCTTAACGGCCACAGCCAAAATAAGTAACTATATCATATCAACCATCTAAAACCAATCTACAATTCCATTTTATCCTCAAATCTCAGGCCATCATCACTAGTATAGTGTGTGTGTGTGTGTGCAACATCCATGATAACCGATACTAACTCAAATTTTAATACATGACCAATCTCTTAGAAGGAATCACGCAGCGTAAACTTAAAATATCAAAAATAGATAGTTCCAACTAAAATTAAGCAATCACAAATCTCAAGGGTTAAAGCGAGTACTTATACTTTATTCATACATATATTTTCTTTCTCTCTTTTTTATATATAGGGGCTTTTTGCTCTTATTTCTCGTTTTATTCATTTTTTACACATAGCTATGCAATGTCTTATTCCCTTAGGCTTCTCAATGCTACCTTAACGAGCTTTCGACCAACGACTCCCAGACCATTAAGACCTTAGGGCGCTAGGTATAAAGATAATCCCCTCGGGCTTACTTATTCAAGTAACAAAGGCCACAAAACTAGACAAGCAAGCCACGGTGTTTTTTCATACTTTTTTTTAAAATAAATAAAGCTTATATACCCCAC
Source organism: Panax japonicus (assembly GCA_020205505.1). Lineage (NCBI taxonomy): Eukaryota > Viridiplantae > Streptophyta > Magnoliopsida > Apiales > Araliaceae > Panax > Panax japonicus. The sequence goes on along the minus strand of CM035108.1, from coordinate 43,477,741 downwards.
ATATCATCCCCCAAACTTAGGTTCTTGCCTAACTTTGGCATTTACTGTCTATCCTTGTCATTTTGACATTTACTCTAGCGTTATCCTTTAGAGACCATTTAGGTATCAATTTAAACTTGACCAATCAAAACAGATGTTTGTTAAACGTGCTAACCTTTTATACCAGCTTCAAACAAGCTAAAGATTCGATTCATAGCAAAAATTATATCATAGTTCTAATACTCAATATTGTATTTGCTACTTATTTTCAATCACATCATTGGCCCACAAACAATATGAAGCACAATATTAATGGACTTGTGCAACACAATATTTACTAACATAATTTTTTATTTTTTATTTTTTTAATAAAAGGATAAAAAAATGCATTACAAGTTATCTACTTACGCAATGACAAAAATTAACCTAAGCTACTATGGATGCACCAAAATTCTCATGCAATACTAAAAGTAGAATGCAAAATGCATAAATTTAAATGACAACAATTCAATATGCAACCTAAATAAGCTACTATGCATGCAAACATGTATTTAAATCCCCCAAACTAAATAATTCAATGTCCTCATTGGTAGAATAATCGAATTAAGAACTTGAGGACTTCCCTACTTTCGTTTAAGTCTGAGGAGATGGTTGTTGATTTTCTTCATCAGAATCACTTGGTGGGAACCTTGGCATCGATCCAGGCTATTGGTACGGAAATTGTGTCGCCGGGTTGAAGCTATGAAGCGTTGTGTTCAAAGAGGTGAAAGATGCATTCATAGCATCGAGCATATGATCTTGTCTCATTGTCAATCGCCTTATTTCCTGACGACTTGCCATGGTATACGCATTCATTTGATTTTGGAGCTCAAGGAACTGAGAACTGGATATGGCCTCGGCCTGCGGTACCTGCTCAGCCTCTTGATCGCCCATTAGTTCATCGTCATCCCTCAATATCTTTGTAACATAACGTCATCGTCCGAATCTAACGGAAAAATGAAACCCACACCACGTGGATGTGACTCGCCTTCTGCCCATACAGAGTACCGCGCTATCATTCTCGAATCAAGCAATGCAAGCGGCAATTGTGTGGGCTCGTCATCGGACCATCTAACCCCGGCATTGCAACACAACCCATAAATGAGTGATGGGTGTGGCAAGCCTCCAGAAAAATTCCCACGTAAGTACCGACAGATTGATGAACAGATTATTGCCCCGACGTCAATGATAAATTCTTGCATAATGGCATACAACGGTAACGCCTTCTCTTTGGTGACATCCTAGGTATGTTGGGACGGAAGTAATTTTGCGCATAAGAATGCATACCAGATTTTCCCATACCTACTAAGGTCCTTGCTATGAAACACGGTTCCTCCCTTTCGATCCTTGATCCACAATGTTCCCGACTTGGTCATCTCCATGATAATGGTATGAAAATCTGAGTCAGAATTACGGAGATGATCATAATGGGAGTGGCGAGGCACCCTTAATTAGTAGTAAGTATTTATGGCATCGGCACTGAATGGAACCAACCGTCCTCACACAAATGCATGGAATGGTTCTTTGTCCTCAGCATTTGCGTAGAATTCTTTGACGATGTTAACTATGGCTGGTTCCGACTCCTCGATGAATTTTGTCCATCCCTTTTGCTAAATTTTTGGCATAAGCTCCCCATCGTTAGGATCCGGTGCCAACCCCCTCTCTGGTGTAAGGGCTTTGGTGAGCATGTAGTCATACATGTCGGCGGCGGTGGCACTTACGAATTTTTGACGATCGAAGGTGCAGGTTGGTTGAGATGGCCGTGAACTCTCCCCCCTTTGGTGTTTTGATGATGATTATGAAGCCATGTTCTCAATCTAGTGCTTTCCCCCAAACTTTACAAATTGCTCCTCTCTAACTCTCAAGTATTCTATATGTTTGCTTTATATCAAGTGTGGTGAGAGAGTTTGTATGAGATGTGGTGATATTTATAGAGGGAGAAAGATGGCTACCATTGGTGGATTAAAGAGTTGGAGAGGAGTAATGGAGTATTGGGAATAGTGGGGTAGAAGTAATGGTAGTGGGTGGTGGTTATGAGGTTATGAAGTAGTGGGGAAGTGGGAAAGTGGTAGGTTATTTGGAAGTGAAGAAATCTGTAACTTTCCAAAGTCTGTTTCATTCAAGGACCCCCGCCCCGATGAGGGGGGGTATTGCACTAGGAGGGCCTGCCCCGGCGGGCTATGCCACTGTCTTTTGAAATTGTGGACCCCCGCCCCGGCAGGGGTTATAGTACTGAAAAGGCCCACCCTAGTGGGCTTTGTTACTGTTAGAGTCTTTTTTCCTACTTTATGTAGTTCTCTTAATGTTATATTTTTTCATCCTGCAAGATTCAACACATGAGACTTAGTGAGGTTTTGATAACAAAACATAATGTGGAGATGTTAACGAAACTTTGATTATTCCTCTACCTAGTAATTTCATGAAAACTATGATTAAACAAATATAAATTGAAAATATGATAAATAGAGTAAAGATTGGGTTGCCTCCCAATTAGCGCTTGATTTTAAGTCATTCAGCCTGAATACTTCCTACTTATGTTGTGTCGGTCAATGTGATGGCGATCACGTCGGTGTTGGCTTCTCCACTCCAATAATGATTTAGACGGTGTCCATTGAATTTGAATGTTTCTAGTGGATTGCGACTGTAGATTTTGACTGCACCATGAGGGAATACCCGCTTAACCGTGAATGGTCCCGACCATCTTGACTTAAGCTTTCTGGGGAACAATCGCAGCCGTGAATTGAACAAGAGTGCTGATTGGCCCGGCTCGAATGTTCGCTGCATAATTTTCTGATCGTGACATCTTTTGACTTTTTCTTTGTATAATTTGGCATTCTCATAGGCGTGAAGGCAAAATTCATCGAGTTCATTCAATTGAAGTAGTCTCTTCTCACCAACAGTTGTTTGATCAAAATTGAGTTTTTGCACAGCCCAATATGCCTTATGTTGTAGCTCAACTGGTAAATGACATGCTTTCCCATACATTAATTGGTATAGTGACATTCCGATTGGTGTCTTGTATGTCGTCCTGTAGGCCCATAATACGTCATCCAATCGAAGTGATCAATCTTTCCTTCTAGGATTCACCACTTTCTCAAGCATCTTCTTAACTTCTCTGTTAGATACCTCAGCCAGTCCACTGGTTTGAGGGTGATATGTTGTAGCTATCTTATGATTAACCCCATACCTAAACAAAAGAGCAGTAAAGGACTTATTGCAGAAGTGACTACCTTCGTCACTGATTATTGCTCTTGGTGTGCCGAATCTTGTGAAGATGTTCTTTTGTAAGAATTTAAGGACCACCTTTGCATCGTTTGATGGTAATGTTGCAGCTTCAACCACTTCGATACGCAATCCACTGCAAGGAGAATGTACTGACTGTTCAAGGATGAAGGGAATGGCCCCATGAAATCGATACCCCATACGTCAAAAATTTCCACTTCAAGAATTGTTTACAGAGGTATCTCATTCTGTTTCATTATGTTTCCCACCCTTTGACACCTGTCGCATTGTTTCACAAACTGGTGGGAATCTTTGAATAATGTAGGCCAATAAAAACCTGCTTGTAACACCTTCGCGGCTGTCCTCTCACTACCATAGTGTCCACCATACGTCGATAAGTGACACTCATGCAGAATATTCTTCACCTCACTATATGGGATGCACCGTCGAATCATTTTATCGGCGCACTGCTTGAACAAATATGGTTCGTCCCACATGTACCATTTCACGTCATGAAGATATTTCTTTTTCTGTTGTCTTGTGAGGTCAGGTTGTAGAATATTGTTCACCATGGAATTTCTGCTGAAATCCCAAACAGTTGCTCGTCTGGGAATGACTCATTAATCTCACATATGTCGTCTATCGCTTTCCCTTGGTTTTCTATCCTTTATTTCTAGGTCAAACTCTTGAAGTAGGAGAATCCACCGGATAAGGCATGGTTTAGCATCTTTTTTCGATATCAAGTACCGAATCGCCGTATGGTTTGTGTTAACTATTACCTTAGTCCTGATCAAATAGGCCCAAAATTTGTCAAACGCATACACCACTGCAAGCAATTCCTTTTCTGTGGTTGTGTAATTCATTTGAGTCTCTATAAGTGTTTTGCTTGCGTTGTATATGGCGTGAAATACCTTGTCTCAATGTTGGCCTAAAACAGCCCTAACCGCGTAGTCACTTGCATCACACATGAGCTCGAATGGCATGTTCCAATCTGGTACGACTATAACAGGGGCTGTAGTTAATTTCCTCTTTAGTAAGTCAAAAGCTGTCTTATATTCTTCATCAAAGTTGAACATTGAATCCTTCTCTAACAAACTGCATAGAGGTTTTGCAATTTTTGAGAAGTCTTCTATGAACCTTCAGTAGAACCCAGTATGTCCTAAGAAACTCCTAATACCCTTTAATGAGGTCAGTGGAGGAAATTTTTTAATAGTTTCTAGCTTTGCTTTGTCAACTTCTAATCCTTGAGCCGATACATTATGGCCCAAAATTATGCCCTCTTCAACCATGAAGTGGCATTTTTCCCAATTAAGTATGAGATTCGTGTCCTTACATCTTTGCAACACCATGACCAGATTTTGTAGGCAAATATCGAAGCTGTCCCCATAAACCAAAAAAGCATCCATGAAAACCTCAACATTTTTCTCCACCATATTTGAAAAAATGGCCATCATACACTGTTGGAAAGTTGCTGGTGCATTGCATAGCCCAAATGACATCCTCATGAATGCAAATGTGTCGTAAGAGCACGTGAATGTGGTCTTCTCTTGATCCTCTAGAGCGATGACTATTTGGTTGTAGCCCGAGTACCCATCCAACAAACAGTAATATTGGTGTCCCGCCAATCTATCTAACATTTGATCAATAAAGGGTAGCGGGAAATGGTCTTTTCGGGTTGCCTTGTTTAATTTTCTGTAATCCATGAAAACCTACCAACCTATCACTGTTCTGGTTGGTATTAACTCGTTATCCTCACTCTTCACTATCGTTATTCCTCCCTTTTTCGGTACACACTGAACTGGACTGACCCATTTACTATCAAAAATCAGGTAGATGATACCGACATCTAACCACTTCAAAATTTCCTTCTTTACCACTTCCTTCATAATCAGATTAAGTCGTCGTTGTTGCTCCACCGTTGGTTTTGCCTCATCTTCCATTAAGATCTTGTGCATGCAAAATGAAGGGCTGATTCCTTTAATATCCACAATTGTCCATCCAATAGCTGATTTGTGTTCCCGAAGCACCCTCAGCAACTTTTCTTCCTGCAATTCGTTAAGTGCAGCTGAAATAATAATAGGTAAAGAATTTGAATTGCCTAAATACGCATACCTGAGGTGTTTAGGGAGTGGTTTAAGTTCAATCTTTGGTGGCTCTTCCAATGATGGTTTTAGTTTTTCTGCAGCTACTTCCTCCGTATTCAATGGTTTAAACGGTGCTCTGAATCTGGAAACTCGTGGCAATGAGTCTAGCATTTATAGGTAATCCACCAATTCTGGATTGTCGACCTCTTCATCCCCCAATAATGTTGTTTCTAACGGATCATTTACCAAACTCTTGCTCATATCATCACTGATGATTTGCTCAATAAAATCCATTCGAAAACATTCTTCCTCGTCCATAGGAAATTTCATGGCTTTAAACAAGTTGAATTTTACTTCTAGATCTTTGACCCTCATAGTGAGTTCTCCCTTTTGTACATCTATGAGTGTCCTACCTATAGCCAAGAATGGTCTCCCTAGTATAATTGGGATGTTCTTGTCCTCCTCAAAGTCCAAAATGATAAAGTCCATGGGGAATATAAACTTATCAACTTTCACCAAGATGTCCTCTATTATGCCTCTCGGATTTGTGACTGACCTATCCGCTAACTGTAATGAAATGTTCATAGGCCTTGGTGAGGGCAAACCTAACTCTAAGTATACTAACAATGGCATAAGGTTTACAGTCACCCCCAAATCACATAAGCACTTGTTGAAATGCATATTCCCTATCGTGCATGGAATAGTGAAGCTCCCCGGGTCCTTGAGTTTTGGTGATAATTTCTGCTGTAATACCGCACTACACTCCTCGGTTAGTGCAACTGTCTCAAAATCCTCCCATTTCTTCTTTCTTGATAGAATCCCTTTAATAAATTTTGCGTAGCTCGGCATTTATTCTAGGGCCTCTGTAAATGGTATGTTCATTTGAAGTTTCTTTAAAACTTCCAAAAATTTTGCAAATTGCTTGTCTAATTTCTGTTTTTGGACCCTCTGCTGAAATGGTGGTGGTGGATAACCAATTGGTTTATTGCTTGGCTGTGTTTCCTTATCTTACTTATCCTCGCCTTTACTTTCTGTACTCACGTTTCTATTATTCAATTCAAACGTAATTTGTCCTATCTGATTCTCTAAATTCTTGATCGACATCTCTTGTGATTTCATAGCCATCTCTTGATTTTTCATAGCCATTGCGTGATTTTTCATAGCCACCTCATTGCTAGTTATGTATTTTGTCACCAACTCCTCTAAATCTGATTTCCTTTCTTGATGTTGAGCTGGTTGTTGATGGTTCTAAAATCCTGGTGGATATGATTATCTTGAAGCTTGTTGCTACTGGTTATTGCTCCATGAAAAATTTGGATGATTCCTATTTCCTTGATTGTATGTGTTCTGATATGTGTTCTACAGAATTCTGTTATAATTGCCCACAAACTACACAGATGCTGGATTTATAGCGCATTGATCTGTTGGGTTCTCCCCCGCGCACAACTCACATATTATTGCCACTTGCTGAATTTGTTGTGCTTGTGCTTATGTAGTTGTCACCGCATCCAACTTCTTCGAAAGTGCTGCAATCTATGCTTGTATAGCTGTCACACCATCCAATTCTAAAACCCCAGCTGCCCTTACCTGTGTCACTCTCATTGTGGGCCACTGGTAGTTGTTAGCCGCCATGGTTTCAATCAAGTCATATGCTTCCTCGTAACTCTTGGCCATAAATGCTCCACCCGACGCTGCATCAATACTAGTTCTGAGATTCCCATGTAGTCCATTGTAAAATGTATTCATTTGCAGCCACTTGGGTAATCCATGATGTGGGTACTTTCTGAGCAATTCTTTATATCTTTCCCATGCCTCATATAAAGACTCCCCATGTTGTTGCTCAAACATCGTTATCTCGTTCCTCATCTTTGTAGTCTTTGCCGGTGGAAAGAATTTGGCTAGGAATTTCTGCGCTAAATCCTCCCATGTAGTGATCGATCCAGGTGATAGAGAATGCAACCAACTCTTTGATATGTCTCGTAGAATGAATGGGAACAAGCGAAGTCTCACCGCATCATCCGACACCCCATTGTACTTAAAGGTGTCGCAAATCTCTAGAAAACTGACTAAATGCTCGTTCGGGTCGTCATTTGTCAATCCCCCAAACTGAACTGAATTCTGAATCATTTGAATCGTCCCAGGCTTGATTTCAAATGTGTTAGCAACTATTGTGGGCCTGGTGATTCTTGACTACAATTCAGTCACCTTCGGTGTGGCGAAGTCCCTTAACGTTTTCTGATCTCCGGCTGCCATTTCCTCTTCCTTTTCAGATGTTTTTAATTATTGCCTCGTTTCCTTGATCCACTTACTCAACTTCTGAAAACTGTTCTCAATGTCGTCCTCAAAAGGTAGCAAGTCTGGATTCTTGGACCACGTTTGCTTAAACTGCTTCCAACACCTGTAATAAGAAGCACAAAACAAAAATAAAAATGTCTAAGTAAAACTAGATTAATTAAATTGATATTGTAAAAATATTAAGAATTATACTAAATAGTCCCCGGCAACAGAGCCAAAAACTTGTTGGGTAAAATCTAATTACGCACAACACGCAAGTATACGTGGTCAACAAGTAATAAAGTGATAAGTAGAGTATCGTTCCCACGGAGACTAATTAGCAATATTCTTAACTTACAATTACCAATTTTCTATTAACCCAAATTTTATTAAACAAATCAACTCAATAATTATAACTAATGATTCTAAATTGAATAATAATTAAAATAACACAGCAATCACAAATGTCAAAATCTGGAAAATTCAACAATTAATCGAGAATTAGACTTATGATTTCACCCTAAGCTTCACTCTGATTTTAACACCTTTATTCCACTTCAATGCACTATCCCAGTTTATTAATCAAGAACACGGAAGTAGTATTAACGACCTCTCGATGCACTAATACCGTATTAACGTCAATCCACAGTTAAGATAAAAATCTGTTAAACACCTTAATCAACTAACCCACTATATCTCTATGTGAATTACAATTGAAGAAGGTTTAAGAATAAGTTCTCTATCCGATTATATGTGATGTCAAGCATATCTCTACCTTAACATTCATCAAGATTAAGCTATTCACAAAATCATGAAAACATGCTATACTAACTAGGTCTAGAATTGAATATCCTCTCTCGATTCCATCCAATTCCACGAAGAATGATCAGGAAATTCATAGATTCAAGCTCAAATTAATATATATAAACTGGAGATAGATTATTGAAATGGAAATTAAAGTTTACAAAATCATCGATTCACTTAAAGATCCATCATAAGCCTAAAAAGTGAATTAGTTCATGTTAAACGAAATAAACGCTGAATAAATCATAGAAATCATCCTTACAATTACAAATAATAATCTAACACGAAGAATATTAAAAAAACACCCTTCACGTATACTAAAATCTCAATCGTCTTGAAAATCTCCTGAAGTATTCCTCCACACTTACTCTCAAAAAACTCAAATTAGATCTTTATAATATGTCTTGTGTCTCCTTGAAATTGTTGTTGATAAAGTATTAGATATCTAGCATACAAGCTCCAGCCGCAATTTCCTTCAATTAGGGTTCTATTGTCATGCAAGTTGCTAGAAATCATGCCCAATAAGAAGTTTAATCAAAACAAGGCACAGCCAAATTTTCCACCCCCCGCCCCGGCAGGGGTTCATGCACTAATTAAGCCCGCCCCGGCGTGGGTATACAGTATAAATAGGCCCGCCCTGGCGGGCATCCTTTCTATTAACTGAGATCAAGACCCTCCGCCCCGGTGGGGGTGTATAGTGAAAATTAGCCCGCCCCGGCGGGCTTGTCTTCTGATGCCTGACATATTGAATTTCATAAGTTCTTCCAATTTTTGTTCCAATTGACTTCAACTCACACCAAATAGTTCCAAATGTATGTTGAATGCCACAACCACCATTCTACACATAAAATATAATAAAAAAAGTAAAAATGAACATGACCACAAGAATTTAGCAACAAATAAGCATGAAAGGATATTGAATCACGTATATAAAATCCACTTATCAATAGTACCCTTTGTAAATCGGATTATCCACATGCACATAGGCATGACTAGATGGCCATTCAGTAGCACACCTACCCACAGTCATATACATACTACATGCATTAATACATCATAGTAAAAAAATTCGTAAGTGTAGTCTAATTACCATGATTATTTTACTTTTCTACCTTTACTCATTTGTCCTCAAATAGGATAAGAAATGACAGTAAAAGGTGCCAATTTGACTATTTCCAAAGTCAAATTTTTTCACATCATTATGTTCAGCATGGTTTAATACTAACATTTACTATGTTGAATATTTTTTATCAAGTCATATCAGCATGCATATTCACTACTATGTGTCTAGATGCATTTCATATGATAAGTCTATTTCCAACGGATAGAAACTAGAAAATAATACATGCATACATTACCAGGACAGTGTAAAACACTTGTACGGTAGCAGAATTTGCAGAAATTCACCCGAACTCAGTAGATATGAAGAAGAGCTCTCATATTTCCTTCGCGATGCAACTTAAAAGTGACTTATGAAAGCAACCCACAGCCATTACATACCCACGGTTTTCCGTAGGTACACATGTGGTAGGTCCACCTATGGCTACCGCAGGTGTACCTGCGGCTACCGCAGATGTACCTGCGGCACCCCTATATGGATCCCACCCCTTCGGCTCAGTTCAGTTCGAGGTGCAAAGGAGGTTTCACAAGCTGAAAAGGCCAAATTAGGAATAAAAACGCTACGCGATTAAGCAAAGTAGCCTGAAATATTGGTTTTCATGGGGCAAACTTTGGCTTCACATGTCACTCATTGGTATTCGCCTGAATGCAAGGTATACTATACCAGTGACCTCAGCTTTTGCAAATCATGCTCGGCAATACCTCACACAGGTCTGATGTCGCCAAATATGGGGTCGTAACACTAAAAGACGCCTTCCCCAGCGGGGGTCACAATGCTGATTTCAATCATTGATAAAGTATCCCCGGCGGGGGTCACAACACATACTTTCACTCATCCATGTATCCCCGACGGGGGTTATAATGCATTATTCGTCCATGAATGAATCCCCGGCGGGGGTCACAACGCGGTGCAACCGTTAATGCACATGTCAATGAAGGTCAAGCAGCCTTGACGTCATTTCAACCGATGGTAAATAAACTCATCAAAGCATCGGAGGCCATTCGATGATCTCATCCATCAGTGCACTTATTCACAACCTTCCCAGTGAGGGTTACAATGTAATTTAACCATTGATATACGCATCAATGAAGTTCAAGCAACCTTGCCATGTTCCCTGGTAGGGGTCACAATGCAATGCAATCATTGATACACACATCAATGAACGTCAAGCAGCCTTGACAGTTTGCCCAGCAGGGATCTATTTGGTAATAAACACATCAGCGAAGGTCAGGCAGCCTTGACAATACATACTATTGGCAGTAACTCTGACAGGATCGTGGTATATGTTATACACATCCTCAAATAGACAAAGCTTTATCCCCACATATCTCTTGCACATGAGAGGCACATCTTTGGAATAAATTCTATATTAAGGATCCAGAACTTTGGTGATAACGCCAATATCAACATTCTTGAAGACTTGGATCGCATGTCCAAGACATCACTAATTGTCATCCCCGACAGGATTAACACGGAACCGACAATCATTCCATCATGTTAGGAAACAATCCGATAACCTACATGCATCATGCATTTGCATCATGTTGCTACACATAGCATCATGTTTATCTTGTTGCATTTCAAGTTTCTAGGATTCTTTATCCTATTCATGCCTTGCATTGCATGAATATGATAAAGAGGGGAATCTATAGACACTAAAAAAATTTTGCGCACCTGTTTCTAACATTGCAAGAGGGCAGATTCGTCTTTCGGAGATAACCCTGGAAGACAGCTCATATCCATTTTGGATACTACTGGAAGTTCAGTCTCAAACCCAGAACACACACTGGAACCCTGAGTTTCATCCTTGGAGATAACCCCAAGGAATGTCATTGCAGTTCCGGCGATAACTCTAGAAATGCTTATTTCAAATGCATGCAATCAGCTTCAATCTTATACTTCCTGTTGAGGCACTCATTCCAAAGACCCAGAGAGAACACCGGGAAGTCAGGCACACTTAAAGATGACCCTGCGGAATTCAAACATTTACAGCGGTCCAATCTCAGCCAAAACTGGAGATAACCCCAGTGAGGGGCAAAATCATCATCTTGCCACCTCAACCCTAGTGCACCATCTCAACATTTCATACATACATTTCTACACAGCAATGTCTCACAAGAGCCAAGGAGTTCCAATCCTGAGTGACTATTACACGTGGCAGCACACCGGATAGAATTTGAAGCTTGAAGACCATGGGCATGGTCCCTTCTTCCTGACTTCGTACAACCTCTAATCCCATGTCATTGCATAACTCTCGACAAAAGCGGTCCGAAGAAGGTCTTGTACACCTCGTTCGGATGGTCGAATTGAAGTTCTATAAGTTTGAGCGGACATCACAGTGCACGAGTGCACGTACTTCAAGACGGCAGGACCCGCAGAGCACGGGGCACCCCGGGCAGTCGCAGGTGCATCTGCGACTACCGCAGGTACACCTACGGCCACCATCTCTATAAATATAGAGCTTGGGGTGGCCATTTGTAAAAAAAGAGGTGAGGAAGCCCTGCCCAATTTGCTTTGTACACACCCCAAATTGAGTGCTTTCTCATTTTAAACACCTGTTAGCTAACATATAGCTATATTTTACTGGCGGGAGCTGCGTGTTTATCCATTTAGAGTCATAGAAACCTGCTTTGGCAGCCCACTATAAGCCTTCTCACACTCTATAAAGCCTTTCTCTTCATCTTTGCACACACTATTCTTCACATTGAAAGTCGTGTTATGTGTGTATGCCCGGACTTTGGTACGTGGTTTTCATTTCTATATGTATATATATATATATACTTATATATGTATATATTTTTATACATGGACTAACATTTTTGAGTTATTCCTCGATTGAGCCTAAACTTATGTCCTAAGCATTTACTTGCTTTTATATATATATATATATATATATATATATATATATATATATATATATATATATATAAACTGTTGTAAGATTATATCCGATGAGCCTAGATTTTATATTCGTAGTTTTTACTGCTTTTATATATATATACTTATATATATGAACTGTTGTCGGACTCTGTCCGATGAGTCTGGATTTTATATCTGGTGCGTTTACTTCTTTTATATATATATATATATATAGCGACAAATCGTTGAAATGATAAACCGAGCCGGGATTGAGAAACATCTTGTGCGTTTACCGCTTTTATATATATATATATATATAATTAAATTTCTGTTAGGCCTAAAGTTTACTTCGTGGCCTTTTACTACTTTATTTACATTCCGTCCCGCCTGGAGTTTACTTCGTGGCGGTTGATCATTTTTACTGCTTTCTTTACATTCAGTCTCGCCTGGAGTTTACTTCGTGGTGGTTGATCGTATTTACTACATTATTTACATTTTTGATCCCACGTGGAGGTGTTTCGTCGTGGTTGATCATGTCTATATATATATATATATATATATATATATATATATATATATATATATATATATAACTGCTTACTACTTTTCATATAAATTGCGGCATCATGTGAGCCTAGGAATCATGTGATCACAGATTCAGTCCACTGAATCTAGATTCGGTTCCCGTGATGGACTTTTTCAGCTTTAAGCAGCTTGTAAATTATTCACGGTGTTTGAATTTCCTTAGATGGCTGTCATGCCCATGAGGAGTTCGGCACTTCTATATATTATTTTCTCGAAGATACTTCGCATCTCGAAAATAAAAAGTAAACAAGCCGAACATTTAATAATAAAATGGAAGTATCAAAGTCCTCAATTACTATTGAGCACAGGGTTTGAAAAACCTCTTTTACAAAACCTCATTGTTATATCTTGTTTAAAACTGAATTTTTGAATAAATCCAAACCCTGTGTATATAGGTTCGAACAAGGCATAGCACTACTTCCAAATAAATTGCACATTGATCCACACACACACATATACACACACACATTCATATAACAGTTTCTTGAAAAGTGGCGGTCACCGTGGCAACTGTGACGACCCGAGAATTTAGAAAATTATTAAAATCATAATTGATTGATTTAAGGTTCAATATTAGAACCTAGACAGAAAATAAGTATATGGAATTGGCAGCTCTGTAAAGAAATTTTAAGGATTTCAAAAATTTTAGACAAGAATTGAATAATTTGGTGGATGGTAAGTGATAGTCTAGTAATGAGGTATAAGATTTTGGTGAAATATTCAGGATTAAGTATCTAAGTGTATACGAGTCGGTGTATGTGATCATATATGTGAATAGTAAATTTTTATGTGTATAGTTTGTGAATAAGGATCAAATGTTGACCAGATAAGTTACATAGGTGATAAACCCTAAATTCATAATATGAATACGGTAATTAACTTAGAAAAATCTAACGAACTGTTAGAAACCTTAGCGATATGCTCAGAAACCCTAATTTTAGTTTTGGGAATTCGAAATCCTAATTCAGATATTCAAAACCCTAATTTGGGAATTCAAAAGTTAAGTTTAATTGTCTAAGTGTTAAAAGGTATCAGATAAATGGGAAATGTCTAAAATACCCTTCAATTTATAGGAAAAATGACCAAAATACCCTTAGTGGGTGCGAAACGACCAAAATGCCCTTTAACTTAAAACCTAAGTAAAAGATTTTCTGAAATCTTGTGACTCATCAATCTTGGATATCAACATGTGCCTTAAAATCTCAGCCAAATCTAATCTTTGGGGACACCTAGCAACATTAGATTCAATGGATCAAAACAAAAGAGATTTAAATTAAGAAAAATCTTACTTTACTTTTTATTATTGCCAAGCCATTCTCTCTCATCCATTTCGAAAATCTAGAGTGAGAGAGAGAGAGAAGTTAAGCTATGTTAGCCTCTTATCAAGCTAAGAACAGAAATCAAAAGTTAGAAATCAAGATCAAAGCATCAAAGGTATAAAAACCTAATTTTTGTAAATCTATGTGTTGTATGTTAGAGATTGTTAGTTGTTGTTTAGAAGTGTGTGTATAGGGATGTTATTTAGTGATCTATGATGTTATATCATAGATTCATAACATCTAGAAGCCAGAAAATCAAGTTTTAAAACTGACCAAGAACCCTAAAATAAGGCCTGACGGCCTAATGTCAGGGCCTCTTGATCTGTCTGTATTAATGATTACGTTTGTTAGATGTTATAGACTTGTTCTTTGCCATGAGGAGAGTAGACTAGAAGTGGAATCAAGTCCATACTATGTCTAGATATCAAGTTATAAGTGGTCAAAGTCAGTTGATTGACCATGACCACACTGTTCTGGAAAACCCGGATTTGCCCAGAAAGCATTTGACAAGCTTTTCAAGGCTTTAGATCTTGCTATGTGTTAGCAGTTTAGCCAAGTTATTGTTTTGATGTTGTAGTATGATATGTAGACTATATACGCATGCCTCTATATCACTTATATCATAACCAGGGTGAAAGATAATCAAGGTTAAACTGTAACGCCCCCAAAAATAGGTATACTTCACCCATCTTGAGTCGCCAGATACATGGTACAAAATACAAATACAACTTAATTATACAAACGTCGTGTAAACAATACGACAAAACATAGCTGAGAGAATATTGTCATCTAGACAATATCCACACTCAAAGGAGTCCTTATTATATTTATTGTCACACTATTTAACAGAATAGTGAGGACTACTAATGCTATCATCTGGACCGTCACTCCGATCCCCGACTCGTCCCAGCTATATTCTCATTTCCTGAAGAGAACAGTGAAGGAAAGGGTGAGCTCAACTAGCCCAGTAAGAAATATTATGACTAAGATAATGCAGAATAAATTATCATTAGTCTTCAACAATGTTAAACTGATAAAATACAATAGACATCAAGTTTAACTGCAGCGGAACAAGCAATCCATTAGAAGAGTCAAGTAGAGAATAAAATCTACTATCTTCTATGATTTAAAATGTTTTCATCAATTTCTATCGCTGAGACTCAACTTAATAAATAAACCACATCATCAAGTCATCCATGCTCTACGGGCCAAGGATATTCATTAAATCATCAATGGTCATGACTATATCGAATAATCCCTGGTCATAATCATACCAAGTCTATCTCTGCACGTAAGCCAAAGATATACAACAATAAAATAAATAATCAACAATCCATCTTTGCACGTAAGCCAAAGATACACAATTCAATAATCAACAGTCCATCTTTGCACGTAAGCTAAAGATACACAATTCAATAATCAACAGTCCATCTTTGCACGTAAGCAAAGATAACTTTCATCACCATATAAGCATGAGGATAATGACATTGATATAAGCATTAATCAAACGAAAATAAGAATAAATATTAAAGACTTTAAATTTATCCAAATATTATCAATCACTTAATAAACTCATAATCTAATATTATTAATATTATAACAATATTTTAGTCACTTCTTAAACGTATAAACAATTTATTTCAATTATTTACACTTTACCAAATAATGCATTTAATCATTCAAAAATGTCATACTCATAAGATTTCATCACCAATGATCAAATCCCTTATCAAAAATCTGCATATACCTTATATAGGATTTCTAAGCCATAAAATCATATTTACCAATTTTTCAACTTCACATAACATATTTAACTCATATGTTCGTAACTAAACCATTTTCATGAAAAATACCAAATCAGTCCCAAAAATATTTTTTTCCTGGGATTTAACAGAATATAGTCCCATAATGAACATATATTATTTTCAGAATTTTTAAAATTCATTTACTATTTTTCAAAAATCAATTTCTAATTAATATCTTAAGAAATTAGCTACCTCAAGATTAACTCCAAAAATTCCCAAATCTTGGCAGGATCTTACACATGTTAACATGAGCTTCTAGTTTAAATTTCATGGTCATTGGAGTTATAGAACTCCGGTTATAGCATTTTTCGTCGGAAAAACCTAAATATTTAAATGGTCATAACTTGCTCATTTTAAGTCGGAATGAGCTCATTTTTGGACAGGAGGCACTTTATACCATACATTTTAAGCCGGACGTATTCTCATAAATTAAGTGGCTGAAAATGCCCTTTTAAAAATCTGGGCAGTAGCTTTTTCGAAATTGACAGTTTTTGACTCATTCGCTAAAATCAGTCTACACGAAAATCTACAACACCTTTTATAGTGATTCCACTTGGATAAGTTAGAAAATTCATAGATCTAACTCTAGAACTTGACCACACTAAAATTTTCGAAATATAATAGGAGATATGGTCAATTGAATTTCATGTTCCATTTTCACCAAAATATGATTTTTTTAACCCTTTGTGATTTCTAAGAAACTTTCATGTTTTCACATAATAACCAACATAACTCATCATAACACTTACTAATACTACATATACCCATGATTTTCATCAGTCCAATGCTTTTATTATGACTTTCATCATAATCAACGTAAACAGATTATTTCCACAATTTAATAAGGAATAAATTCAAAGGATCATTCACCATGCATGTGGTAATCCACATAAATAGGTTATTCCATGGAATAACAGAAGAATTCACCATGCATGCGATAGACCGCACAGATAGGTTATTCTCAACAGAATAATAAATAATGGAACCAGGTCATGCGTAAATGCACTGATAGGATATTCCGACAGAATAATAAATAATGGAACCAGGTCCGGCGTAAATGCACAGACAGTATATTCCGACAAAATAATAAATGATGGAAACAGGTCCGTCGCAAACGCACAGACATGATATTCTGACAGAATAATAAAGAACGGAATAATAGAAGAATTTCACCATGTATGTGGTACTTCGCATAAACAGGTTATTCCAACATAATAATGAAGAATGGAATAACAGAAGAATTTCACCATGTATGCGGTACTTCGCATAAACAGGTTATTCCAACAGAATAATAAGGGATGGAATAACAATAGCTCTCTTCATGAATACGAAAGAAATAATACCCCTTACCTTAGAATAAAGCTGGATAGTGGAACAGAGAGGTAGCAGACTTCTCTTCTTCTTTCTCTCTATAATTTCTCTCTATAATAATTGCTCTAAAGCTTTAGTGAATTGGTGAGAAATGAAGGAAGAATGAGCTTCTATTTATAGGAAAATATAGTTTTGATAATTGCACGTTTTGGGGCTCAAATATTATAATACAATACCTCCAACTTTTCTTTCATTTTTAATTTAGTCCAACAAGTATTATCAAACTTGCATCACCTCCCCTAATAGTAAATAATGTAAATCAATAGTTCAATCATGTGAATCAATAGTTATAATCGTGTGAAAATATGAATTACGGTATAGTACCTCCATCTATACCTCCATCTTTAATTTAATCATGCAAGTATTATCAATCTTGCACCAACTCCCCTAATAGTATAAGAATGTGATTCAATAGTACACACATGTGAACAAATAGTTATATAAGCATGTTAATTAGTAGCAATTAATTTCTCATTTATCCGATAAATTCCTCGATTTATCATTATAACCCCCAGACATCAATTATCATCGGAATAGATGTCGATTTCCACTAACACTAATAATCCCAACACAATGGAACTATCAAATTCATCTTTAATCAACACGAACTTATTGATCATTAATATTACAACTCACAATATTTAACAACAAGGTCTTTCCCAGGAAAGAGGGGGCTTTCCAATAAGGATTTCTCCCTATTGGCGCGCAATTAGGTGACCAAACCTCTCCTTGACAGAACTTCTAGACATTATAAATATTGTAATTTAATAATATGAATAACTTTGTCGTCTCAATTATTGATTTAATAATATAACATATTATGCAGATGATACTGTGACAATAATCGAATCAATAATATGAGAGATTTGATGAATCAATTACTATAGCAATAATTGAGTATAACTGAGTAACTTCTCACGTAAGCATCAATAATCAATACCATGTGTTACTATGCAACCACGCGTATTACTGTACTTTTACTACCGAGTAGTTCAACAGTTTTAACGGTAATACTTTCGCCGTTATTTTTATAAAAAGATAATTCTGTCGTTTTCTAAATACGACAATACTTTCGTTGTGGGTTCGCCAATGATTGTGCCGTCGTACGGATATTCCTGACAAAAATAATATTCCCCGACCAAACGAATATTTTATAACAACTTGCATACTTTGCAAAACTTATAAATACTACCCACAACTATAACATTATATCAAATCCACACCATAATATTAAAAAAATATTTTGAGAAAATTAAATCTTTATTCATAAAATTTGGGGTCTCACACAAACTATCGTTGACCAACTGCTTGGAAAGAAATCTAAAAAACCCAGATTTCTCAAGAACACGATTCTGATAAGATTTTGACCGGCCTAAATCTTACTGTTAAGATGTTGCTAAGTTAATCTGATGATTTGTTGTTGTTCCTTGACACAAGAACTACACGAATGAACCAATAAAACATAAAAAACAAGCCTAAAAAGCGAAGATTTAAAGGCTCAAAGTAGGAACCCTGCATTGTTCTTCATTTTTGGGTAACCCATAAAATGAGGAACAGGTCTGACATGATTTTTGGAGGCCTATATCTTTCTGTTATGATGTAGGATTGCCATTAAACTTGATTGGGATTGTAGTATTACATTAGTACTACAATCCTAACACTTTAGAAAGTACAGAAACTGAATGACCAAAGATCTATTAATGGTCAAACATTCACACTTAGTGACTGATAAAGTTTCTGTGTTTAGGCTCAAGAACACCAATAGCGACAGTTTCGTCGCTATAGGGCCCTTTAGCGACAGATAATTTTTGAAAATTATTATTTTTAATAAATAAATAGAAAAAATAGTTTTTAATTATTAAAAATACATAATAAATTACTAAAAAATATTTTAAAGACCAAAAATAAGTTTTTAATTATTTTGAGTATATTTCATAAATATTTAATATTTTTGGAACATAAAAGGTATTTAATTTATTTAATTATAATATTAAATAAATTATTCAAAAATGATTTTAATACTTGAAAAATCATGAAAAATTATATTATGGTGTTAGAAAATATTTTAAGTTATTTTTAATAACTTTTGATTTTTTGTGATGGATTTCATTAATAAATTAATATTAAAGGTAATTAATTTATTTAATGAATATATTAAATAAATTATGGAAAATTAGAATTAATGCCTTAAAATCATATAAAAATGATTTAAGTGTTAAAAAAATATTTTGAGTTATAAAATATAACTTTTGATATTTTGTCTTTAAAATATTAATATTTTAATATTAATAGCAATTATCGAATAATGAAATTAAAGGTTTAAAAATCATATAAATGTGATTTTAAGGTATTAAGAATACTTTGATATATTATAAATATATTATAATATTATGACATGTATTTCATTAATATTTGATATTAAATGAATATTAATGATAAGAGAATAATGTGGTATTTAATTACATAAATACAATATTAATGATTAAAAACCCATGATAAATGGTAATAATTATCTAAAAATTATTACAAGCCTATGAAAATTATTTTGACTGATAAAAAAATTATCTAAGATAATTGTTAAGTGTTTAGGCAGAGTTTAATTGAACTTAAACTCGATAATTGTCCAACTAGACCGTCGGGATATTAAAATTTTGTCGGGCTCAAGTCACACTGAAATAGTTTAACCTGATGCTAAGTCTTATGTGTGTTGTAGACTAATAGGGTTGTGTTTAGGTTATTCTATGTATATATATATATAATAGTATTATATTGTTATGATATTATTCTAATTTATATATTGATATTATTTATATAGTAGGTCTTCAGACAAAGCTTAATAAATTGCGTAACAGTAATCGACCGAACAGGCAAGTTTTCCTTAACTCGATCTTGAGTTATTTCATTCAAATATACATATGGTTAATCATTGTTGATTGCCATGTCTAAGAATTGTTAAATTGTACTATGTACATATTGCATGTATTAATCAGGTATGAAAGGCTGATCACCTTCATTACCATTCGGTCCAGATAAAATTGATATGTTCATGTTAAATGTTCTTCAGCTATGCAAGTTTGTCCATGCTAGTTCTCAACTATATTGAAGAATTATAGCCAGCTTATTATTCAAATTCCTTCAATCATGATATATCCTTAAATAAATTTATACTTGTTGGGTAACCTTATTGCTCACCCTTGCTATATCATGATAAACATTGCAGATTAATGCGAATACATCGGATTCAAGGAAAAGTTAAAGACTGTTCCAACTTTAAGTTTATGTGTGCAGATAAAGTTTATAACAGTAAAGTATATTAATGATATTGTAAGTCAAATAAGTTATGAATTGTATATTAAGTGATGGTTTTCGACCTTGGGGAAAAGTGTGTAAGTTTAATATATAAACAATTTATGTTTCTATCTTCCGCAATAGTTATAAAAATATAACCAAATCCGTGGTGATTTGGGACCCGGATTTGGGGATATTACAGTTGGTATTAATGATGTTGGTTATGAACCTTAGGTAGGAATACCTGAGACCAATAACCGCAGTGATTAGGATAAGATCTAACTCACATAGAGTTAGTTGGTCGATATGATTCAAAGATGAATCTCGGCAAGTTATAAAGATACAGAGTTCCCTAACTCTGATAATAATGGTGAACAGTAGTGATAAATAGATCGAGTCTAAAAGACTAAAAGTATCGGGATAGAAGATCGTAAAACAAAACGATCATAGTATAGAAATGAATCGTAATATATATGATGAGATCACCTCATGATCTGATAACGACATAATAGGGAAAAGAATCAATCTGATGATTGGAAATTTTACAACAAGATTGTTGTGTGAATTGGTACAGATTCAGGAAAGGATTATGAACACGGATTAAATGAAATTTGTATTGAGAAGGGAGTTAAGATTAGGTGGGGATTTTAATTGAGGACTCGTGTCAGCAGCTGAGTTGTATGATTCCTTGTTATGGGTGGGGAATTGTACTTGGTTTAAAAACCACTTAGTTTCTGGTACTGATAATCATTGAAATGTATGTGTCGCGCTATTTGCTATATGCATGTTGAGAAGGAGATTCCTTTCTCATGTATATAACAGATAGATAGGTTATAGGTAGTGAATATAAGGTTAAGCACGAGTTCTTAAAACTCATACTTATGTTACGTTCGTGACTCATGGTTATATGAAATGTTTATGAACCCCTCAGCGAATGGACGTCAAAGGTCTGACTAAGACAAGTTCTTAAACTCATATGATTGTGGAAAGTTCCTGAACTCAAGAGTATGGTTTAACGAACTAGGTATATTTTTATGTGAATGGAGTATTAAGGACTATAGGAATAGATAGACTGTTTAAGCGAATGATTATTAGTGGAGACATAAGTTTTCCAAAACTCCTAGATATGCTAGACTTTGAAATTTTGACATCAAGCTAAATACGCACTATGTGCTTTTGAATATATATATATATATATATATATATATATATATATATATATATATATATATATATATATATATATATATATATATTCGTAAAGATTTTTGGAACGGTTTAAAGAATAGTCTATGCTACTTGTTTCAGCTAGACGATAATGATTTGAAATATCAAAATATATTTTTATTTATCACTTATATTCCATGTAACCTGGTGCAGAGATGATAAAAAGTTGATAGAGTTATAAATACAGGAATACTTAGTTTGAATTCGATCTAACAATCATTGTTCCACTATTGTATGATATGTTATGACAAAGTCATACAATGACGGCATCCTCAAACGGACTGTTAATACAGTACAGCATCATGACATCATTCTCAAAAATATTTTTGAAATTTTAATTTGCCAATGGGGTTTGGCTACACCTAAATAATTTGATTTAATTGAATTATTAATATGAGTCTAAGCTATTTGATTTAGCTAGACCAACGTTTATGAAAACTCTAAGTGTTCATTGAAAGAAATTTCCCGAACCAAATTGTTTTAGTACGGAATCCAATAAGACTGAGGTAAGAAAATTTTATGCGCCCAAGACGGATAAGAAGAACAAGAAAATGGTTCCAACCAGCAGTACTTGATCAGTACAGGGCATAACGGGCTAATCACCCACTATGTCCATAAGTTAAGATGGTTTGCAGATGAATTTCCATAAAACCTTTGCGAAAATGACAGACAATAGTCTATATAAATCCTCAGCACAATTTGAAAATTTTTACTATTGTAAGTGGTGTATTGGGTAGCATGTGATGATGTGTATGAATGGTGTAAGCAATAGGGTGTAAGGTGCAAGGTGAATTTCGGGGACGAAATTCTCAGGAGAAGGGTGAATGTGACGACCCGAGAATTTAGAAAATTATTAAAATCATAATTGATTGATTTAAGGTTCAATATTAGAACCTAGACAGAAAATAAGTGTATGGAATTGGCAGTTCTGTAAAGAAATTGTAAGGATTTCAAAAATTTTGGACAAGAATTGAATAATTTGGTGGATGGTAAGTGATAGTCTGGTAATGAGGTATACGATTTTGGTGAAATATTCAGGATTAAGTATCTAAGTGTATATGAGTTGGTATTTGTGATCATATATGTGAACAATAAATTTTTATGTGTATAGTTTGTGAATAAGGATCAAATGTTGACCAGACAAGTTACATAGGTGATAAACCCTAAATTCATGATATGAATATGGTGATTAAGTTAGAAAAATCTAACGAACTGTTAGAAACCCTAGCGATACGCTTAGAAACCCTAATTTTAGTTTCGGGAATTCGAAACCTTAATTCGGATATTCAAAACCCTAATTTGGGAATTATAAAGTTAAGTTTAATTGGCTAAGTGTTATAAGGTATGGGATAAATGGGAAATGTCTAAAATACCCTTTATTTTATAAGGGAAATGACCAAAATACCCTTTGTGGGTGCGAAATAACCAAAATGCCCTTTAACTTAAAACTTAAGTAAAAGATTTTGTGAAATCGTGTAACTCATCAATCTTGGATATCAACATGTGCCTTAAAATCTCAGCCAAATCTAATCTTTGGGGACACCTAGCAACATTAGATTCAATGGATCAAAACAATAGAGATTTAAAGTAAGAAAAATTTAACTTTACTTCTCATTATTGCCAAGCCATTTTATCTCATCCATTTCGAAAATCTAGAGTTAGAGAGAGAGAGAGAGAAGTTAAGCTATGTTAGCCTCTTATCAAGCCAAGAACAACAATCAAAAGTCAAAAATCAAGATCAAAGCATCGAAGGTATAAAACCCTAATTTTTGTAAATCCATGTGTTGTATGTTAGATGTTATTAGTTGTTGTTTAGAAGTGTGTATATGGATGTTATTTAGTGATCTATGATGTTATATCATAGATCCATAACATCTAGAAGCAAGAAAATAAATTTTTAAAACTGACCAAGAACCCTAAAATAAGGCCTGACAGCCTAATGTCAAGGCCTCTAGATCTGTCTGTGTTAATGATTAGGTGTGTTAGATGCTATAAACTTGTTCTTTGCCATGAGGAGAGTAGACTGGAAGTGGAATCAAGTCTATACCATGTATGGATCTCAAGTTATAAGTTGTCAAAGTCAGTTAACTGACCATGAACACACTGTTCTGGAAAAACCCAGATTTGCCCAGAAAGCTTCTGAAAAGCTTTTCAAGGCTTTAGATCTTGCTATGTGTTAGCAGTTTCGCCAAGTTATTGTTTTGATGTTGTAGTATGATAAGTAGACTACATATACATGCCATTATATCACTTAGATCATAACCAGGGTGAAAGATAATCAACGTCAAACCATTGTTGACCAACTGCCTAGGAAGAAATCTGGAAAACCCAGATTTCTCAAGAACACGATTCTGACAAGATTTTGACCGGCCTAAATCTTACTGTTAAGATGTTGCTAAGTTAATCTGATGATTTGTTGTTGTTCCTTGACACAAGAACTACACGAATGAACCAATAAAACATAAAAAACAAGCCTAAAAAGCGAAGATTTAAAGGCTCAAAGTAGGAACCCTGCATTGTTCTTCATTTTTGGGTAACCCATAAAATGAGGAACAGGTCTGACATGATTTTTGGAGGCCTATATCTTTATGTTATGATGTAGGATTGCTATTAAACTTGATTGGGATTGTAGTATTACATTAGTACTACAATCCTAACACTTTAGAAAGTACAGAAACTGAATGACCAAAGATTTATTAATGGTCAAACATTCACACTTAGTGACTGATAGCGACAGTTTCGTCGCTATAGGGCCCTTTAGCGACAGATAATTTTTGAAAATTATTATTTTTATTAAATAAATAGAAAAAAATAGTTTTTAATTACTAAAAATACATAATAAATTACTAAAATTATTTTAAAGTCCAAAAATTAGTTTTTAATTATTTTGAGTATATTTCATAAATATTTAATTTTTTTGGAATATAAAAGGTATTTAATTTACTTAATTATAATATTAAATATATTGTTCAAAAATGATTTTAATACTTAAAAAATCATAAAATTATATCATGGTGTTAGAAAATATTTTAAGTTATTTTTAATTACTTTTGATATTTTGTGATGAATTTAATTAATAAATTAATATTAATGGTAATTAATTTATTTAATAAATATATTAAATAAATTATGGAAAATTAGAATTAATTCTTTAAAAATCATATAAAAATGATTTAAGGGTTAAAAAAATATTTTGAGTTATAAAATATAACTTTTGATATTTTTTTCATGAAAATATTAATATTTTAATGTTAATAGCAATTATCGGATAATGAAATTAAAGGTTTAAAATCATATAAATGTGATTTTAAGGTATTAAAAATACTTTGATATATTATAAATATATTATAATATTATGACATTTATTTCATTAATATTTGATATTAAATAAATATTAATGATAAGAGAATAATGTGATATTTAATTATATAAATACAATATTAATGATTGAAAAACCATGATAAATGTTAATAATTATCTAAAAATTATTACAAGCTTATGAAAATTATTTTGACTGATAATAAAATTATCTTAGATAATTGTTAAGTGTTTAGACAGAGTTTAATTGAACTTAAACTCGATAATTGTCCGACTAGACCGTCGGGATGTTAGAATTTTATCGGGCTCAAGTCAGATTGAAATAGTTTTACCTGATGCTAAGTCTTATGTGTGTTGTAGACTGATAGGGTTATGTGTTATGTGTTTAGGTTATTCTATGTATATATATAATAGTATTATATTGTTATGATATTATTCAAGTTTCTATATCGATATTATTTATATATTAGGTCTTCAGACAAAGCTTAATAAATTGCACAACAGTAATCGATCGAACATGCAAGTTTTTCTTAACTCGATCTCGAGTTGTTTCATTCAAATATTCTTGTGGTTAATCATTGCTGACTGCCATGTCTAAGAATTGTTAAATTGTACTCCGTACATATTGCATGTATTAATTAGGTATGAAAGGCTGATCACCTTCATTACCATTCGATCCAGCTATAATTGATATGTTCATGTTAAATGTTCTTCAGCTATGCAAGTTTATTTATGCTAGTTCTCAACTATATTGAAGAATTATAGCCAGCTTATTAATCAAATTCTTTTAATCATGATGTATCCTTAAATAAATTTATACTTGTTGGGCAACTTTATTGCTCACCCTTGCTATATCATGATAAACATTGCAGATTAAGGTAAATACGTCGAATTTAAAGAAAGGTTAAAGATAGTTCCAGCTTTAAGTTTATGTGTGCAGATAAAGTTTGTAACAGTAGAGTATATTAATTATATTGTAAGTCAAATAAGTTATGAATTGTGTATTAAGTGAAGGTTTTCGACCTTGGGGAAAAGTGTGTAAGTTTAATATATAAACAATTTATGTTTATATCTTTCGCAATAGTTATGAAAATAGTACCAGATCCGTGGTGATTTGGGACCCAAAATTTGGGGATATTATAGCAACACGGATGTCGGGGGGTGCCTAACACCTTCCCTCCGCATAATCAAACCCCCGAACCCAAATGAATCTCAATTTCACAGACCCGTTTAGCAGTGTCACATCACTGGGTCAATGTGCAAACATTTTCTCGGTTGCATTAGTGCAACCAGTTACATGGCGACTCTTACAGTCAAATCGTCGACATGATACATGTTGAACCTTTTTCACTTATTTTTTCAAACAAGTCTCACATAACATGAGAAAACCAAAGAACAAG
Organism: Panax japonicus; assembly: GCA_020205505.1. Lineage (NCBI taxonomy): Eukaryota > Viridiplantae > Streptophyta > Magnoliopsida > Apiales > Araliaceae > Panax > Panax japonicus. The sequence continues at coordinate 43,451,047 of CM035108.1, read as the reverse complement.
AACAGAAAAGTGATAAATAAAAATCTCGACTTCGACATAGCATTTGAACAATTAAAGAAGAAGTTGACTACAACCCCCGTGATCATAGCACCGGATTGAACAAAGCTTTTTGAGTTAATGTGTGATGCTAGCGAGTACGCGGTAGGGGATGTTTTGGGCCAACACCGAGAGAAGATATTCCACGCCATATACTATGCAAGTAAAACCCTTATAGATGCCCAATTGAACTACACAACCACTGAAAAGGAATTACTTGTTGTAGTATAAGCATTTAATAAATTTAGAGTGTATATGATTGGAACAAAGGTTGTGGTATATACGGACCACTCGACAATTCGTTATTTAATCTCAAAGAAGGATGCTAAGCCTCGACTAATTAGATGTATCCTTCTCCTATAGGGTTTTTATTTGGAAATAAATGATAGAAAGGGGACAGAGAATCAAGTTGTAGATCATCTTTTAAATTAGAAAATCCAGACAAAGATGGGGAAGATAAGTGATTAATCAACGAGTCATATTTGGATGAGCAGCTGTTTGGAGTCAACACAGAATTCCCATGGTATGCAGACTTTGCCAACTACTTGGTGAGCAAATTTCTTCCCCCTAATCTGATATGTCAAAAAAAGAAGAAGTTCCTACATGATGTCAAGTGGTACATGTGGGATGAGTCGTATTTATTAAAATAGTGTGTAGACAAAATGATTCGTCGATGCATTACATACAGCGAAGTAAAGAATATCTTGCACGAGTTCCATTCATCTACATATGGGGGACATTATAGGAGTGAGAGGATAGCGGCCAAGGTACTTTAAGAAGGATTTTATTGGCCTACTATATTCAAGGATGTTCACCAATTTGTGAAAAGTTGTGACAGATGCCAAAGGATGGGTAACATCTCAAAAAGGAATGAAATGCCACTCAACACAATCATGGAAGTACAAGTCTTTGATGTATAGGGAATGGACTTTATGGGTCCTTTTCCTCCCTTATTCAATAACTTGTACATTCTGCTCATTGTGGACTATGTAACAAAATGGGTGGAAGCTGTAGCACTCCCTACAAACGATGCTAAAGTGGTCCTCAAATTTCTATAAAAGAATATCTTCACAAGGTTTGGCACACCAAGAGCAATCATAAGTGACAAGGGAAGTCACTTCTGCAATAAAGCATTTACTGGTCTCTGGGCAAACTATGGGGTCAATCATAGAGTGGCAACAACATATCACCCCCAGACGAGTGGTCAAGCTGAGGTTTCCAACAGAGAGGTGAAGAAAATTTTAGAGAAGGTAGTAAACCCTAACAAAAAAGACTGGTCTCTAAAATTGGACAACGAACTATGGGCTTACAGAACATCATACAAGACACTAATTGGGATGTCTCCATTTCAGTTAGTCTACAAAAAAGCGTGTCACCTCCCTGTGGAAATATAGCCTAAAGCATACTGGGCAATTCAGGAACTCAACTTCGATCAAACAACGACAAGAGAAAAGAGGCTACTTCAATGGAATGAACTTGATGAATTCAGACTACAAGCATCTGAGAAATCGAAGTTATATAAAGAAAAGGTTAAAAGGTGGCATGAACAGAAATTCTTATAAAGAAAGTTTAAATCGGGGTAATCAGTATTATTATTCAATTCAAGACTGAGATTATTTCCCGAAAAGCTCAAATTCAGATGGTCGGATCCATTTACAATTGAGAGAGTTTTCCCACATGGCGTCGTTGAGCTATATAGCAGAAATCCTCTCAAAACCTTCAAGGTCAACGGGCAAAGATTAAAGCATTACTAGGGTGGCGACATCGACAACGAAGCCATTTCAATTACACTTATCGATGTACCCTAAAACAAGAGGCACCATCGGGCTGATGATGTTAAAACTAGCGCTACTTGGTAGGCAACCCAAGCTCTAAACCTTTTCTATTATCATCTATCCATAAATTTTAGCTCATAGTATTGTTTAGATATTTATTTTTCATAGAGTAATGACTTAGTTTTGGTAAGATTACAGGAAAAAAAAAGGAAAAAGGACACCACCCAGTCACTGCTCTAATAGCGCAGGCCGCGCCACCTAAGGCGTGCACACGGCGCGGGGCGCGCTACCTCGACAGCCACTTCCTATTCACCTGGCGTAGGGCGTGTTATTATACGTGAAGTTATTACCTACCTAGCGAGGGGCGCGCCACTAGAGGCTAATACATGGTGCGGGGCCCGCTACCTCAACAGAACTTACTGACTTACTAGCGCGGGGCACGCCACTAAAGGGCTATATACGACGTGGGTCGCGCCTCTCGGAGGTACCAGTTACTAAACACGTTCTTGACGTATCCTTTTCCAACATAACTCCCAATAACTTCCATTCTCCTCCAATAAAAACTCGTCCACTCTCCCATAACCCCCATAACTCCCATAACTCCCAAAATATTACTACTCCACTTCTTCTACTCCTTCCCAACTCCTTCTCCCATTAACCCACAATCTCTACAACTCCCTCACACACGTTCTTTTTCCTCTTCTATATGAACTCATCTCATGCAATTAGCCATAATACTTCTACATATAAGCAATACACTCCAACTCTAAGTCCAATTCCTTCTCTTCACAAATTCTTATAAATCGGGGCATCATTAAAAAGAGGGAAACACAAGTTCTTATTGAAGGTAATCCCAAATTGCTACATTCTCATTTTTCTTTTCTCTTATTAGTAAAAATTGGTTGGAAAACCTTGGAAATTTGTTTCCCAAGGATTGCTTTGTGTTATTTCATATTTTGGGTTAGAGATTGTTCAAAGAGGCCAAGTTTGGGGGAATTAGCCTTCATGCCAACCAACTGTTCGATAAAATTTCTAAACCAAAATTTTTGCCTATAATTCACCACAAATACCATGTCTTCACATAAAAGATCACGTCCATCCACCTCTACTGCTCGGGCTCAGTATGATCACACTAAATTTGTTAGCGAGAGGGCCGAGGCAAGGTTTAAATCATCTGTTGACAAGAAGACTTTGGTGCTAGAATGAGGATTGAATCTGGATGCTAACTTGGATGGTGATATGGCGCTGATGATTGTGGAACGTAATTGGTTTCAGTTAGTGGAGCAGCCACTTTCAGCGGTGATCAACATAGTGAAAGATTTTTATGCCAACGCCATGGAGCATGTTGATCACGTAGTTATGGTACGGGGTAAATTGGTGTTTTTCCATGTCGATGCCATCAACGAGTATTTTGGGCTGGAAACACCAACTGACGGACGATATAAAGATGGTTTGCCTGACCTGGATAAGTTGATTGCAAGATTATGCAAACCAGGAACACAATGGGTTACCCGAGCCGAAACAAATGAAAAGATAAGTTTTCCTCACTTAGTGCTAAGTAGGTATGGCAAAGCATGGTATGCATTCATATGTGCCCGTTTGATGCTTACACGCCACCAGAATGATGTGACTAAGAAAAGGGCATGACTGCTATATGGGATTGTTCACCACCATTACCGGGTGAATAATTTCATTGTATTCTATAATGTGGATGTGGGTGAATGCATTCAAAAGTCAATTTATCGGCTTCTATGGGCAAGTACTACAGGGGGCCTTCTGCATGGATTTCTCATAACCGATTTGTGCCGCAAAGCTAGAGTGCAGTGGCATCCCTCTAAACCTATTCAACAACCGGTGGCTATAATTGACCATGCTACCATTGAGAAGTACAAGGCATGGGAGGGGGCAAGATCACATCCAAGAGGAGAAGGTTATATTATGATTCGCCAACACTCAGCCCCAGTTACAGCTGAACCCATGGAAGAGCAACCATCTAGAGGTTCAAGGAAATAATTCTTATGGCTGGCTCAACGTCAAGACTTGATGCATCAATACAATGCTAATGCTTTCAACACACTTGTTGATGTATTTTCTCGCTGTAATCCAAATGCCAATCCGGTGGCCATGCATGTTCCTCTTATCCTTCCAGCATACCCTCCTTCGGATGACGATGAGTAGTGACTCGTCTTTCAAGGAAGTCTTCATGTTTTTAATTGTTTTATATTGTCATAATGAGGACATTACTTGAATTAAGTTTGGGAGGTTTTGCTTCTGCCTGGTTAATTTTTGAAGATTTAAAAATCATGTTAGTTTGTTAGGTTTTTAGAATTATTTGTTTTTTTATGACTTTTAGTTTAATACATTCATTGATGCATATATATCTAACAAAATAATAATAAATTTTATCATTGCATGTAGTTTAATTTGCATAAATCCAGTTATTAGATAGTAAAAGTCTATTTTGGCCAATGATGAAATTGGAATTGTGTACACAAGTTAGTATTGATAATTTAGGCTTTGATGTAACTTCATGTTATGAAATTGGATCTTTTTCAGTTTGAAACGGGTATAATTAGGTTAGCACGTTAGAAATAACTATGTTGACTGATTAAGTTTAAATTGGCACATAATTGAATTCTTAAGGATAATACTAGTTTGAATGAATGAAAGACATGAATAGGCGGAGAAAGCTAAATTTAGATAAAAACTTAAGTTTGGGGGAAAACTTTTGGGGTATATAAGCAATTCATTTTTTAAAAAATGAATAAACATTATGACATGCTTGTCTAGTTTTGTGGCCTTTTTTATTTGAGTAAGTAAGTCTGAGGGGATTGTCTTTACACCTAGCGCCCTAAGATCTTAATGGTCTTGGAGTCGTTGGTCGAAAGCTCGTTAAGGTAACATTGAAAAGCCTAAGGGAATAAGACATTGCACATCCATGAGAATAAAAAAAAGAAATAATAAAATGAGAAAAGAGTGAAAAGCCCCCGTAATGAAAAATAAAGCATAAGTATCCTGGATTGGACTCTTGAACTTGGTAGATGTTTGACTTTGGTTAGATCTAGCTTGTTTGTGAATTTTGTGAGTTTACACTATATGATTCCTTTAAAGAGATCTACTATGTGTTGTATTTAGCATTATATTAGATAGTATAGTTGTTGAGCACGCATGCACTATATCAGTAAGAATAGTTGAAGATTTGATAATTGATTGGGAAGTTATTGATTAGTTTAGATATGATGTACTATCGTGTTTGTTTGGTTTCTCTGAGGCTGTATGATTAGACTATGTTCTGTCTTAATACTGGATTCGTACTTATAGAGTAGTTAGTTGCATTGCATATTATTTTGCTTGAGGATAAGCAATGTTTCTAGTTTGGGGAAATTTGATGAGTAGGTTTTTAACCTACGATTTATCTTTATTTAGCTTGATATATTGTTAGTTTTTGAGTATTTCATGTTGCTTTTGATGGGTTTTTGTCTTTGTTACAGGATATTAAGTGAGCACATCAAAATGTTGGCATTGGAAGAAAGCAAGCGAAATTTGGACATTCTGCTTTACTGGCGCGAGGCGTGCCGTGATTACAAAGGGAACGACACGGGGGGGGGGGGGGCGCTGCATGCGAGGAACATACTAATCACCTAGCATGGGCTGCGCAACTTTAGTATAGAACCCGGCGCGAGGCGCGCTGATCGGACGGGTCAGGAGCAGTTTTGTTTTGCTCTGCTAGAAACTGAGTTGTGTTGGGAGATATAACTTCTTTATGTAATAAGGTTATATTAGGAGTGTGTTAAGGAGGTTATTTCATGTTAATTGGGATTCTATGTTTAAAAAACTTGTTGGGTTTAATTGGGAGTTTGATTTTTATTAGAATTCTTATGGGATGACTTTGAGATAGATTAGAATTGGATTGGGTTCAGCTGAAGTGATTTAATTTATGCTAAAGAGGAGAGTGAAAAGGGGGGATATCCAACAATTGAGAACACACTTAGAGAGCGAGAATTTAGAGACAATCTTGCAGGAACGAAGAAAGGAGGTGAATTCACGAAGATTGCAGAATTGAAGGGAGAGAAGGGTGGTCTATTCCAATTCTTCTTTAATTTTAGTTTTTATAATTGCGATGATGATTTCTTTTATTTATTCAGTATTTAATTCATTAGTTATGAACTAAATTACTTTTTAGGCTTGCAATGGATCTTTAACGTTGAATGATAATTATTATGCCTGGATTTGGGTTTAATAAATTATTAATTCAGTTTATCTATTGTGATTTGTGCTTAAATTTATGAATTGTTGGATCACCAATTTTATGTGGATTTATATGGATTCGAGAGATGATGTATGAGTCTAGACCTAGTCACAATAGCATGTGTTCTTGAATTTTATGATTGAATAGAATTTTGATTTATGTTAGGGTAGAGATATGCCTAGCATCACATGTAATCTGATAAGAACTTGGAATTAAACTCTTCTTAATTGTAATTCACATAAAGATATAGTGAATTAGTTAATTAGGGTGTTTGGCTTAATTCTATCTAATTTATGGATTTAGGTTAATATGGTATCAGTGCATTGAGAAATGGTTAATTCTATATAAGTGTTCTTGATTAATAAACTAAGATAGTGAATTAAACTAGAATAAGGTGTGATAATTGGAATGATACTTAAAGTGAAGTTGTAAGCCTAATTCTCTATTATTTACTTGAAATTAAGAGTTCTAAGTTGTGTTGATTAATTGGTATTTTTATTTTTTATTTTTTATTTTTTATTTTTTATTTTTTATTAGTTATAATCATTGATTTCGATTAGTTTAATAAAATTGGGCTAATATAAAATTGCTAATTGTTGGGATTAATTTCTTGCTATTCTCTGTGGGAACGATACTCTACTTACTATTATATTACTTGTTGACCACGTGCACTTGCGTGTGAGCGTAATTGGAATTTACACCAACAATAGCACACTGAAATTAGCTACCAAATAATCTAGTCACATTGTTTTTACCAATTTCTTTCTCTTCTATAATTTAATTGAAATTATTTCATTACTAATATTCGTTTCAAGTTATTTATTATTCATTACGGCTTATTAACATTCATATGTCATAACCCGATATTCAACGATCATCGTTTAAGCACAATGACAGTTCAAACCCTACTTGATTTGCTACCTCGGACACATTTTCCCTAGATTACCAGTATCGGACTCCGTATAATAATCACATAAGTTTTATCTTCATTTCTTATCGTTCACATATCACGCACATCTATTACATACTGTATAACCTTAGGATGTGTGTTAAACTCGAATACGATTCACAATTTATATTTTTGCATTTTACGTTCTTCGTTTAAATATATTTAACCAAAGTTTAATTCCTAAAATTATCGATATACATGTTATTTAGGAATTGCCTCTTCATGTATATTAAGTAAATATATGCCCCAGAGTTGCCACACAAAAATTTGAGTTAGCAATGGTCCGCGTCAGAAATTTTTCATTTAAGGCATTGCGGCGCCATTTATATCTATACAAGTCACACTGCAGCACTGGAAAGCAATAGCTGACCTCCCGCTCAGGTGTTGCAATGGCATTTTCTTAGGCTTAGGAGGTACTGTGGCACCGACCCTGAACCTTTGAAAACTTTTTAAGTTTTTCAGTTTAACTTCTTTCCGGGCTCATAACTTGATCGTTATAAGTCAGAATTGGCTCATTCAAAAGTCTTTATCTCACATATCTCATATACTTTGATTTCATTTAGATAGAATAAGTTTTCAAATTCGTTAATAGTAAATTTACTTTTTAAATTTGTTATTACACGTACGTTAAACGTTCTAAAACGTTCAAAGTTCGTTTCTTCATTTTAAGTCAAAATTCAATCATTCTTTAGTCCACGAATTTTAAATACAATTTTCTAAGATACTCCATCGAAAAATAAAGTTTTCGAGTTAAACAACAACTTTTGACTATCGTTCCAGAAATTCTACGATTTCGACGATTATCGTCTAATCTCGTAAATTTTGTCATAACTTCGTTAGTCGAGATTTTTACGCCTAACCAAATGGAATCAATCCATCAATCAATTATCTATATCTTAACCAAGAAATTTGCATCTAACTTATACCCGATGGTTTTTAATTTGTCCATCAATAACTAATTCAATGTTTTAATGGTTTTCTTCTATTAAAGCTTACTTATTCGATTATGATTCTCACTTTTACATGGCTTATTAATGTTTTTGTTCACTAGCAACCATCCTTATTCCTTTGAAAAAGACATGCTTCACCAATTCATACTCTTTATAAAACTCAACCAAAAATATAATCGACAGTTGAGTTCCCATATTTTTACCTTTGTGTTCTTCGTGTTCTTGCTTAAAGCTTGAGTAGTTAGCTTCATTGCTTCTTGATTCTTTGTTATTGCTCTTCTCTCTCTCCCAATATATGTGTTTAATGTTGGTAAACAAACAAATGAACCAACCTAAGCTTCTATTTATAGAAAATTAAATGGAGGCCATTTTGGTCAAAAGGGCCACCTCCTTACTATTCCATTCTTATAAGGAAAGTTTCCCACCTTCCTTGGTCACCAAGTAGCCACCCCACTATCCCATGGGGAGCCCCCATGGTTTTCCCCATTGGTTTTTGTGACGCCCCCCAAATTAGGACCTCCACTTGGTCACTCAAATTTGGTTCATTACGTTCTCATTGTTATACCATAATAACTAAAATATCACATTCACAACGGAAAATCTAATTTAGAATAATATACAATGATTTATTATAATTATTCCCCAAGTCTCACAACCTACAGTACTTAATAGATTACATAATAATATCAAATAAAGACTTATTACATAATCCTACTTAAGTTTAACATAGTCTGAAGACAATCTTAACATAACATAATAGTCTTAAACATAATAAGGAACAAGCTAGTCGGTAGCCTTTCCCTTGCCCTTGTCTTGCCCAGAGACACTTCCCTGTTCTGCCTTAACTAAAAGGTTTTAAATAAGCAAGCATGAGCACAAATTGCCCAGCAAGTAATATACAACAAGGGTGAAGGATATAATATCACAAGTTTGAATTATCGAAGTATCGTCTCTAAGATAGTCAGAGTTTCAGAATAATATCATGAATAATGAATATCAATAATTCTTAGAATAAGAATGGTAATTCAATATAAATTAATAGATATATATGAATTCAAAGACTATCAATGTATCCAATTAGATAAAACAACTTATACTGAGTAGTCTTTAAGGACTGTTGAACATCTACTAGAATTTCCAATATTAAACTGATAACCCAAAAGAATCATGTATTATAGATGATCAGTCTACAATACTCTACGTTATGCATTACACCACAATAATAAACCACTCATGTGTTGGGGTTTCCAACAACATACACTCCCCTTACCATAAGGGTTGTTCAACTCAGTTTTCAAGATTTCCGCACCAATCAATTGGTTTGGACAGTTTTATAAACATGCATATAGTCTAGCCGAATCAAATGGCATCGACTCTTTCACAATATTCAAGAACAATACCAAGTCCAACATGAATAACAGTTTTCACAAGAATCTAAACATACTTGTTCAATAGAACGAATAAGTAGAATAACTTGCATTCAAAGAGAAAAGGTTCGGATACTTGCGCAAGTAAAAGAGTAAGAATTTAGGAACTTACACAATCAAAGAGTGAAGTTCAATGAAAGTGGCATAATGTAAAGGATAGTTCAGATACTTGCCTTAAGCGTAGTTTATCTACGTTAATAAATCAACACTTTCAAATCCTAGTATAGCATATTATAAGTACAAGATGCTCATTAGCTAACACATTCATTAATCAAGTTTGACACGATTCAAGTATGCACATATGGTACAAATCAGATTATAAATTCATTATGAATCAAATACCTGGTTATTTCATAACTAGATTAAGAATACCCAAGGTTAAGTCCTTTTTACCCATGGACCTTCCTATTATGAGGCAAACACCATCATATCATCTAAGCATCACTTATACATATACATCATGTAACGCCCAATGAAATCGGATTTTTATGACAATTATAAGTTTTTATTTGATTATGTGAATTAAATGAATTTAATTGATTATTATGTGAGTAAGCTATGTGAAGGTCGTTATATGACCTAGAATGTGCTAACGTGGTCAATATTCTGGCTTCGTGCTAGAATTATTTGTTTGGAATTTCCAAGATAAAAATAATTGTTTTCTAAGAAATTTTCGTAAAAACACTATTCATCCGTTTCTGTTCGGGGAATTATTTTGAAATTTTGAAAAACGTGTGATGATAGAATATTGAGATTAGATGGAATATCTGATAATATTTTATTTATGGCAAACGCAGTTTTTGCTTGCGAACTTAAAACCTAAGGGTTGAGTATATTAATTTTCGAGTAGAAAATAATATGTGTAGAAGGAATGGCGTTAGGGTTAATGCGAGTGTTATACATTTATGATACTATTTAGTATCTATGTATAATACGTTGAGTAAATACGAAGTACAATACGATTATTGTACGAGTAGTATACGGAGAGAATACTTGAATTGTACGTATGGGATACGATTCGTATTATAGAATTAAGTTAAGACTTAATGTTAATTTATTTGGGTTGGATTATGTTTAGTCCAATCAATTGAAAGAGCAAGCCCATGGGATAAGTTGGTTAAGCCCAATTCAATGCCTAATATTAGATTGGTTAAGTCCAATGTATGAAAACCGAACCGTGGATCAAATCGGTTGGTCACCGAATGGGTAAAACCCACGGGGCAACCCATGGGGATGACCCATGGGGTGGTGGGCCGACCACTTGGTGTGCAAGTCAAGCAAATCACTTGGTCACCAAGTATTTTACTTGGTGACAAAGTGTTGAATAGTAAGGAGGTGGGACATTGGACCAAAAAGCCCTTCCTCTTGTTTTCCTATAAATAAGAAGGCAAGGTTGGCCATTTGAGAGTTTTGCAATTGCTCAACCAATATATTTGAGAGAGAAAAGAGCTAGACTTAAATCATTCTTCTACTTTGAAGCTTTTTCATTAGAAGTTTATCAAGAACACTAAGAGTTTTTAAGGTAATATTCCTTACTTCTTATTCCATCTCTTTTGATTTTCTTTTACTTTGGAGAATCATAAAATGGGTGGTATATGTCTTTTATAGTGGATTAAAGATGACTTACCATAGATTCAATCTCTATAAGTCAAGAGATCGTAGGAATCATAAGGTTCGATATATTTTCAAACCATGAAAATATTATTTGTTGAGATCGATTGTTTTAAATGATTGAACTCCATCAATATGTTATATATACATCTTGCTTGGTTAGGATGTAGATATGAAATCCATGTAGTATTTCATGTGATTTGGCTTAGAACGTTAGTAACGAAGTTATGGCGAATTTTACATAAATAGACGTTAAACGTCGAAAACGTTAAAATTCCGGATGGGAGGTCAAAAGTTGTCATAAGACTTGAAAACGTTGTTTTTCAATTTCAACACGTGAGATAGGATAATTAAGAGTTGTGGGTTCAAGAATCGTTGGATTCTGACTTAAAACGAAGAAAACGAGCATTGAACGCTCATTAACGTTTACGAACGTCTAGAAATGGAACTCAATAGTGAATTTTGAGTTATTAGATTTGAAAGTGTCAAATTCTTATATGAACGCATAGAGTATGTCATTTATGACATGTAGGCTTTTGAACGGGCCAAATTAGGCTTATAACGAAGAAGTTACGGCCCTGGGAATTTCAAAAAAAAATTTAAAACTGTTGAGATTCTGGTACTGAGGTCTGGCTCCGCGGCGCCAGACGTAGTGTTAAAATTCGCACCGCAGCGCCGGCATAGTAAAGTTGAGTACTACTAAATGGCACCGTAGCACCATTGTTCCACGCCACAGCGCCGAGACCGAAGCCCAGACACTGCTAACTGGCGTCGCAGCGCCAGTCTAGTACTCGGATGTCCGCGCCGCAGCGCGAGTGTTTGTCTTTGGATATTAACTTAGGTTTTGAACTTCAATTGTTCAGGGACCTATAGGGGTAATGTTTGTACACTTCATAAGTGTATTAAAGCTATTCATATACTACCTATACTAAGGTATATGGTATTAAACTTAGGAATTGAATGCATGTTAATGAGTTATGAGTGATGAACAACGTTGGTACTTTGCCGACAATGTTAGAGTCCGGTTAATAACGTAAGTTGGTTAATAAGTCGGGATGAAGGGTAAAAAGTCGAGTTGATTTTATTTTTGATATTAAGTTAACTAAGACATAAAAGAGAAAGAAGTTGGTAAAATAATGTGAACATTTATTTGTTAGCTAATTACAGTGTGTTATGTGACTATATCATGTAGATTCTGTAAAGTCTGCGGTCAGTCGAGTAAGTTATTTGAAGACGCTGAAAGGCAAGTTTTCTTAACGCTTGTCTAACTTTCAAGTTAGCCAAGTTTTATGTGATTCGTTGAACTGAATTGTAAGACTTGTTTTAACTCGGCTAGACTATTCGTAATATATTGGTTGATTATAATTCATATCATTCTATATAGAAATGTTAACGCTATCCTATGCCAAGTAATTGGTACGGACGTGAAGGTAAGGTTTGTCTATAAACAAACAAAAGTATTTTTCATCGATATTCGATGGGCACGCTAGTTTGCCAAAAATATTAAATGTAAATACGTTTAATGAATGAGTGTTGATCAACATAGAGTACTATAGGTTGATCACCTAGAAGTGCTCATAAGTTATGTGAATGAACGGCCTTAGTGTTGTGGACTCCTTTTCAAGTTTGAAAATTGAAAGTTATTGTTCATGATCAATTGACCGGTTCAGAATTCCTAATCTATTCTATACTTTGGGAATTGATGTTATGAATTGTTAAAGTATTATTAATTCATAATACTTCATAACTATTGTTCAGTTATGTCAGAATTGTTATATAATTCACGAATGTGGTATTACTATTATCCTTGATTAAACTTGCTGAGCTGTCATACTCACTTCTTACGTGAATTATATAACTGCAGTTAAGGATAAACGTACTGTGAATGCCAAGAGAGATAAAGGCAAAGCTGAGATGGATGCTTAGGCATTGTGTAATAGTTTAGTAAGTGTGTATGTATTATACATTATGAACAATGAACGATGTAACCGGTTATTGAACCTAGGAAGTATTATACTTTGATTGTAATAAGAAGATAGTAATTACATTCATATTTTTATATTTTAATGGAATGATTGTATGTATGTTAAGTACAGTGGAGCACCATATGTTGGATTGGAAAATACCCAAATTTGGGGGTGTCACACATCAGCATATGATCAACGGACATCCGATCCAAATAAGGAAAACTATCATACCGAGACATCAAAGATGAGGTTGTCAAGGTGGGTGGACTATGTTCAATACAGGTAACAATGGATGAAGACATCTATAGAACCATATCAATATAAATACATATCCATGACATATGATGCATCATAAATGATAATGATAAATGGCAATATGATACAATAAATAGAAAGTATTGTACATACATTTCTAAATACATCATCTAATAAAGATTAAATACATCATCTCTGTCTACAACTAAAAATAAAAAGTACAGGGAAATGGGGCACATCTGGCTAATATCTAATAGAGTCTTTTCAAAAGAGATAATGTGAAACCCCAGAATTTATGAATAAAGATTTAAATTTTTCGAAATATTTTTTTGAATATTATGGTGTGGATTTGATATAATGTTATAGTTGTGGGTAATATTTATAAATTTTGCAAAGTATGCAAGTTATTATAAAATATTCGTTTGGTCGGGGAATATTCTTTTTGTCGGGAAATATTTGTACAATGGCATAATCATTGGTGGACCCCACAACGGAAGTATGGTCGTAGTTAGAAAACAACAAAAATATTTTATAAAAATAACAGCGGAGGTTTTACCGTTAATACTGTTGAACTATCCGGTAGTAAAAGTACAGTAATACGCGTGGTTGCATAGTAGCACAAGGTATTGATTATTGATGCTTACGTGATAAGTCACTCAGTTATACTCCATTATTGCTATAGTAATTGTTGCATCATATCTCTCATATTATTGATTCTATTATTGTCACAGTGTCATTTGTATAATATGTTATATTATTAAATTAATAATTGAGACGATAAAAGTTTTTCATATTATTAACTTGCAATATTTACAATGTCTAGAAGTTCTGTCAAGGAGAGGTTTGGTCACCTAATTGCGCACCAATAGAGAGAAATCCTTATTAGAAAGCCCCCTCTTTCTTGGGAACGACCTGGTTGTTAAATATTGTGAGCTATAATATTAATAATGAATAAGTTCGTGTTGATTAAAGATGAATTTGATAGTTTTATTGTGTTGGGATTATTTGTGTTAGTAGAAATCGACATTTATTTCGATAATAATTGATGTCTGGAGATTATATTGTTCAATCGGGTATTCAGGGCACTTTTTGTGTCGGAGTACTATTCACAAGTTACTATTCACGAGTTACTATTCATGAGTTACTATTCACGAGTTACTATTGAGTCACATTCACTTACTGTAATTTTTCGAGCCCCAAAATGTGCAATTATAGAAACTATGTTTTCCTATAAATAGAAGCTCATTATTCCTTCATTTCTCACCAATTCACTAAAGCTTTAGAGCCATTATTATAGAGAGAAAGAAGAAGAGAAGTTTACTACCTCACTATTCCAGTATCCAGTCTCCTTTTGAGGTAAGGGGTATTATTTCTTTCTTATTCATGAACAGAACTTCTGTTATTTCATTCTTTATTATTCTGTTGGAATAACCTGTTATGCGAAGTACCTCATACATGGTGAAATTCTTCTATTATTCCATTCTTTATTATTATATTGGAATAACCCGTTAATGCGAAGTACCGCATATATGGTGAAATTCTTTTATTATTCCATTCATTATTATTCTGTCAGAATATCATGTCTGTGCGTTTACGCCAGACCTGGTTCCATTATTTATTATTCTGTTGGAATAACCTGTCTGTGTGGTCCATCGCATACATGGTGATTTTTGTTGTTATTCCATTCTTTATTATTCTGTCAGAATATCCTGTCTATGCGTTTACGCCGGACCTGGTTCCATTATTTATTCTTCTGTCAGAATATCTTGTCTGTGCGTTTACGCCGGACCTGGTTCCATTATTTATTATTCTATTGGGAATAACCTGTCTGTGCAGTCTATCGCACACATGGTGAATCCTTCTGTTATTCCATTCTTTATTATTCTGTTGGAACAACCTGTCTATATGGATTACCACATGCATGGTGAATGATCCTTTGTATTCATTCCTTATTAAATTGTGGAAATGATCTGTATACGTGGATTACCGCATGGCGGGTGAAAATCCATTTGCAGTTTCATATATTCTCTTATACTTAGTTGGTAAAAGTTTTGACTTCTATACTCCATGAAATTAGTAGAATATCCTTAATATTTGCGCTACATCCATTATCTTTTCATAGAAATATTCTTTTGAGCATTCTTGAATTTTACTCTATAAAGAAGTATCATGATGACAATTTGGACATTATTGAGTTCAGGATAAATTAACTTATAAGTCTTTAAAATTTATTCTTGAACTTGTTTTATTGAATTATTATGTCATTGTCATGAGGAGTTATGTTGGTTATTATGTAAAAACATGAAAGTTTCTTAGAAATCACAAAGAGTTGAAAAATCAGATTTTGGTGAAAATGGAACATGAAATTCAATTGACCATATCTCCTATTATATTTCGAATTTTTGAGTGTGGTCAAGTCCTAGAGTTAGATCTAGGAGTTTACTAACTTATCTAAGTGGAATCACTAGAAAAGGTGTTGTAATTTTCGTGTGGACTATTTTTAGCAAAGGAGTCAAAAGCTGGAAAATAGCAAAAAACGACTGCCCATAATTTTGTAAGGGTTGTTTTAGACACTTAATTTATGAGAAAAATTTTGGCCTTTTGGGACATGAAAGTATACGGTATAAGGTACCTCTTGTCCAAAAATGAGCTCATTCCGACTTAAAATGAGCAAGTTATGACATTTTAATATTTATGTTTTTCTGACAAAAAATGTTATAACCGGAGTTCTATAACTCCGATGACCATAAAATATAAACTGGAAGCTCACGTTAAGATGTGTTCGATCCTGCTAAGATTTGGGAATTTTTGGAATTAACCTTGAGGTAGATAATTTCTTAAGGAATTAATTAGAAATTGATTTTTGAAAAATAGTAAATGAATTTTAAAAATTCCGAGAAAAATATATGTTCATTATGGAACTATATTCTGCTAAATCCCAGAAAATAAATATTTTTGGAACTGATTTGGTATTTTTCATGAAAATGGTTTAGTTACAAACATATGAGTTAAATATGTTATGTGAAGTAACAAAGTTGGAAAATAGGATTTTATGGCTTGAAAATCCTATATACGGTATGTGCAGATTTTTGATGAGGGATTTGATCATTGGTGATAAAATCTTATGAGTATGGCATTTTTTGAATGATTAAATGCATTATTTGATAAAGATTTAACAATTGAAATAAATTGTTTATAAGTTTAGAGGTGATTAAAATATTGTTATAATATTAATAATATTAGATTATGAGTTAATTAAGTGATTGATAATATTTGGATAAATTTAAAGTCTTTAATATTTATCCTTGTTTTAGTTTGATTAATGCTTATATCATTGTCATCATACTCATGCTTATATGGTGATGAAAGTTATTTTTGGCTTACATGTGAAGATGGACTGTTTTTTATTGAATTATATATCTTTGGCTTACGTGCAAAGATGGATTGTTGATTATTGGTTTTATGGTTGTATATCTTTGGCTTACGTGCAGAGATGGACTTATTATGATTATGACCAGGGATTATTCGGTATAGCCATGACCATTGATGATTTAAAGAATATCCTTGGCCCTTAGTGAAGGGATGATTCGATGATGTGGTTTATTTATTAAACTGAGTCTAAGCGATAAAAATTGATGAAAACATTTTAAATCATAGAAGATAGTAGATTTTATTCTCTACTTGACTCTTTTAATGGATTGATTGTTCCGCTGTAATTAAACTTGATATCTATTGTATTTTATCAGTTTAACATTGTTGAAGACTGATGATAATTTATTATGCATTATCTTAGTCATAATATTTCTTCCTGGGCTAGTTGAGCTCACCCTTTCCTTCACTGTTCTCTTCAGGAAATTAGAATATAGCTGGGACAAGTCAGGGAACGGAGTGACGGTCCAGAGGATAGCATTAGTAGTCCTCACTATTCTGTTAAATAGTGTGATAATAAATATAATGAGGACTCCATTGAGTGTGGATATTGTCTAGATGACAATATTCTTATTAAAACTCACAGTTAATGTTTTATCGTATTTTACACGACTGTTGTATTATGAAGTTGTATTTATATTTTTGTACCATGTGATTGGCGACTCAAGATGGGTGATGTATACCTATTTTTGGGGGCATCACAGTTGGTATCAAAGCTTAGGGATATGATCCCAGGCTGAGATGTGAGACAAGAACTAGGAGGGGAGAGACGGGGGAATTCCTTCACTAGTATAACCTACCTAAGTTTATTTGGTATTTAATTGGTCGGTCAGAGTATAGGAATAATATGTGATATGTTAATTAACCCTTGTTTTGAGACAGTGTTTGAAAATGGCATCTGAAAATATTGAGATAAGCAATGGAGCAAAACAATATGACTGTGTCGCAATACAAGGCTAAATTTGCGAAGTTGTCCCAGTTTGCATCCCATTCGGTCAATAATGAGGAGTGAATGACGCGAATGTTTCTAAGAGGTTTGAAACCTGAGATACGTCAATACCTCATTTCTCATAAACTTTGTTTATATCCAGATCTTATGAATAAGGCTCAGTTATTGGAGCGCGATAATGAGTCAGCACAACCAAAAGGCAATGACCAACAACACGATAATAATCATACCGGTGGCAACGGCCATCAGAACAATGATAACCATCGTGGGGAAAATTATCATGCCAAGAATGGTAACCACTTCGGTGAGAATCATGGCCAAGATAATAGAAGTGGAAATTTCAAGAAGAGAAGGTCACCTAGCCCGATTTTGTCGTGCACCAAAGTTAAGTTTAGCTGGGACGGTGGCACCAAAGGCAGATACGGACAAAATAAAGTTGGTGATTTCAGGAAGATCATTTTTCGTGACTTCTCAAAAAGCGAGTAACCCGAAAGAAGTTAGCACGGGTTAGTTAATTATAAATTCTTGAAAAGTCTATACCTTATTAGATACCGGTTCTAACCATTCTTTTATCTCTCTTGCTTGCGCTCAACGTTTAAATTTGACTCCGGAGAAATTAGAGTTTGACTTATTGGTTGAAACTCCGTTAGAAGAATCCTTTATTTCATGTGATATCCAAGTCTTGGATGAGAGTTACAGTTTTGAATGATATTTCTATTGTTAATAAATTTCCTGACGTATTCCTGAAGACTTCTTGACCTACCCCAGAGCGTGAAAGCGAATTTTGTATTGACCCCAGTACAAAACCCATTTCTAAAACCCTTAAATATTTCTTCAACCAAAACGAACATATAATGCGCCAAAGATGTTGGCTCGAGCTGTTGAAGATTACGATCGTACCATTCAATACCATCGTGGGAAAGTGAACGTGGTAGCTGACGTATTGAGTAGAAGATCGTATGTGTTTATGTGACACCCCCAAAATAGGTATGCAACACCCATTCTGAGTCGTCAAAATACACGGTACATAAACAACTACAACTTTATTAATACAACATAAAAATGTGAGTTTAAATATAAATATTATCATCTAGACAATATCTACACTCAAATAAGTCCTCATTACAATTATTAATACACTATTTTACAGAATAGTGAGGACTACTTGAATAACCTCTAGAACCATCATTCCACACCCCGACTAGTACTCGCTACATTCTCGCCTCCTGAGAAGAAAAATGGAACAACAAGGAAAAGGGTGAGCTCAACTAGCCCAGTAAAGAAAATTATGACTAAGATAATATAGAACAAATTATCGTTAGTCCTCAACAGTTTTAAATCAATCTTCGCAACGGAAATAATAATTCATTAGAAGAGTTAAGTAGAGAATTCAAACTACTATCTTCTATATATGAATTTAAAAGTTCATCATCGATATTTTATCCCTGTAACATCAATCAATATATATCTGGAATCAAATATTCATCTTTGCACTACAGGCCAAAGATATTCATCAGTTGGTCATGTTCATCTAAACACCTGTTCATCTTTGCACTACGGGCCAAAGATATTAATCAGTCGGTCATGTTCATCTCAACACCTGTTCATCTTTGCACTACGGGCCAAAGATATTCATCAAGAAATCATTCATCTTTGCACTACAGGCCAAAGATATTCAGTAATATCATCATTTAGGACTGAGGATGATGAAAAATATTTTAAAGAAAACGAATCCAGTGAAACAAAAGAACAAGTATTAAGGATTCGTACTTTAAATAATCCAAGTTCAAAAATACTTCATAAATAACCAGAGTGGGGTAAAATTCAAGAATGATCAAAACATGGATACAATCAAAGCTAATATCCAGAATAGAAATTTTGGACAAAAAGAAAAAAAATTTATTTTTCAGTGAATAGTGCCGTATTCGTGAATAGTGTCGTATAATTGAATAGTGTCGTATACGTGAATAGTAACTCCGACACTAAAAGATAGAAATTTCACAAAAAACATCATCACGCTTCGTGAATAGTACTCATGAATAGTAACTCGTGTATAGTAACTCATGAATAGTAACTCATGAATAGTAATCCCGACGTGAAAAAGTTCCAAATTTGATAAAAATTTCTAGCCAATATTTCGGCATAATGATATTGAAGAAATAATATCATTTTCGAATAAAATAACATCCCTTACCTCATAAAGAATAGTACTTCTGACTGGAATACTGGATATAGTGCTGAAAGAACTTGAACCGTATAGCAATACTTAAAGTACTAAAACACTCACAAGAATACGCTCAATATATCGAGAGAGAGAAAGAGAGAAAATTTCAGTTTCTGGTGTGATTTTCAATTCTAGCCTAAGCACCTTATTTATAGGAAAATGCTTAGAACACCAAAGCAGAAAATTAAATATAATAATATTATATATAAAACATATTCCTACGCCCACTTTGAAATCTGATTTCAGCCATCTAGCACATGTTAAAGATGTCTACAAACATTTAAAAAACGTTTTTCTTTTAAAACATAAATAAAACTTCCAAAAATCAATTATTTTAGAACTTCGGAACTTTAATAATTCATAGTAAATAGCCCTTTAATCAGAAAATTTAAATCTCGCGAATTTTTATAGGAAATTCAATTCTCTACAACTTTGCAGAATAAAGTTTTTCCAAATTCCAAATAGAAATTGACCGAAATCCATAAACGGACAATTTTACAAGTTATAATCAAATTTCAGTCGAGAAATGGAGTCCACCGACACACAAAACATGTGTTAAACAACTTTTGCAACAAAAATACTCTTCCTCCTCATATACTCATATATCCCACATTCATTGTAAAAACATCACCATTATTATATTATAATAATATAATAAAATATTATTTTATCAGAAAAGATAAAATATCAATTTTTAACAATTGTCACTTTAAAAATTTTCTCCATCTATATCCACATAAAATCAATATTTTCCTCATCATATAAATCAATAATAAATTATTCACAAATAATATTACGAAATCACAGTACTGGCAACCAGGCCGTTCCCAGGAAAGGGGGGGCTTTCTAATAAAGATTTCTCCTTACTGGCGCGCAATTAGGTGACAAAACCTCTCCTTAGACAAAACTTTCTAGACATTTCCAATAATGTTTTCTACTAATATTATTCAAATAATATGAATTATTGCTTCGATAATGGAAAATAATGTGTAGTGACAATTATTGAAACAACAGTAATATAAAATATCAACGCAGCAATTATTGAATCAATAAAATAAAATACTGAACAGTAACTACTGTAACAATTATTGAGTAGTGCCTTTTTATATAAGAATCAATAATTGGTGCAATACCGTGTGCTATTGTGCAACAACGCGTATTACTGTGTTTTAACCACCAGGTATCCCAACAGTATTAACGGTCACAACTACGCCGTTATTTATAAACAACTTATACTTGTCATTTTCTTCATCCAATCGCTTTCCGTTATGGGGCCCACAAAAGACTGAGTCGTCGTACGAATATTCCCCGACAGCAAGAATATTTAACGACCAAACGAATATTCCCCGACAACAATGAATATTTTATAACCACCTGTTTATTTAAAATATTTGCGCATTTTACTCATAACTAACCACATTAATCAAATCAATCCTTACTATTTCAAAATAATAAATAGAGAAAAATAAATTTCATTTATTAATAATTTGGGGTCTTACAGTTAATGAGTGCAAAGTTATTAACACAAAGACCAATTTCGTATAACATACAAATGATGAGGATAGAGTTAAATACTCTAGGGACCCACGTGAAGATAACGAATATACGAGTAAAATCGACTTTAATCGATAAAGTTAAAGCCGCTCAAGCTACACACCCGAATCTGATGAATCTGAAGAAGAATGTTCAACAGGGCATTATTCTAGAAGCAAGAATCGACGAAGAGAGGAAATCTCAACCCTCGATTTAGTTGGCCCAATTGAAATCCTTGATCAAGTAGGAACTGTGGCCTATAGACTCGTTTAATCGCCAAGTATGTCGCGTGTTCATAGCATTTTTCACGTATTGATGTTACATAAATATGTGGACGACCCGAACCATATTATTGAATTAGAACCGGATGAAATAGCTGAAGATTTAACGTATGAGGAGATATTTGTTAAAATCTGGATAAAGAGGATCGTATTCAACACTCAAAGGTTATACCTCAAGAGTTAAAATCTGAAATGAAGTCAAGGTATCCTCATATGTTCGGCATACCAGGTACGTACAAATTTCGAGGGCGAAATTTCATAAGGAAGAGAGATTGTGAGACCCTAGAATTTATGAATAAAGATTTAAATTTTTTAAAATATTTTTTTGAATATTATGGTGTGGATTTGATATAATGTTATAGTAGTGGGTAATATTTATAAATTTTGCAAAGTATTCAAGTTGTTATAAAATATTTATTTGGTCGGGGAATATTCTTTTTTATCGGGGAATATTCGTACAATGGCATAATCATTGGTGGATGTAGCAGCCCCGAATCGCCGCGGACTCGGTACACTAATTATTTCACTTATTGCGGAAGATATAAACATAAATTATTTATACAATACATTACACATTATTCCCCAAGGTCGAGTAACCTTAACTTATACACAAATCATAAACTTTCTAATATATAACACATTTATCAAACTATACTATTACAAATAGCCGCACATATTATCCCAAGCTGAACTTGGCATTATCATTTCCTGTATCCGAACGCATTCGCCTTATCTGTAATATTTTATCATGATATAGCAAGGGTGAGCATGAAAGTTGCCCAACAAGTTTATATACAATAATATAACGATATATCATGATTGAAGAGTATGAATAATGGGCTTGCTATAATTCATCAATATAATTGAGAACTAGCACGAACAAATTTTTGACTGAACAAGTATTATACATGAACAAACATTTCTAAACCAACTGGTAATTAAGGTGATCAGCCTTTCATACCTGACTTATACATGCAAGATGTACAGAGTACAATTTTCATGGCAATCAGCAATGATTAACCATAAGCTTGAAGAAACTACTCTTATTAGAGTTAAGTATAAGAAAACTTGCCTGAACCGTTGATTACCGCAACGCAATTTATAACGCTTTACCCGAAGACCTAATATTAGTAATATAGATCTCTAATATTAGAATAATATCATCACAGTATAATACTGTTATATTTATATCCACAGAATAACCTAAACACATAGCACATAATCCTATAAGTCTATAACACACATAAAACTAGGTATCAAGTCAAACTATTGCAGTCTGAGTTGAAACCGAACAATTCTAACATCCCGACGGTCTAGTCAGACTTTTATCGAGTTTAAGTTCAATTAAACTCTGTCTAACCACTTAACAATTATCACAGATAATTTCTAATCAGACAAAATATTTTTCTTAGGCTCGTAATAATTTTCGGATAATTATTACCATTTATCAATATTTTTCAATCCTTAAAACCGTATTTAAATGAATTAAATACAACATAATACCTTAATCATTTAATATTTTTTTAATATAAATATTAATGAAAATTATTACATAATATTATAATATAATTATAATATCACAAAGTATTTTTAATACTTTAAAATCATAATTATATGATTTTTAAACCATTAATTTCATTATCCGCTAATTAATATTAATATTTTCATGCCTAAATATCAAAAGTTATATTTTATAACTTAAAAAAAAATTATAACACTTAAATCATTTTTATATAATTTATAAAGCATTAATTCCATTTTTCCTTAATTTATTTAATATATTTATTAAATAAACTAATTATCATTAATATTGATTAATTAATGAATTCCCTCACAAAATATTAAAAGTCATCAAAAATAACTTAAAATATTTTCTTATACCATAAAATAATTTTTTCATGATTTTTCATGAATTAAAACTATTTTTAAATAATTTATTTAATATTATAATTAAATAAATAAATACCATTTATATTCTAAAAATATTAAATATTTTAAAAATATACTCAAAATAGTTAAAAACTATTTTTCAGACTTAAAAATAATTTTTCATAATTTATTATGTATTTTTAATAATTAAAAACTAATTTTTTCTAATTTTTAATTAATTTTCTATAATTTCCGAAATTAAGCGTCGCTAAAGGGGCCCTATAGCGACAAAACCGTCGCTCTTGGTGTTCTTGAGACCTTCATGTCAGTTTACCGGTTGGGTGGTTTGACCGGCTGTAGATCTTTGCTCCTTACGTTTCCCAGACTGATAAAGTGTCAAGATTGTAGTACTAATGTAATATTACAACCTCAAACTGATTTCATGGTCATTACATCAAATAACAGCAAGATCTAAGCCTCCTAATATCATGTTAGAGCTGTTCTTCATTTCTGGGTTTTCCAGAAATGAAGAACAGTTACAGGGTACCACTTTTGATTCTCTGTAACTTTCAGTCTGTGCATTGTTCGTGTGATCTAAAGGTTTGATCTTGAAGAACACATGACAAGGTACAACAACAACTCATCATATCATTCTAACATCAAATATATTTACCGATTAAGGCTGGTCAAAGTACCTGCTAGGTACATGCTTAAGTACAAATCTTGGTTTTCCAGATTGTTCATCAAGCAGTTCGGTCAACGTAGTTTGACCGTGATTCTATACTATTCTGTTACAGATCTGAATGATGAAAACGTTTTAGTATGCACACAAGATATCAAACTATAAAGATCAATCAACAACATAGCCATAAAATCGAATAACAGCAAGATTAAAAGCCTGCAAAGGTTGTCAGAAACCATCTGGGTTTCTGGGTTTGCCCAGAATGCCAGAAAACGTGAACGGTCAACCATGTTTAACCATCTACAACTTTTAATCTACACAAGATCTGGACTGGATTCAAGTTTCAGAGTAAAGACCAGATAACATACTATCAATATAAAAAATCAAAACACAAAAATAATTAACAAATATGGATCTATGGGCTCTGACATTCGACTGTCAAGCCCCAAATTTCTTTTTTTCTAGATTTTTGAAAAATGCTATTTCGTGCACTTTGATGTTATGGATCTGGGTTTTGGCCACCCAGATCATCAAATAACACTCAATAACACAACTTTAACCAATCATTAACAACAAATAACATATGATCAAAGGATTTCTAGGATTTAGGGTTTATACCTTCTTTGAGCTTTAATCTTGAATCTGATCATCAAGATCTATTCTTGATGTTATAAGTGCTTGAATATAGACTGGTTTACTTAAAAATTTCGGATTGCTAAGAGAGAGAGAGAGAGTTGTTGAGAGCTTGGGTGCAAAATAAGCAAAAATGCATACTTTTCTCTCTCTCAATCCTTTTATATTCTACCAATGCAATGTATAATGCTATCTAGCTGCTGAATTAGGCTGAGTTGCTAGGTTTTTAGATTGTACCAAGTCAAGATTAGGTCACCAACTAAAGTGTTGGCCATTTTCACACGTTAGCTTCCATTATGCAATAAGGGCAATCTTGTCATTTCCTTAATTTCTAGAATTTGTATTTGATGAAACCCTTAGGGTTTAGGGTTTGGACATTTTAGGGTTTAGGATTTAACCCTTTAGGATTTAGATTTTAACCCATAAATATTTAGCAACTTGGATTTTCAAAAATTTTCTAATTAAATTTAAAATAGAAAATTTTGATTTCTAAATTATAATTAGGGCTTCCTAATTATATCATAATTTCCTAATCATAAATCAATCTTGCTAATTAGGACTAATTTATCCTAATTAAAATTGCTAATTAAGCACTTAGGGTCAAAATTGTACATTAAGTTTTAAAACCACATTTTAAGGTTTTTAAATAGGAAAAATAATATTTCAATTTTAGAAATTAGATTTTCTATGTAGATTAGGGTTTCTAATAACTTGACAATTAGGATTTATATTTCCTAATTAACATTGCTAATATAGCAATTAAATCCACCACTGCACAATCAGGGTTCAAAATGGTCATTAGGGTTTTCAACTCATAAATTAGGGTTTACAAAATAATATTCTAAAATAGAAATTAAATATTCGTAATTATATTAGGGTTTTGTAATTACTCATAAATTGAAATAATTAGGTTTAGAGTTTTCTAATTAGCATTGCCAATTTTAGCAATTAAATCCACAATTGAGCATTAGGGTTTCTGACGGAACAATTTGGGTTCCAAAAATTAGAAATTAGGGTTTGCTAATTAATTAACATTTACCCTAATTAGTACTTAATTAATAGCACTAAAGCATTAAAATTCTCCGTTATATTCCCAGATTAGGGTTTCATTTTATCAAAATCTGAAATTAGGGTTTTCAGATCTGGTATTAGGGTTTTCAAATAATCAATTAAGATTTTAGATAATTCATTAGGGTTTTCCCTAATTAATTTAATATTAATGACGTTTAACCTTGAACATACATTGCATTCCCAATCTAGGGTTTTCAATATCCGATTTAGAATTTCGGACTCCCGGAACTGAAACTGGGGTTTCCAGAACCGATTTCTAGGGTTTCTTATTAGACGTTAGGGTTTTCTAACTGAACGTTGTCGTTCTTAATATAAACTTATGGTTTGTCACAGATATAATTTATCTGATCAACCCATGACCCTTAACCACATTCTGAACACATCATTAACCATATACACAGAGCATATTTACATAAATCCTTAATCCTGAATAATTCACCTATATCCTTCACCGAATTTTGAAATCCTCAAAATTCAATCCCAATAACATCAAACGCATACACTTATTTTCTATATAGGTCTATTATTTGACCTTAAATCAATCATTTAAGATTTTCATAAATTGTCTAATTTCTCGGGTTGTCACAGTGGACCCCACAATGGAAGTACGATCGTAGTTAGAAAACGACAAAAATATTTTATGAACCGTTAATACTGTTGAACTACCCGGTAATAAAAGTACAGTAATACGCGTGGTTGCAAAGTAGCACACGGTATTGATTATTGATACTTACGTGATAAGTCACTCAGTTATACTCCATTATTGCTATAGTAATTGCTGCATCATATCTCTCATATTATTGATTCTATTATTGTCACAGTGTCATTTGTATAATATGTTATATTATTAAATCAATAATTGAGATGACAAAAGTTATTCATATTATTAAATTGCAATATTTACAATGTCTAGAAGTTCTATCAATGAGAGATTTGGTCACCTAATTGCGCACCAATAGGGAGAAATCCTTATTAGAAAGCCCCCTATTTCCTGGGAACGACCTAGTTGTTAAATATTGTGAGTTATAATATTAATAATGAATAAGTTCGTGTTGATTAAAGATGAATTTGATAGTTCTATTGTGTTGGGATTATTTGTGTTAGTAGAAATCGACATTTATTTCGATAATAATTGATGTCTGGAGATTATATTGTTCAATCGGGTATTCAGGGCACTTTTCCTGTCGGAGTACTATTCACGAGTTATTATTCACGAGTTACTATTCATGAGTTACTATTCACGAGTTACTATTGAGTCACATTCACTTACAATTAGGGGAGTTGATGCAAGATTGATGATACTTGCATGACTAAGTTAAAAATGGAGGTATAGATTGAGGTACTATACTGTAATTAATTTTTTCACATGTTTAGAACTATTGAGTCACATGATTTACTATTGATTCACATGATTTACTATTAGGGGAGGTGGTGCAAGTTTGATTATACTTGGATGACTGAATTATAAATGAAAGAAAAGTTGGAGGTATTGTACTGTATCTAAAATGTACAATTATCGAAACTATGTTTTCCTATAAATAGAAGCTCATTCTTCCATCATTTCTCACCAATTCACTAAAGCTTTAGAGCCATTATTATAGAGAGAAAGAAGAAGAGAAGTCTACTACCTCACTATTCCAGTATCCAGTCTTCTTTTGAGGTAAGGGGTATTATTTCTTTCTTATTCATGAAGAGAACTTCTGTTATTCCATTCTTTATTATTCTTTTGGAATAACCTGTTATGCGAAGTACCTCATACATGGTGAAATTCTTCTGTTATTCCATTCTTTATTATTATGTTGGAATAACATGTTTATGCGAAGTACCGCATATATGGTGAAATTCTTATGTTATTCCATTCATTATTATTCTGTCGAAATATCATGTCTGTGCGTTTACATCGGACCTGGTTCTATTATTTATTATTCTATTGCAATAACTTGTATGTGTGGTCTATCGAATGCATGGTGATTTCTGTTATTATTACATTGTTTATTATTCTGTCGGAATATCCTGTCTATGCGTTTACGCCGGACCTGGTTCCATTATTTATTCTTCTGTCGGAATATCTTGTCTGTGCGTTTACACCGGACCGGTTCCATTATTTATTATTCTGTTGGGAATAACCTGTCTGTGCAGTCTATCGCACGCATGGTGAATCCTTCTGTTATTTCATTCTTTATTATTCTGTTGGAATAACCTGTATATGTGGATTACCACATGCATGGTGAATAATCCTTTGTATTCATTCCTTATTAAATTGTAGAAATGATCTGTATACGTGGATTACCGCATAGCGGGTGAAAATCTATTTGCAGTTTTATATATTCTCTTATACTCAGTTGGTTAAAGTTTTGACTTCTATACTCCATGAAACTAGTAGAATATCCTTGATATTTGCGCTACATCCAGTATCTTTTCATGGAAATATTCTTTTGAGCATTCTTGAATTTTACTCTATAAAGAAGTATCATGATGACAATTTGGACATTATTGAGTTCAGGATAAATTAACTTATAAGTCTTTAAAATTTATTCTTGAACTTGTTTTATTGAATTATTATGTCATTGTCATGAGGAGTTATGTTGGTTATTATGTGAAAACATGAAAGTTTCTTAGAAATCACAAAGAGTTGAAAAATCAGATTTTTGTGAAAATGGAACATGAAATTCAATTGACCATATCTCCTATTATATTTCGAATTTTTGAGTATGGTCAAGTCCTAGAGTTAGATCTACGAGTTTACTAACTTATCTAAGTGGAATCACTAGAAAAGGTGTTGTAAATTTTCGTGTGGACTATTTTTAGCAAAGGAGTCAAAAGCTGGAAAATAGCAAAAAGCTACTGCCCATAATTTTGTAAGGGTTGTTTCGGCCACTTAATTTGTGAGAAAAATTCCGGCCTTTTGGGGCATGAAAGTATACGGTATAAGGTACCTCCTGTCCAAAAATGAGCTCATTCCGACTTAAAATGAGCAAGTTATGACCATTTCAATATTTAGGTTTTTCCGACAAAAAATTCTATAATCGGAGTTCTACAACTCCGATGACCATGAAATATAAACTGGAAGCTCACGTTAAGATGTGTTAGATCCTGCCAAGATTTGGGAATTTCTGGAATTAACCTTGAGGTAGCTAATTTCTTAAAGAATTAATTAGAAATTGATTTTTGAAAAATAGTAAATGAATTTTAAAAATTCTGAGAAAAATATATGTTCATTATGGAACTATATTCTGCTAAATCCCAGAAAAGAAATATTTTTGGGACTGATTTGATATTTTTCATGAAAATGGTTTAGTTACGAACATATGAGTTAAATATGTTATGTGAAGTAACAAAGTTGGAAAATAGGCTTTTATGGCTTGAAAATCCTATATACGATATGTGCAAATTTTTGATAAGGGATTTAATCATTGGTGATGAAATCTTATGAGTATGGTATTCTTTAAATGATTAAATGCATTATTTGATAAAGTGTAAACAATTGAAATAAATTATTTATATGTTTAGAGGTGATTAAAATATTGTTATAATATTAATAATATTAGATTATGAGTTTATTAAGTGATTGATAATATTTGGATAAATTTAAAGTCTTTAATATTTATCCTTGTTTTACTTTGATTAATGTTTATATCATTGTCATTATCCTCATGCTTATATGGTGATGAAAGTTATCTTTGGCTTACGTGTGAAGATGGACTGTTGTTTATTGAATTGTATATCTTTGGCTTACGTGCGAAGATGGATTGTTGATTATTGGTTTTATGGTTGTATATCTTTGGCTTACGTGCAGAGATGGACTTGGTATGATTATGACCAAGGATTATTCAGTATTGTCATGACCATTGATGATTTAAAGAATATCCTTGGCCCGTAGTGCAGGGATGATTCGATGATGTGGTTTATTTATTAAACTGAGTCTAAGCGATAAAAATTGATGAAAACATTTTAAATCATAGAAGATAGTAGATTTTATTCTCTACTTGACTCTTTTAATGGATTGCTTGTTCCGCTGCAGTTAAACTTGATGTCTATTGTATGTTATCAGTTTAACATTGTTGAAAACTAATGATAATTTATTATGCATTATCTTAGTCATAATATTTCTTACTGGGCTAGTTGAGCTCACCCTTTTCTTCATTGTTCTCTTCAGAAAATGAGAATATAGCTGGGACGAGTCGGAAAAAGGAGTGACGGTCCAGAGGATAACATTAGTAGTCCTCACTATTCTATTAAATAGTGTGACAATAAATGTAATGAGGACTCCATTGAGTGTGGATATTGTCTAGATGACAATATTCTTATTAAAACTCACTGTTTATGTTTTGTCGTATTTTACACGATTGTTGTATTGGTATTTTTGTACCATGTAATTGGCGACTCAAGATGGGTGATGTATACCTATTTTTGGGGGCGTCACAGATAATGAGAGTCTATCAAAAGAAATCTATGATATCTACATCATCCAGTAGATCAACCTGTTGTTACTCCTCCTAAGTCACCGTATCTCTACTAGAGGGAATATCATGTCTATACAGATGGAGATTTTCTATAGTGAAACTATCAGAATATGGACCACCTGAGGGACCAGCGCCAGAGCTAGATGGATTAAAAGAATCTGCCTCTGATGGATCTCGGCCCAAATTCCTGATGAAAAAATGTGCCCCGTCCAACCACTAGGTCAAGCTAGCAATCTGCTCTAAATGAGTAGGTTGTCTAATGCAGACAATCCAATCTGTCATCATCACGAACCCCGGGAACCATGTCCGCCAGGAACTGAGTGGCGCAGGTCTAAGCCCCAATGGTGTGAGGAGTCCACCAGCGATAGAAGGCATCCTGAGTGAAAAGACCCTCTGATAAAGTAAAGCCATCTACACCCATCAGGGGAATCTCTATAACCGGCTAAGATAAAGACTAATGGCGTCTAGCATGAGAAATATATGGAATATAAATCTATCTTGTAGTGCTCCTGATAGCACGCTCTCCCAAGTAGAGCTCCCAGCCTCCCTCGGTCAAGAAGGGGATCCGGTGAGTGGATAATGCATACTCTACCCCGGTCAAAAAACTATCCTCGAAACCAACTGTCAGATGATCCGAGGTGTAAGGAACCCTTGTGATGATGTCGGCAGTCAACAACTCCAACTGTAAACAAGAATAAGTAAATCCCTCCGCCATAGGGACCTCTGCCAATGTAGAATAATGTCATCATTATCCCCACAAATAGGTCTTCAGACCTAAAGTAGTAACTGGGCGTAGCCAAGGGAGCCTCTCATATGCCCAAAACTAAAAATGCAAAGATTAAATGTCATCAGATATGAAGACTGACAACCCAAATAAGGGGAAATTACTAGTCAACAAAATTGGGTAAAAGCCTAGCTAAGCCTCTGTCACACCTTCTAAACGTAGGCGCATCTCTCGAAGTAAATAAGCAAAGGTGAATAAGCCTCAGTCAAAGTCTCTGATGCGATCCACATCATGAGTAGCACTACCAAGAGCAAAAGAGACCATCAAGGACTTATCCGCCAAGAAATAACCCCTACTGATGATCAAGAACAATGGCCAAAGAATGTGATCTTTATCCCTCATTCGCATGAAAATAGATCGATGTGTGATGTCTCAAATCATCCAAAAGATCGGGAATCATCACACTAATAGCGAGAAGATCATGATGTGGATTAAAAGAAGAAGGAGTGAGGTCCTCAATAGGAGCATCATCCTCCTCGTCTATAGACCCGTCTTATCAACCCGAATAGGACGAATCACTGACTCAGTCAACTAATGAGGCTACCGGGCTAGGCGAGGCAAATGAACAGTCGAAGTCGTCCTCCTCAAACTAGATGAAACCCTGTGCAAGCTAGAGTTGTTGGGTCTATCTGAATTCATGACCTAAACAAAATCTCCAAATAACCTCAGACAGGGTGAGGTACATTTTAAATTTAAATCTATTAAATTCAAATCATTGCATCATGAATAGCATATGTGATAAATCATGCATTTGTTTAACATACATTCCCAGAAGAGTTAAATTTGCATGTACATTAAATGCCCAGACTCGTGAAAAGATTTCGTCATAGTCTCATTCGTAAAAGGGACTATCTGCATTCACATAGGCATGACCATGTGGCCATTCAGTAGCATACCAACCCAATATCAAAATAAAAATGTTAAACATCAAAAGTAAGATACAATGGCAGCCAAATTACATGTGCATTTTTTATGAAAATCCATGCTCATTTATCCTTCAATAGGAAGAATAAAGTAGCCAAAAAGGGTCAAAATTGACTGTCACAAAAATGAAAAATGTTCACATCAGAATGTTCAGCATGATAAAATACAAATATTTACTAGGCCTATTCATTTTTATCAAGTCATATATGCATACATACTTGTTATATTGTGTTTAAACTTAATAAGCATGTACAGTGATGAATTTCACGAGAAGCAGCCTGAAATGAGTAGATCTGAGAGAGAATTTTTGGATTTTTCAGTAGGTTCAAGTTGAAAATGACTTTTAAAGGGTCAGGGGAGGTTTAAATCCACCCACGGTTTGTTACGAGTCTACCTGAGGCAACCTAGGGTGGTCCCACCCCCTCCGGCTCTATCAAATTTGAGTTACAGCGGAGGTCTCTGAAGCTGAAAAGTCAAATCAGGAAAAAAGGTTATACGTGATTGAGCAGAGAGGGCCTAAAATCTTAGAACAAACAACCAAACTTCAGAAGTCTGAAAATCTTCCGTAAAATATTGGCGACAACTCTAGTGAAGCATCGGAGAAGGATCCTGTGATATAAACCATTGGCAACTGTTTCAACGAAGGCCAGAGAATCTAATATTTCAAACCATTGGCGATAACTACAACGTAGCATCGGGAAAACCTGATGAAGACAATTATGGAAAACTATCTTCATCGGGAAAGACAGATGATGTAATATGTTTTAAATTAAATCACCAGCTGAGGCACCGAGAAGGTTCGGTGATTATGAGACTGTTGTAAACTACCATTCGAGTAGGCATCGAGAAGGTTCGATGATGGTCAACTTTTGTAAACTACCATTTGAGTAGTCATCGAGAAGGTTCAATGATGAGACTTTTGTAAACTATTGTTCGAGTAGGCATCGAGAAGGTTCGTTGATGGTCAACTTTTGTAAACTACCATTCAAGTAGGCACCGAGAAGGTTCGGTGATGGTCAACTTTTGTAAACTACCGTTCGAGTAGGCAGCGAGAAGGTTCGGTGATGGTCAAATTTTGTAAACTATCATTCGAGTAAACACCAAGAGGGTTTGGTGATGGTCAACTTTTGTAAAGTACCATTCAAGTAGGCATCGAGAAAGTTTGGTGATGGTCAACCTTTGGAAACTACCGTTTGAGTAGGCATTGGGAGGATTCTGTGATAATTAATCATAGAAAGCTCTACCCACAGCAAGAACACTGGCATCAAATGGATAGAAATCCAAACTATTGGTGACTACCCCACCGTAGCATCGGATATGATCCGGTGATGCAAGCCGTTGAAAACTACTTCAGCGAAGATATCGGAGAATTTGGTAATACAAACCGTTGGTGGCAATCCCAGCGTAGCATTGAGAATAATCCAGTGAGGCAAACCAGTGCAAGTTATTATCAGGATAAGCATCGGGAATTCCAAATGAGTTCATTCGTAAAAAGAGGAACATCCCTAACGGAGGTAAAACAAGAATGTGTATCTGGGAAAAAAGACTGTTGGTAACAACTCCAATGTGAATTTCAAGAAAGTCTGATGGTATCAGCCATAACAGTCATCTCCAACAGAAAGTAGGGAATGATCATTGATACAACCTATGGCAGCTAACCCCACAGAGGCATATAACATGCATAGCATATCATATCCAGCATTGCATTACATGTGCATTTATCATATTTCTAGTGTCTAGCAATCTTTATATAATTTATTCCATTGCATTTGCATAAACAAGATAAAGAGAGGAATATGTAGACACTCGAAATTTCGTATTCCTATTACTAACCATGTAGGAGGGTAAAACCGTCTTTTATCTTCTATAGACAACCCTAGAAGTCTACATCATCGAACCAGACCCCCAGAGATAGCCCTGAGAAATCATCAAAACAATCTCAGAGATAACCCTGAGGACAGACAGAAGTCAACAGCAGACAAACCCCAGAGATAACCCTGAGGAAAGACAGCTGCAGCTGCGTTATGCCTGGAAACCAACCCAAAAGGGTAAAAGGATAATTTAACTAACTCAACATCAAAACGGATCAAACTATTGTGACTAATGTCATATAGAACCATCACAGAAATACTGATTGAAAACTGCGCCAGACAACTCAATGGGCTAACTGTGAAGACTTAAAGATTTGGTCATGGACCCATCTTCCTGGATTCGAAAAAGCTCAAGCCCCATGTCATTGTGTAGCTCCCAGAAAGAGATTTCTGGAAAGGTATGGCATGCCTCCATCGAATTCCCAGATTACAAGTTATGAAGGTTCTGGCAAACTACACATTGGTCAAAATGCACGTACTTTGAGATAGTGGGGCCCACCAGGCCTGGCCCACCAAGCCCAGTCGCAGCTCTACCTATGGTTTTCGCAGTTAGATCTTCGATAGATTGGGTCTATAAATACCCCCTCCCCCCAGCTCATTTATGCATAAGGAAGGAGATAGAAAGGGTCTAGGAGAGAGAAATTCGACCATTTGAGAGCAAAAGGCAACTTTTCTTCCTTTTAATCTTATTAAATCTCTAATAAAAACACTTCTATATATATATAAATATATATATATATATATAATAACATATCAAGTTTTAACAAGTGGAAATCGAGTTTATAGGCGCTTAAAGTCGTTTGATAGCCATTCTCGCGCTTAACTGTAAGATCTCTTTAGATCTGCTGCTTTTTCTTTCTTTAGGCTATATATAAGTGCTATATATATAGTTAGTAACTTATATTTGTCAAATCTGACTTTTTAACCATTCATTTCATGTAAATAGTTGATATTTAAGCTTTATTGACTAGATCTATACTAGATTTAGCCTGATCTAGTTTTTAATCGGTTCAAAAGTTATGAAAATTGAACCTGGAAGCTAGAATGCCTAAGATATGTACAGATCTAGTTTTCTTTCTAGTTTTTGAAAGTATTTAGCAACCACACGGCCCTAGATCTATATTTAGAGGATGCTAGAAGCTTTGGCTACGCGCATGCAAGGATTTAATCGATGAATCCTTTATTTTGTGACGTCTAAAGTAAATATATGTTTTATTTCTGTATATTCATTATACAGGTTGTTTATATGATATCCTGTTAGCCCAGGATCTATTATTCAATCAATGGATCTAAATCTGGTTCCCGTGATGGACCTTTTTGATTGTACAGCCAACTTGCAAATCTTTGTACTTGTAAATCTAGGGCCTTAAAATGGTTATACGACTTTAACGCCCCAAAATAATGAAAATGGTGGTTGTGGTGTTCGGATTTACTTTAATGGCTTTCATGCCCATAAAAAGTTTAACATATATATATATATATATATATATATATATATATATATATATATATATATATATTATACTGTCAAAGATTCTTCGCATCTTGAATATAATCAAATCAATCTGAATACAGAATAAAATGGAAGTATCAAAGGCCTCAATTCCTATTTGAGCATAAGTGTTTGAAAACCTATTTTCAAAATATCACTTTTATATTCTCTATTTAAAATTGAACTTTCCAATAAGTCAAACTCTTTGTATATAGGTGCAAAAAAGGCATAGCACTACTTTCAAATAACGCACTTCTAACATATTTATTTGCACGCACACACACACACACACTTCACATGCTTAGGGAATGAAAAGACGTGATAACCGTGTTTCACGGAAGTCGGGGGTGCCTAAAACCTTCCCCTCGCTTAAGTAAGCCCCCAAACTCTATGAATTTTAGTTTCTAATACCAATTAAACGAAGTCACATATTGGGCCATATTGTAAAACATTTCAAAACTCGATTGAGTTGGTACAACCATTTAACTCATACAAACTAGGAACTCTGTCTAATTCGGCCTAATTAATTAAAATCAATCTTTTAAAATCGTCGACATTATATCAATCTCTTCCTAAAATCTCACCCTTTAAAGCAAGATGAATTAAACCACATAAAAAACAAAAAGGGTAAGAATCAACATATAGGAATTGAAGATTTTTCCCGGCATCGACAGTTACATGAGATGAAAGCGTTGTGACATAATTATAAATATTAAAGGAAAGAGAATTCAATAACCTAAGTGTTATATTTATTTAAGAGTCCAAGTGTTTAAATTATATACAATTGGACTAGCCTAAGAAATTTATTTGAATATCTCAACCTATTTATTTTCTTAACTTAATTAAAACAAGTCTAATTGGGTTATATAATTAAATCAATGAGAGTAATTATTTAAATTTCAATGTAAGTGGACTAGAAATCCTAATTAAATAACTAGGGTAAGGTAAAATAAATGTGTTAGACCTATGCTAATTTATATGGCCCAAACAATTTAAATTAAAGCCCAAATGATTATATGGATGGCCCAAGTTTTAGCCCAAATAAAATAGGTATTCTAGTAGCTAAAATAAGTGAATAATTTAATAAAAGAAAAATCAAAAATGGGAAATAAAAGGGGGAAGAATTCGGGCAAAAAGGGGAGAAATGAGCACATGGTTATTTAATATTTTACCTCACAAAATCAAGATTTGTTCACCAAATCAATAGCCTTTGTCCCCCTAGCCGTTAGCTTAATAAAAAAAATCCATAACTTTAGATTGCAAGAGATATTGGGAGATATGGTGTGTGTGTGTGTGTATTATTTGCTAGCTATAAATATCCTCTTTCATTAGTTAATAAAAAGTTTACTTCATTTCTTCCTTAGGTTCTAAAAGAGTGAGAAAGAGAAAATATTAAGAGAGAAAAACAAAGGGGTGGCTGTCGTGGGTACTAAGGAGGAAGAAGGAGGGAAGATTTAGCTCATGCCATCAAGATTCATAAGCTACTTTGGAAGGAGAAAAAGAATTGCAACAAGAACTAGTTATAAAAAGTCTTAAAACTCAAACCCTAAGTTAAATCTAGGTGTTTCTTATGGTTGTTTTGAAATAAATAATGATCTTATGTTCTTAAATCATAGGACACTAGATCTACATGTTTTATGATGTTTCATGCTTAGATATTACCATTCTAAGTGTTGATTTTTTTGGAAATCAAAGATGTTCAAAAACAATTTTTCTAGCCAAAAATCCTAATTTTCAGTCTACTTTGGACCTCTACCATTTTAAATCTACAAGTTATTTTTGAGATTCGTCAAAGACATGGGTTAGATCAATTAGTTATCTAGTGAACCCAAGTGGAATAACTCAAAAGTGTTAAACGGATCAATAGTGGTGTCATTTTTAGCAAAACAGTCATGCGGGTAAAAAAATATAGAAAACCTTACGAGCATACTGTCTAGTTTTAGTGAAGGCTTTTTCGGCCACTTTTTGTGCTCTAAAAATTTTGGTCTTTTGTGGCATGTTATTATATCAAGTTAACAAGATGTTATCCAAAATTTGGAATTTTTTGATGTCTGGAAGTGGAGATCTAGTCAGTGCAAAAAAATGCTATTTTAAAAATAAACTGTCATAACTTGAAATGTACAATCCAAAAAAATATGAAATTCTTACGGGGATCCATATATGGTAGTATGTAGGGGTGTTCACCGGTAAAAAAATTGAATCGAACTGGTTCGAACCGAACCGAACCGAATACCTAAAGTCCCCAAAATAAGGTACCAATACCAGTACCAATTGAACCGATATACCAAATCGATTAGCCGATTCAATACCGATTTTTACCTTACTAGAACCGGCACAAATTTTAAACCAAAACTCAGCCCAATTTTAAACAAAAACCGACCAGAGAAAGAGCAGCCCAAGACTTGTTTTTGAGCCAAAATTCAGCTAAAGGTCAAGTAGCCCATGACTTGTACCAGGCCCAACCTTCTTCAAGCTAAAATTTAGCCCAATAAAAAAATAAATGACTTGAAAATCTTTTTATAAGAAAAACTTCCTTAGACTTTTACAAAATAACCAATGTGGAACTTGGATATTAAGGTCTCAAGAAAAACTTCACTTGATAGTCTTTTAAGAAGGAAAAGTTCCTTAAACTTTAATAAAATAACCCATGTGGGACTTGACTATTAAAATCTCACTTGGTAATAGTCTTTTTAGAAGAAAAACTTTCTTAGACTTTTATAAAATAACCAATGTGGGACTTTCCTATTAAGACCTCACTTGGTAGTATTTTTATAAGGAAAATTTTCTTAGACTTTTAAAAAATAACCAATGTGGGACTTGACTATTAAGGTCTCACTTGTAGTTTTTTTTATAGAAAAATAACCAATGTGAGACTTGACTATTAAGGTCTCACTTGTAGTTTTTTTATAGAAAAATTTCCTTAGACTTTTTATAAATTAACCAATTATTAAGGTCTTCCTTCAATTTTTATTAATCAATGTGGACTTGCAAACAACCATATTCTATCCAATTAATTAAGACTTTTATTCTAACTTTGGAGCAGATCTTTCCCAACTTATTGATAAATAATTTAAGTTTATTAATATAGAACTTTTAAACCACAAACTATTAAAGTTTCCCTTGGGACTTGGCTATTAAGGTATCAAGGTCTCACTTGATAGTCATTTTATAAGAAAAACTTTCTTAGACTTTTATAAAACAACCAATGTGGGACTTGGCTATTAAACCAATATGGGACTTGGCTATTAAACCAATATGTGACTTGGCTATTAAGGTCGACTTTTTTTTCTAACTTTGGAGCATCCCATCAACTATTAAGGTTTCCCTTGGTACTCATTTTATAAGGAAAACTTCTTTAAATTTTTACCAATTAACCAATGTGGGATTTGAGTACTTGACCTTCACTTGTAGTTTTTTAGAAGGAAAACTTTCTTAAATTTTTATTAATCAATGTGGGACTTCCAAACAACCATATATATGTGTTCTCCTATCTTACCAATATTCCATATTGTCTAATTTGTGTTCTCTTGTTTTACCTCTATTTTATAAATAGGGGAGACCGCTAATTATTTCATCAAGTTAAGTCCTAAATATTCTATTATGTCTTTTCTTGTGTTATTTCTATTTTATAATTTATAAATAGAGAACACTTCAAGCCAATTCTACACAAGGCTACGTAAAAAGAATATTTAAAAATGGTTTTTGACCGGTACAATCGGTTCGTTCTGGTATGTATCAAACCTATGAAATTGGTAACCGGTACCAAAATCTGGTTTGTGCTGAACCGGTCCCGAAATGATTTATTTTGTACTGAACCGACTTGGTTCGGACCGATCCGGTTCACCTATAAAATCGAATTTACCGAAACTGGTGAACAGCCCTAGTAGTATGAAGCTACCGTATGAATTTCAGACTTTTTGGATAAAAAGATAATTTATAATAAATGTGTCAATTTCAGAGTATTTTAGCCTATTTAAAATATAGGAAATGAATTTGAAAAATTATAAGAAAATTATTTTGTGACTAAATTATTATATATTAAGTTTTCTCAGAAGATAAAAAAAATATGTTGATTTGGTATTTTTCATGCCTATAAATGAGTTAAGAATAAATGAGAAAATTAAGTTATATTTAGTTATAAAACTTGTAAATGTGATTTTATTGATTTATGATCATTATATGATGTATTAAGACTTTATAAGGATATTTTGGTAATTTTTAATAAAATTTTATATGTATAACATGATATGTGTGTTAAATAAATTAAATAGTAAGAGGTAAAATAAATAAATAAAATAAATTATTTATAAGTTTTGTAAATAAATAAAATATTATTAAATGATTAATAATATTAGTAAATGATTAAAATATTATTAAATAATTAATAATATTACTAATTGATTAAAATACTATTAAATAATTAATAATATTAATAAGTGATTAAAATGTTATTAAATGATTAATAATATTAATAAGTAATTAAAAATTATTAAATGATTAATAATATTAATAAGTGATTAAAATATTATTAAATAATTAATAATATTAATAAGTGATTAATAATATTAATAAAGGTTTAAAATATTATTAAAAGATTAATAATATTAATAAGTGATTAAAATATTATTAAATGATTAATAATATTAATTGATGATTAAAATATTATTAAATGATTATTAATATTAGAAAGTGATTAAAATATTATTAAATAATTAATAATATTAGTCAGTGATTAAATTATTATTAAATGATTAATAATATTAGTAAGTGAATAAAATATTATCAAATGATTAATAATACTAGACAATAGTTTAAGATGATTATTAAGTGATAAAAATATTATCAAAGGGTGATAATATTACTAAATGGTGTAAGATATTATCTAATGTTTTTTATGTGATTAAATGTTAAGAATAGAGTACTAGTGTTATTTTATAAATATATGTTATGTTAATTGAAATATCAATCTTAATAATGATAGGTCTTTCATAAGAGGTTAAATTAAATTGTGTAGCGTTAATCAACAAATGAGACAAGTTTTCTAACTCAAACTCGAGTTATTATGTTTCAAACATGCTAGTGGATTAATTATTGATAATTATTCCATATCTATGATAATTATTGATATTCGCACCTTGTGCAAGTTTTTATCTCTCGTATAAACTTTATGATATAGAAGTTCTTACATTCATTTGGCTTTGTTCTTATAATTTTTTCATGATGTTTGAAATTCTAAATTTATTAAATGACCATACATTAAATAAATCCTAAAACTTATACAAATTTTTTATATTTGTACGAGTGTCCAAGCTATCTTTAAAATTCAATTATGCCTAAATTGTTTAAGTATTACGTTGATGCCATTTGTTTCGGATAGACTAATATTTGTTAAAGAATGAAGCGTTCTATTACTTGTGAACTGAGTTGTTATTGGAGATTTATGCCACTTGATTCGGCTAGATTAATATTGATATAATATGTTAAAATCATAGCATTTCTTTGAAATCAATCCAAACAATATTGTTGTGGTACGGACTCATGATGTGAGACTGAGATAAACAACCCTTATAAAAAGGGGAAATTTATTGTCGAACATCTGACCCCGTGCGCTATGTTTGAGTAGTATGCATAATATAGGATACAATGGGGCTGATCACCTCACGTACTCGTAGAAGGGTATGATTAGTCTTAACGATTAACTTATACTATTGAGGTATTCAATTTTATTAACTGATAATTTCTCTAGGAGTTCTCGATCTGTTGTAATCACTCAACATGAAATTCATGAAATTTGGGAATAACCATATTTATTGAATATTGTTGTAGTATTGTTAATTCTTTACACTCATATATTATATTGTTAAAAATTCAAAAACTAATTCTTTTCCACTCATAATATATCTTTTTTTATTTATCGTCTACTTAAACTTGTGGAGCAAATTAGTTGCTCACCTTTGCTTAAAATAAATCTTTTCAGCTAAAGCTAAAGTAGCCGAAGATTCTAAGAAGGAAAAAGACAAAGCGAAGACGACCGAATAGTGTCATTTGTGTAATGATTATTATATTATAATTTGACTTTATACCTTTTGTATTATCAGTCATGTAATGCTAAAGTTAGTAAAACCTGAGATAATTATATATTTTGTATTAAGTTAATTTAATGAATGACTTAATTCATAAGGAATGGGTAGATAGATATAATGTGTATGATGTATAATGAGAACTGAATCCGAAGTTTAAGGGACCCGGATTTGGGGGCATCACATAGGTCTTATGGAAAATCTCATGTTAGGTCCACAAATGTTCCTAACAATCTCCACTACCTGTCTGAGGAGTATATTTGAATTGTTTATAGGTTTTGCATGTCCCATATTATTAATATTTGGCCCAAAATTGTTACCCATTTGATATATATCAGGATGAACATATGTTTATTCTTCATACAATGGCTTATTAGTAGCTCTTCCAGCCTCAACCCTATGCTCTACTCTAGGTTCAAAATCAATTTGTAATTAGTAAGTAGCCATATATGGTTGTGTTACATATATCGGATGGGCTGTCCAATAACCTGGGGGTGATCAAGAATTACCTTATTAGGTTATGCGTACGAATTTCTGCCATCTGTCGATGACATTAGTGGTATATGCATTCTTAAGATATTCAAAATTTTGTTGGTTCTTTTATTCATAACATCCTTACATTCCTTTCTCAAGTTATGCATTTCTTGTCGTAAATCAAATGTAGGACTATCAATATCACCACTAACTTTGTTTTCTAGATTCTGAGCTTTAATCTTCTCTCCTTTTGGGTTGTTATTATTAGCGCGACCACGTAACATTGTCCACATCGTTTCCCATTATTAGTCCCTTTGGGCATGCTAATTCATCATGTGGACAAAAAACCAAGTGATAAAACACAAATAGAATAGAATTTTCTGATATTGTTATTCATCAATGTAGCAGATATATATAGAAGAGTATATTACTAAACTTAAGCTACTGTTACAACAAGATATTCTATTGCTATATTTTAATGATCATAATTGCACGATTCTATCCTGATATTAGGGGGATAATCACTCCATTATTATAGGAGAAGATTACTGTTGGTCGATTTCGCAACCGAAAAACTCGCGCAAGTATACGCGGTCTAACAAGTAATACAGTGATAAGAGAGTGTCGAACCCACGAGGACAAAGACTTAACAGGAAACAACTACTAAGGTAAAGTCGTTACTAATCTTATCTAAACAAAAGAAATAGATGGTTGGTTAAACAAATTCTATAGGACAATCAAATTGCGAGAAGAAACAGCTCTAAGAAATGAAGATAGGATTACAACTCCCCTAATGCTTCGCCTAATCTTCTAACTCTCCGTGATATACACACATCAAGGAATGGCCAACCGAGTTTAAAGTAAGCAAGAGCTTCTATCGAAGGTCAAATGCTACTCCTTGACAAGCTAGAACACAACATGTCTATTGGTGAATCTAATCTGATCAAGGTCATTATGCTCAACTCCAAGGTCACACAAGGCAAGTGAGGATATGTCTATCCTACTAGCACAATAAGCCCACAATTAAATATCAGGACAAAATAAGTGTCATTGTATTTAAAGGAAGACAGTAATATCCATTTATCAATTTCCACTACTATCAAAACCTATTTCTTTATCAAGAAATCAGACATTATAAGCAAAATACAACAACCCATTCCAAAATGCTTCATTATATAAAACGAGAGAGAAAGTCGATTAAGCTATTCAAAAAGTTACATTGCAATCCTAACAATGGAGTTAGTTCATAACTATGAGACTAACACATAGTTCTAATACACCACCCATTTCAGACAAATACAATAAATAGAAGAATTGAAATAACAAAAACCCCTAAAGAAAGGAGTACTCTTCAGTCAAACAATCTCTTCACTTGCACGATCTGAGAAATGGAGAGCAACGGATCTCTTTTCAACAAGCTTTCTCTTCTCCTCTTCTCTATTATCTAGCTTTTCTTATCTTTTTTTTTCTCCTTTTTCTTCTATCCGCCGCCTCCTCCCTTTTTATCCTTTAAATGCTAGGTCAAACACTTCCTGTCTGCCTGGGAACCGGAGGTGGCGCCGCGGCGCGGGCCACAAAGTCTTGAGTCGCGCTGCGGCGCGGCCTAAGGAACTGGGACACGGAGCTCGCGCTGCAGCGCGAGCCAGCATGTGATAAGTGGCACCGCGGCGCGGATTTTTGTCAGCTTGGAGCAGAAAGCGGCGCTGCGGCGCGGCCAATGACTCTGGCATTGGCGCCGCGGCGCGGGAAAGCACAAAATGACAGTTTTGCCCCTTCAAGGCAGCACAAACACTGCGAAGCTCTGCAATGCAACGATTAAATACAAAAACACTATATTCCCAATAAAACTATATAAAAACTATGACTCCAGGCAAGTAATTAAGGTAGAAAATATCCGATTCGCAGGTTTAAATCCCACTCATCAAATACCCCCAAACTTAAGTCTTTGCTTGTCCTCGAGCAAACTATCTAACACAGTAGTAACAGTAGACACTAAGAATGCGAAAGGAAAATAAAAATATATACTAGCATCGCAGCTACGATTATCTATAAAAACTACCCCCCAAAGGAAAGAGTCAAACACGGGGATGAACAAGGGGTCAATCTATTTCAAGCATAAGACTGTAATCGATCCAATCTGAGCACGCGTGTGAAGATCAACCGTCTTGACTAATCATAGCTCAAATAAGCCCGCATAGCTGATTGTTAAAACCAAGCACATTCCGCAACTTAAACATTCAACAAGCATTAAGAACAAGACGCAAATGCAGGGAAAGATCAAAAGGTTTTAGCAAGCCGATAGTAAAATCAGACTCGGTCAGTACTTAATTACCTTAGGCTATTCAGAACTACCCATGAATGAGCTTTTGATCAGCGACTCCCAAGCCA
This sequence comes from Panax japonicus, assembly GCA_020205505.1. Lineage (NCBI taxonomy): Eukaryota > Viridiplantae > Streptophyta > Magnoliopsida > Apiales > Araliaceae > Panax > Panax japonicus. The sequence goes on along the minus strand of CM035108.1, from coordinate 43,406,681 downwards.
GACGACTTTAGGGCACTAGGTGTAGAACACCCCGAAGAATCTAATAACTCGAGCAGTAAAGGCCACGTAATCAACATAAGCCAACTGAGACTTCACAATAAGAACGAAAATTTATCAGCGAGTGCATTTTATGCTCCATCTCGATATCGGCTCTGCGTTTGTAGGCGAGTGCGTTTTACGCTCCATCTCGACCCACCGCACAACTTTCGATATAAACATTATTATTATTTTATTTTTTTTTTATTTTTTTTTAACGAGTGCATTTTATGCTCCATCTCGATATCGGCTCTGCGTTTATGGGCGAGTGCGTTTTACGCTCCATCTCGACCCACCGCACAACTTTCGATATAAACACCCTTAGCTAGAAACCAAGATCCAAAACTGCATAGACACCCAAGTCTTTTATTACCTTGCACAAATGAAAGTTTATAAGAGTGAACAACTAGTCAACACAATCAACACACAAACTAAATTCGAAGAATAACTAGTTAACACAGCTGGTCAGAGCCTGCTAGAAGGACGGATCAATAACAGTCTAAACTTGTCAATTCATAAACCCCTGGCACAAGGCAAGATTTACACAATTCTTCGAGATATATACTCATAGGGCGCTAGACATAGCCACAATCCAACAAAAATTAGCAATGATAAAAATACACCCTTGCTAAATAGCAGCTCAAAATAGGGTGAAAAGGCCATTAACATGGCACAAACATCCGACTCTGTAAAAGCCCCAAAAAGATGGCTAGAAACCACAATCATGCTAAATAAAATCAAAATAAAACCAAAACCCGCAGTTCAAAAGACTGCACCAAAACATCATCCATAATGATAAAGAAAATCAACCAAATCCCGCAGTTCAAAAGACTGCACCAAAACATAATAAGGAAATAAAGTCAGACAGTAGTCCTAACATGGTATCACTAAGATAGACAAATGAAAATTAAAAGCAACACCCCCAGACTTAAGGAGAGCAATGCCCCCATTGCTAAAACGTAAAGCAGTTGAATACACAAGAGGGCTTCCCTGGAGATCGCTTACTCCGCAGCAGTGTCAGCTTCATCTTCATCAGCGCCGTCAGCTTCGGCGGGCGGTGATGGAGGAGGGTAAGGTGGAAAGATGGGAGGATCGGGAAACTGGTATGGCGTGAAGTCTATGCCCTCGCCACAATAATCAGTGTAGATCCCTTGCATAATATTCACCAGCTCAGCCTGGTACTGCATCGCTATCTCCTGCCTTTGAGCCACAGCAGCGATATGCCTCTGGTGCCTCCGCGCCTCGGCGTCCTTCTTCTAATGCAGCAGGGTAAGGGATGCCATGATGTCTGTCAAAAGACCCTGACTAGCCGGTCCTGACTCAGGTGCTTGAGGAGGCTCTGGCTCGGCGGAAGGAGGCGGTGCTGTAGGCGGTCCGTACCCTTCGCCCCTTACATGAGATTCTGCCCCGTCCCAAACAGTGAAGCGTTTGATCGTCAGATGGTCAATTATAGTCATGGGCGGCGAAACTATCTCATCAAGCCCCCACTGTACCCCTGCATGCTTGCACAATGTCGTGATCACAGATGGATGGGGAAGTCCCGAAACGACTGTACTCTTGATTGCCTTAATGATCGAGTCGTGGATGAGAACTCCTATATCCACGTTCAAGCCCGTGACAATGGCGAAAAGCAGAATCGCCCTGTCTTTAGTCACATCGCTTAGGTGACGGGTCGGTAGCATGGAGGCGCAAATGAAGCTGTACCACGCCTTCCCGTAACGACTGAGCGCAGCAGCCGGGAAGCTGGTCTTCTCACCGGTATAATCATTTTTCTTCCACGCCGTGCCAGGCTTGCAGAGCCTTCGGATAACATCCTCCTGGTCAAAACTGTGGAGCCCCAGCTGCATATAATCATTACCCGCGTAGTTGGGTGCCTCGAACAGTGCATTGATTGCTATATTGTCAAATGACACCGGTCTTCCCCTGACCATAACCACAGCAGGACCATCAGGACTGGCGTTGGCATAAAATTCCCGAACCACAGGCACAACAGCAGATACGGGCGGCTTGGTGAAGTTTACCCACTTCCGCTCGATAATCATATTCATGAGCTCCCCGTCCTTTCTATCGGGCCGCAACCCCCGCTCAGGAAGCAAATTGCGCTTGCCAAAGGAGTCTCTGTACCGCTTCCACGTTGCCTCACTGACAAGCTTGGCAGGGTCCCAAGCCTGTAGCGGTGCCGCGGCAGAAGACGAAGATCCACCGACACTAAGACGCTGCCTTTTCGGCGCCATGGTAACAACAGGCGTGATTCAAACTTTATCAGAACGACCCTCGAAGCACTGCCAACCTAAACCCCAAAGCAAACCCAGCGAAAAATACACCAAGATAGCCCCAATTGGCCTACACTTTTGGTTCAGGCAATTTGTCAAACCCCTTGCGTGCGATGCCCACACAAAACCTGGACAGCCCTTAATTGAACTAGCTCTAATCCGATTTCCGTCAGTGGAAATCACCCCAAATCACAATAGAAGAAGAGCACTGAAAAGAACTTAAACAAAATCTCGGATCCAAAGAAAACTCTTAAAATTACCTTTGGGAGGAAACCCTAGGACTTGAGTGGGGGGAGCCTTTGATGAATTGATGGTCAAATCAGATTTTAGAGGCTGAGTAGAGACACGACCGATGAATACGTGATATGGCTGATGGATCGCAGGAGCGCAGGATGCCAAGAGGGAGACTGCAGAGATGGTTGAGAAGAACAGGGGTCCTAGCCGATCAGCCTGCTTTATAAAGCAATTGGGAAACAAAATCTCGCTAGTGGCGCCGCGGCGCGAGATATTGTATGTAGGATGGCGCCGCGGCGCGAGTTAGCAGTAGCTGGCCACATTTGGTGGCGCCGCGGCGCGGGATTTCCTTTGTTGGATGGCGCCGCGGCGCGAGTTAGCAGTAGTTGGGTACAATTGATGGCGTCGCGGCGCGAGATATCCTTTGTTGGATGGCGCCGCGGCGCGAGATAGCAGTAGCTGGGCACATTTGGTGGCGCCGCGGCGCGAGATATCCTTTGTTGGATGGCGCCGCGGCGCGAGTTCTGAACTCTGAGCCCTCTTTTCATCTGTTATCTGCACAGACCAAAACAAGCACAACAACTACACTACACAAGCAAACATACATTATTAAAAACACAATAAACTCTATGAGCAACATGTTAAACATAAAACATAAAAGCTATCAGCTAAACTAAGTGATAAAATTAACAATCACTGAATAAACTCGGAATCAGTGAAGAAACAACTAATATTTATACCGAGGTGGGGGTGCCTCCCCACCAAGCGCGTGTTTTATAGTCGTTAGCTTGACTATTCATCCCGACTTAGGTCGGGTCTCCAAGTGTAATGGAGGTATTTTGACGGTCAACCTCGCCGCCCCAGTAGTGCTTTAAACGTTGCCCATTCACCTTGAATGTGGAATCGGAATTTGGATCCATAAGCTCAATTGCTCCATGGGGATAAACCTTAGCTATAGTGAAGGGGCCCGACCATCGGGACTTTAGCTTCCCGGGAAACAATTTTAGTCGGGAGTTAAACAGAAGAACTTGCTGACCCGGTTCAAAATGCCTCTCAAGGATCTTCTTGTCGTGCCACTTCTTGGTCTTTTCCTTGTACAACTTG
>CM035108.1:41912715-42182934 GCA_020205505.1 Panax japonicus | reverse complement strand
GAATTCCGACTTAGAACGAAGAAACGAGCGTTTAACGTTCACGAACGTTTATCGTTTTCGTTAAAAATGAGCCAATAGGTGAATTTTTAGCAAACAAAGTCAAATAGATAAAATTCTTGCATGAATACGTAGATTACGCAATTTGTGAACCGTAGGCTTTTGAACGAGCCAATTCGGACTTAAAACGAAGAAGTTATGCGTCCGGGAAGTTCACAAAAATTAAAAGTTAGAAAAATTTTCTGGTGCACAGAGTTGGCGCCGCGGCGCCAACCCTAGGCCATTTGACCGCGCCGCAGCGCGAGGTCTGGAGCTCAGGTACTGCTAACTCGCGCCGCAGCGCGAGTTGTAAGAGTAATGTCCGCGCCGCGGCGCCAGACACAGAACTTAGACAGTAAAGAATAAAAAATGAAGGGAAAGGAAGGGGATGGTAGGAGATTGAACTAAACCTACCATAAACAACTTAAAGTAACATTGTTGGGACATTGTTAAGACTTAAAAGTAATGAATAATGGTTAATATAACCAAGTCGAATGAATGTAAAGCAAACGATAAGTCGAAACGCATAAGAATGAAATTTAATCTATAATTAGATTGAAATAAAGGGTAAGATATATTCAGATACATACTTGATTATATGTGACCTAATGTAAGGCATTATGTGATCATATATTGTAGAGACTTGAAAGACTTGAACGTAAAGTAAAATATACAGTAACAGACGCTAAAGGCAAGTATTCTAACTCTTGTTTCAGTTCAATCTGAACAAGTTTATGATGTTCATGTATCCTTTCGCATGAATTGAAGTATAATGAAGTTAAAGCCAGTTTCTTTGGCTAGACTTAACATATTGAGTGGATTATTGATAATCTGTTCATCTGTTATCAAATGCTAGTATCTTTTGTCAACTACTTATAGTTTTCAAAGAAGACTGAATTGTTAAACAAATGTTTTGTCGGTAAAACGACAGGCACGCGAGGTTGCCAAATGATTAAACGTACATACGTTTAATGGATGTAGTATTGATCAATACAGAGTACAATAGGCTGATCACCTAGAAGTGCTCGTAAGTAATATCGGGCTTACGGACTTAGGTCCGGGTTGTCCTTTTCAAAGAAAGAATGAATGCTCAAGGTCTTTGACCGGGGTGAATGTTTTACTGAATTATTCATTGTGAAACATTTTGAAAGTAAAGATGAATTACTATTTTGAATCATCAATAGTACTTCATAGCTATTGTTCAGTTATCGAAGATATACGATTCATATGTATCAAGCTTGTTGTTATTGAAATTGTTATACTTGCTGAGCTAGTCATGCTCACTCTTGCTTGAACCATATGAATGCAGCTAAGACTGAACGTCCTGAAGGATCAAATAAGAATAAAGGAAAAGCTAAGGCAGATTGTTAAGCTGTCATGTAATAGTATAGGTCTATTGTTGTAATGTAATGAATATTATGACAAGAGAACCTTTGTAATCGGTTTAGAACCTGGGAAATGCAAATATTAAACTAAATATATATAAGTTATGTTCGTTCTTTGAGACTTTCAATTGAATGAATGTATGAGTGTTTGTACAGTATAGCACCATCTGTTGGGTTGTAAGATACCCGGATTTGGGGGCGCTACAGCCATTAAGTATACTTGCTAATCACCTAGCTTATTCATTACTTTCTCATCACAACTTTTACTTGCTCACCACAACACTTAGCCATTAAGTTTACTTTACTTGCTCATCACTTTGGATCACCCATGGGTTGCCCCATGGTTCATGCTTACCCATTGGATACTTACCATGGGCTTTACATTTAATTAGCTTAACTAAATTAACTTATACTTTTGGGCTTGCATTCAACAAACACATGGGCTTGGTCATTAATTGCTATTGGACTTACCCATTCCTACGTAATCCTACAAGTCCATTATATATGGCTTAAAGCCTTAGAACGTATAATCTACGTATTAATATTGTATTCTAACTCGTATACTTATTCAACATATACGACATACCATCATCCATACATAATCGTATAATACCTCGTATCGTACTCATATTCATTACTTCGTATAATACCTACGTATTATATGATCCTCGTTAAATTCATTAATCGCATTGCCTTTTCTTCTCAGAACTCACTTTCCCTAACCGTTAGGTTTTAAGTCCGAAGGTGAAAATTGTGTTTGTCACAACTGAAATATTATTGGATAATCCATCTTACCTCAATATTCTATCATTACGTATTTTTTGGAAGTTCAAAATTAATTCTCGGGCAGAAATGTGTGAATAGTGTTTTTCAGAAAATTTCTCGGAAAGCTTTTATTTTCATCTTGAAAATTCAAACACTTTAATTTTACCATGTAGCCAGAATACTACTACGTTATTATATGTCTTGGTCATAGAACGACCTTCAAATAGCTTACTCCCATAAATAATCAATTAAATTCATTTAAACCATATAATCAAATAAAAATTTAATTATCATAAAATTCAATTTTTCCTGGGGCGTTACACTCTTCTCCCCTTATAAGGATTCTGTCCCCAGAATCTCGCTACAATTACATAACCAAATGAGGAAAATTTTCCATCATTTTAATTTCAAGTTTCCACAATGCTTCTTCGGCATTGTGGTTCCTCCAATTCACCTTCACCGAAGGTATTATCTTAATTCACATGACTTGTCACTTCTTATCAATAATTTGAGTTGGAAGTTAAACACTTATTAACATATTACGCCATCTTCCTTTTATTAGTCCTTCTTGTAACTCAAAATTATATGAAACTCAAATTCCTACTTCAAAACGAGATGATACTTGATCTTCTCTTTATCTTGCATCTTCTTCTTCATTTGCTTGCATTCCTCATTACCTAATTGTACTTACTTAACTTGTTCCATTTTCATGGATTGAGACTACATTGTAAATAACCTTTCTACCGCTTTATTCCGTAATTTAACTTCTAACTCCTTTCTCGCCATTTTCGTTATTAACTCATTCTGAGTCGTTAACATCGATAGTTTTCCTTATCCTTCCTACTTAACGCGTCGGTTTCAACGTTTACCTTTCCTGTATGATATAAAATATCCCAGTCATAATCTTTCGTCAATTCTAATCACCTTCTTTACTTCTTATTCAACTTCTTTTGTGGGAATATATATTTCAGACTCTTAGAGTCCGTGTATATCTCACCTTTTTCCCCGTATAAGTACTATCTTAAAATTTTTAATTTAAAAACTACAGCTGTCAATTATAGATCATAAGTAGGATAGACCTTCTCATAATCCTTTAACTGAAGTGATGCATACATAATGATCTTGCCATGCTACATGAGCACACAATCTCGTCATCTATGCAAAACATCGAGATACACTACAAAATTCCTCGTATCATCTGATAGAGACAATACAGGTACCTCAATTAACTTTCCTTTTTAGTTCCTGAAAACTATTTTTCTCACTTCTCATTCCCATCATACCTATCACTTTTCCACCGACTTGCTCAGCGCCCCTTACGAAAAGTCTAACTACAGTAAATTAGTCAACTCATACGACATAACCAAAAACTCGTAATAACCATAACAAGTTCTGAATGTCATCATAGGTACCTCCTCCTTCCTTACTTTCAACCGACAATACCCCGTACAAAAATCTATCTTAGAAAGAAAAAAAAATTATTTTCCCCTTTCAACTGATCAAAATAGATCATCGATCCTGGGAAATGGGTATTTATTCTTAACATCTAACTTCCTCCACTTACGACAGTCGATACACAAACGTAACGACTCATCCTCTTCCTTAACATCCTCCTAACTTGCACCATAGTTAGACAACAATAATGTTCTGGTGATTTATTACCGTAAATAACTACCTTGGGTTTCTTAGAATACCGAAGATTCATACTTTTATTCTAACAATTTATTAAAGTTCTACGGTTAATCAACTCATTCATACTGAGAATTACTTCAAATTCTCTCAACTTTATCGGTACTTATCTACCGATACTTGCTTACATTTCTTATTCATGAAACCATTTCCACGAATATAATCAACGAAAGTTATTTCCCCATTCTCTACCTTAACGTATAAAGGTATTTATAATCCTTTCCGAGAATGAACTTAATCACTTAGCAAACTCTCATGCTATAAAAGAAAAGTAGCACTCCAATCAAACAACACATAAACATTCATTGTATTAACTGGAATGATACCTACTACTAAACTCACTGATGCAACCGCATCATGGACCATCATATTAAAAGTACGGCCATAGGTCTACCTGACAATGGTGGTCTAGTAATGGCTAACTTACCACTACTAACACCTTTACTTTCCTCCAACCCTTTCTTTGGGAAATTTCTTGCCATGTGGTCCAACGACCCACATACAAAACAGCCATGGTTTTTCTTAGGATTAGACAATTGGGTAATATATGACCCTCCTGTCCACAATTATAACAAAACGATTTCCCTTTCAGACAGACTCCTAGATGAGTCTTTCCACATGCCTTACATGCTTCCATCCTATGTTTAGGATCCCCTTGTCCCCCCTCCAGTATTCCCGGAGTTAAAATTCTTTCTTTTTGGCATATTATCACTACCACTGGCACTCTCTGCCTTAGTTCCTCCCTCTCCTTTGCTTTTATTATTTCTCTCTTTATGGTATTGGGTTAACGCCTCACTACCACCCTCCGCTATAATCGCTTTCTCCAGAATGGTCCCATAGGAAGCACTCTGGAACACAGAAATCCTACTATAGAGCCAGGGTTTCAGGCCCTGCTCAAACCTACGAGCTTTCCTCTCCTCAGTGTCCACTTGATGTGGAGCAAACCTTACCAATTCATTGAGTTTGGCTGCGTACTGGAGAACCGTCATGTCCCCTTGCTTAAGTTCTAAGAACTTAATCTCCCTCCTCCCCTGCATCTGTTCTAGTCCCACCCTGGTGAGCCTCCCACCAAATGTTGTCTTTTCCCTTCATCATATAGGTCGCAAAAAAAATCTTTTGTGCCTCAGCTATGTTTGTAATAACAAACGCCTTCTCTATTTCTTTTACCCCTGTATGGGCCTCTAATGGGTCCGTCGTTCCTTTAAAGTTCGGCGGACCTACGCTTTTAAACCCTTTAAAGGTAGTCATTTTGGCTTTCCTAGGTCCCGCGGTACTCTACCCCCAATTTGGTTAAATGCAGCCGTTAATAAATTAACGAACTCTTGCATAGGGTTATTCTGACCCCTTGATTATCATTAAGTGATTCCGCTACCTGATTACGTTGTCTTCTCCGTGGCATCATTTTCTGATTACCTAATTAAAATTTCATTATCATCTATTTACTTACTTCGTTATTATTTTCCACATAACAACTCATACCTTAACAAAGCATATTAAATGAAAACTTCATTATATTCATATCCTTCTTCATAGTTTGAAACTATTTACAATTTGTTTCTATATCCAAAATCTATTACATTTCTATCCTGCAATTGATCTTCACAAAAGATAGGATTTACAGAAAGACTACCCTTTTTATACAAAAGAGGATTTTACGTCACTACACACATATTTATCAATGTAAACTTCTAATAATGCATAACAGTGTCCTCGTATTTCTCATTTGCAATCATCGCTACAGTATCTCTACTAATAGTGTATTGAGTCTGTCCTGACTTAATGGAATAACAAGAAATTTTCATCTTGAAATTCTTATGAGTACTTTTACGGATGTAAGACATCCGTGTTATTTTCTGGTCTTTCTCCTCCAGTTTCTTACAAAGCTCTACTACCTCATTCATATAATCCCTAGCCTTATTTATTATGAGCACCTGTTTATCGTGCTCGGACTCAAAATTTGTTTCTGCAGACACCTTAGCTTCATGGAGATAATTAATCTTTTCACTCTGATTCTGCACAACTGTACTCAGTTGCGCATTCCTATCAAGCACTGCCAGATACAATGCTCTCATTACATCTGGAGGCATTGACTCCTACGTAGGTACCACCGTACCAACCGATGTTACCTCCATTACTTCCTCCTCATCACTCATCATACTAAGGTATGATGCAACATCCATGTCTCCCTCGGAACCTCCTCAGAAAAGTACTCCTCTGGCTCCGACTTCTATAGAATCACTAATGGTACCTCCGCCAATGACATAGGTACAGGCTCTACTCTGTTTACAGTTTCTTTGCTCACCGCGTGTATATCTCTATACATAAAGCTATCGATCGACATCTTACAATAACATATTTGTTGATTAGTACCTAACACACAATAGTATAAGCACAATTCACATTTAATTTATTTAGGGTTACTTTCCATCTTTTAAATCTTTTGGTACTGAGTTTCCTCAATACCTTGTTAACTCATTCAACTTAAGTTTTCCTTCCTTCGGACTTTTCCTTCCATAACGAGGTTATTAACCTAAGGTTCTTGCCCCCTTAAGTTTTATAACTTAATGCTTTGATACCAACCTGTAACGCCCCCAAATTCGGGTCTCTTCCAACCCGACATATGGTGCTACATGGTGCTACAGTTCACACAAACATTCAATTGAAATTCCTCAAAAGAATGAATATGTCTTATAAATATTCCAAAACAATACTACCATTCCCCAGGTTCTTTATAACTGTTACATTTGTTCTTGTCATAATATCAAATATTATCATTACAATCCTATACTATTACATAAGTAATCTACAGGTTTGCCTTAGCCTTCCCTTTATCCTTGTCGGATCCTTTGGTCCGTTCAATCTTAGCTGCATTCATATGGTTCAAGCAAGAGTGAGCATAACAAGCTCAGCAAGTACAACAATTTCATTTTAATCGACATGCTTGAAATATAGGAATCATATATCTTCAATAACTAAACAATTTTTACGAAGTACTATTGATAATTCAAAATAGCACTTCTTTTTCCTTAAAACGTTTTACAATGATAATATTCAGTAAAACATCAATTCTGGTCCAAGATCATGAGCATTTCATAATTTCTTTGAAAAGGACATCCCGGCACTAAGTTCGTAAGTTCGGCATAGCTTACGAGAACTTCTAGGTGATCAGCCTATAGTACTCTATGCTGATCAACACTACATCTGTAACGACCGAGAAATTCAGATTTTATTGTAAAATAATTTTATTGAATTAAATAATAAATAAAATTATATTCTACGTGTTATCAAGATGGTTGTCATTATATAACCTAATGATGTGGGAATGTCGTAGTATTTTAGCTACGTGAAGGAATTAAAGTGTTTAAATTTTTAAGACGAAAATAAAAGTTTTTCGAGAATTTTTTTGAAAAACACTATTCATCGGTATTTGCTCGAGAATTATTTTTGAACTTTCGAGAAATACGTAATGATAGAATGTCAAGGTAAGATGGATTATGTAATAATAATCTAAGTATGGAAATGAAATATTTCGCTTGCAGACTTAAATCGAGAACGTTAAGGAAAGGGAAGAATTAATGAGTTAAGTAATAATTGTATGATACGTGAGTATTGTACGAGGTAATGTATATGAATGAAGGTATATCGTATATAACAAAGTTGTATATAAGTTAGAATACGAGAATGATATGTAAAAAATACGTTATATGTATTGAGCAATAGTATTGGACTTGTAGGATTTGTTAGAAATTGTTACAAGCCCAAGTGAATTAATGGTAAGGCCCAAATGTTAATTAATGAACAAGTTAATGTTTATTAATGCAAGCCCAAAAGCTAAGTTAATTTAAGCCCATGCTAGGATCCATGAGTTGTAGTGACCCATGGGACAAACCATGTTAATATGGTTAATCTTGGTAATCAAGTATAATGTGTGATGACCAAGTATTAGGTGTAATGACCAAGCAAGAGATAAGAGTTGTGTTAACCAAGTAATGAATAGTAAGGAGGTGACTTAAGGAGGTGGGTTAGCCTAATGATTAAACTACCCTAGCCTTGTGAATTCTATAAATAAGAGGAGCTTGCTAGTCATTTGTTAATTTTTCAACTCATCCAATCAACTTATAAAGTGCTTAAGTGTTAGAGAGAATAAGCTACTTTCATTTGAGAAGAAGAAGAAGACTTATTCCAAGGAACTTCAAGGGTAAGACTTCTTGTCCATTAATCTTCTATCTCTACCATGATAGGTTGATAAGAAAAGTATGAATTAAGAAACATGGATGTTAAGAAATAAGAAGAATGATTAATCAATGGACTTAAGCCGCATAAGTCAGAAATAAGTCATTTAAATTTACATAAGTTATAAACTTATGAAGAAGCTATATGAACTTGTTATAAGTTTACCTTGAGAGTTTGTATGAAAATAAAGAACTTGTATGAACTTGTATCAAGTATACATGAATGAATCTATATGTTGAGAACATATAAGGATGATGATTAAAAGACTTTAATTATCATAAGTTATAAACAATGAAGATATAAGTAGTTTATACTTTAATGAGTTATAAGATCATGGTAGAATAAGTCAAAATCCAATATGAAGATAAGTTTTAGTAAGAAGAATGTTGAGATGTTCATATAATGAATTGAATTCATTTGAAGTAATAAACAAATCATAAGTAATGAAGATTTGTCGGAAATTGCACGATTAGACGATAATCGTCGAATTCGTGAAATTCTTGGAATAGAAGTTAAATTTTGTGTTTGAATTTAGAAATGTTGATTTTCGATGGAGACAAGTCATATTTGGCATTATAGAGTTGCGGACTCGAAAATGACCGAATTCCGACTTAGAATGAAGAAACGAGCATTAAACATTCACGAATGTTTATCGTTTTCGTTAAAAATGAACTAATAGGTAAATTTTTAGCTGGAGAAGTCAAAAATATAAAATTCTTGCATGAACACATAGAGTATGTAATTTGTGAACCGTAGGTTTTTGAACGAGCCAATTCAGACTTATAACAAAGAAGTTATGAGCCCGGGAATTTCGCAAAGTTGAAAAACTGTCCAAACTATCTAGTGCACAAAGCTGGCGCCGCGGCGCCAGCCCAAGGCCAATTTGTCGCGCCGCAGCACCGTGAATAGTTTATGACCTACTGGAAAATGGCACCGCAGCGCGAACCATTGAGTAAGGACTCGCGCCGCAGTGCCAAGTCCGGGACTTTACTACAGTAATCTCGCGTCGCAGCGCAGCTTAGGGAGAACAAGCAGGCACCGTAGCGCCATCCCTTGATCAAAGATAGTAAAGAATAATTATAAACACAAACAAAGGAATGGGATTAATTCAAAGTGAACCTACCTTAAGGAAATTGAATAACATTGTTAAAACTTTGTTAAACCTTAAGGATAGTGCATGAAGGTTGATTATAATCTATTCAACTATAAATGCAAATAGAATGACAAAGCCGGAATTGATAGTAAACAAATCTAATATATGATTAGATTGAGATGAAGGGTAAGATATAATCATATACATAGTTGATTATATATGACCTAATGTATGGTGTAATGTAATCATGTATTGTAGAGACTTGAAAGATTCAAACATAAAGTAATTATACCGTAGCAGACGCTGAAGGCAAGTATTCTAACTCTTGTCTCAGTTCAATCTGAACAAGCTTTGTAATTCATGTATCCCTACGCATGAATTGATGTATGATGAAGTTAAAGCCAATTCTTCTGGCTAGACTTAATGCATTTGGTGGATTATTGATAATCTATCCAACTGTTATTAAATGATATTATCTTTTGTCAACTACTCGATATGGTTTTCAAAAGAAGATGGAGTATGATAAACAAATATTTTGTCGTCTTACGAAAGGCACGTGAGGTTGCCACAAATTAAATGTAAATACGTTTAATGAATGTAGTGTTGATCAACATAGAGTACTATAGGCTAATCACCTAGAAGTGCTAGTAAGTAATACCGGACTTACGGACTTAGTGTCGGGTTGTCCTTTTCAAAGAAAGAATGAAATACTCAAGGTCTTGGACCAGAGTTTATGTTTTACTGAATATTATTCATTGTGAAACAATTTGAAAGAAAGAGGAAGTGCTATTTTGAATTATCAATAGTACTTCATAACTATTGTTTAGTTATTGAACATATACGATTCTTATATGTCAAGCATGTTGTTATTGAAATTGTCATACTTGATGAGCTAGTTATGTTTACTCTTGCTTGAATAATATGAATGCAGCTAAGACTGAACGTCCGGAAGGATTGAATCAAGATAAAGGAAAGGCTAAGGCAGACCGTTAAGTTGTCTATGTAATAGTATATGTATAATGTTGTAATATAATTGATATTATGACAAAGAACGTTTGTAATGGGTATAGAACTTGGGAAATGTAAAAATTACTTTGAATATATGGAAGACATATTTGTTCTTTTGAGGCTTTTCAATTGAATGAATGTATGAATGGTAGTACCGTATAGCACTATATGTCGGGTTGGAAGATACCCTGATTTGGGGGCATTACAGGTTGGTATCAAAGCCTAGGTTATAAAACTTAAGGGGGAAATTAGAACCTTAAGTCATAACCTTAAGAAAAGTCAAAGAAGTAAAAGATGGAAAGTAACCATATAAAAATGCATTATAATTATGTTATGTGTTTTTATTATTTTACTGACGTATATTAATCAAACTATATTGTTTTGTTGTAGATGTCAGGAGAAAATGAAATGTGTAGAGATATACATGTAGTTAGCGAAGATTTGGCGAATCGAGTAGAGATCCTACCAAATCCTATAGCAGTAGAACCAGAAGTGGTGACAATCGAGTCTAGAGACTCGGACAACTTAGACTACATGTCTGTGTTTGATGGCATGCTAGAGGAAGAGGTGGATGTGATGTCTTTTGACCAGGTAACACCTACAGAAGAGTTGACTTCGGGGGAGTCAATGAAGGCATTATTTATGTCAGTATTGGATAGAAATATCCAGTATTGTAAGTAGGTAAAAGAGTTAAAAGAGGAACTTTAAGATGTCCGAGAGGACAAGACTAGTATGGAGGGTATGTGGGAAGAGTAGCATGATGATCGAATTTTGGCCAAGGACAAGGTCCACGAGCTGAAAAACGAAGTCTTTGAGCTCAAGTAGGAGCTAAAGACTATGAGACAAAAGATAGAAAGAATGTCCTATATATAGGAGTTCTAATGCGGATTTCCAGCAGCAAGTAGCTAGGTACCCGATAGAAGCAGGGCAGACCCGACATACTATTAGTCGAGATGTTATTGCCGGTTTGGCCAAGAAAGATTTTGAGAATGCCTTACAGCAGATGTAATCTAGCAATAGCTAGAATAGTTTAGATATGTAAATATTATATATCTAGTAGTGACGTAAAACCCTCTTTTGTATATAAAAGGGTAGTCTTTTGTAAATCCCAACTTTTGAAAAGCAACTGCGGGATAGTAATGTAATCAGCTTAGGCTGTATAATGTAAGCAATGTAGTATTATACTACAAGTAATGAATCAATATATGTCTTTATATGGAAATATATTGAGTAATGAGTATAAGTTATTGTTTCATCACGAATAATAACTAACCAACAAGAAGAAAGTAATAATGATGTGTTGTTTTCTTAACAGCAAAATGCCGCCAAGAAAAAGACAACGAAATCAAGATTCTAATGTTAATCAAATGGACGGAGGTCCGGTTAATCCAATGCAAGAGTTTGTTAATATTTTAATGGTCGTGTTTAATAGAACTGGGGCTAATGTACCCATAAATCTTGGAGTAATACGAGCTACTACTTTTAAGGATTTTAAAAGTGTCGATCCGCCAGATTTCAAAGGATCTACGGACCCTATAGAAACCCAGACATGGGTGAAAGAGATTGAGAAAGCATTTGTTATAGCAAATGTTGACGAAGGTCAAAAGGTTGATTTTACAACCTATATGATGAAGGGTGAGGCCAATTTCTAGTGGGAGGCAAACCAGGCAAGGGCGGGTATAGAAAATCTAATGTGGGTAAGGTTTAAGGAGATTTTCTTCGAGAACTACTTTCCCACGAGCATGCAAGGAAGAAAGGAGATTCGATTTCTTGATTTAAAGGAAATGGGATATGACGGTTCCCCAGTATGCTGCCAAATTCAACGAACTGGCAAGGTTTGCTCCACATCAAGTGGACACTGAGGTATGGAAGGCTAGAGGATTCGAACAGGGCTTGAAACCTTGGCTCTATAGTTGAATTTTGGTGTTCCAAAGTACTTCTTTCGGGACCATACTAGAAAAGGCAATAATTGCTGAAGGTGGGAATGAGGCTCTTAGCCAGTACCACAAAGATAAGAAAAACAAGGGTAAAGCCGATGGAGGAATAAAGACCGAGGGAGCCATCGGTAGTGGCGACGTTCAAAAGAGGAAGGGATTTAACTCCGGGAATACCTGAGTAAAATAAGGGGATCCTAAGAAGAGGATGGAGGCCTGTAAAACCTGTGGGAAGACTCACTTAGGAGTCTATCTCAAGGGAAAGGTAGTATGTTATAACTGTGGACAAGAAGGGCACATTTCGCCTAACTGTCCAAGTCCAAAGAAAAGTCATGGATGCTTTGTATGTGGATCAACTGATCATATAGCAAAGAACTGCCCGAAGAAGGGGACAGATGGAAACAAGGGCACTAATAGCGGTAAGTTAGCTATTGGTGGTCCAGCACAGCCGGGTAGGCCAATGGCTCGTACCATTAATATATTGGTCCAAGATGCGGTGGCAACAGGGGATGTAGTCGCAGGTATTATTTCGATCAACAACATAAATGCTTACGTGTTATCTGATTCGGGTGCTACTTGTTCATTTATAGCATGTGATTTTGCTAGGCGATTAGAATTATTTCCCGAAAAGTTGCCTATATCTTTGAATATTAAGGTAGCAAACGAAGAGATAATTCCTGTTAAAGAAATTCATAGGAGTTGTTGCGTAGATATTCGTGGTTATAAATTATCGGTAGATTTCATACCGATAAAGTTAGGAGAATTCGATGTAATTCTCGGAATGGATTGGTTGATTAATCATGGAGCAATTATAGATTGCCAAAAGAAATGTGTGAGCATTAGGACGTTAAAACAATCTCCTGTAATATTTTACGGTAATAAATCATCGGGACGTTCGTGGACTTACGAAAACACAAACTAGAAAACTGTTAAGGAAGGGGTGTGTAGGTTATCTATGTCATGTTGTTGATACCCAGCGAGTGGGAGCGACCATGGATCAGATACCTATAGTGAATGAATTCATGGATGTATTTCCAAGTGAATTACCGGGTTTACAGCCGGATAGGGAGATCGAATTTGTAATAGACATTCTGCCAGCAGCGACACCTGTCTTAAGGGCACCATATCGTATGGCGCCAGTGGAAATGAAAGAGTTAATGGTTCAGTTACAGGAACTATTGGACAGAAATTACATTCAACCAAGTGTTTCCATGTGGGGGGGGGACCGGTATTGTTTGTCAAAAAGAAAGACGGATCGTTAAGGCTTTGTATCAACTACCGAGAGCTGAACAAGTTAACGATAAAGAATAAATACCCATTACCCAGGATCGATAATCTTTTTCATCAGTTAAAAGGGGCAAAATATTTTTCTAAGATAGATTTACGGACGGGGTATCACCAATTGAAGGTTAGGAAGGAAGATGTACCAAAGACGGCATTCAAGACTCGTTATGGTCATTACGAGTTTTTGGTGATGTCATTTGGGTTGACGAATGCACCAGCTGCATTTATGGATATAATGAACAGAGTGTTCAAACAATATTTGGACAAGTTCGTCGTTGTGTTTATCGATGATATTCTGGTCTATTCTAAGACGTTAGAAGATCATGCTGAACACCTAAGGTTAGTGTTGGAGACACTAAGGAGAAGTTATATGTGAAATTCACTAAGTGTGAATTTTGGCTAGAGAAGGTGTATCTTTTAGGTCATGTCATTAACCAAGAGGGGATTTCAGTGGATCCAGCGAAGGTAGAAGCAGTGATGAATTGGGAACAACCAAAAACGCTGACTGAGGTGTGGAGTTTCCTAGTGTTAGCGGGATACTATCGAAGATTTATCCATGATTTTTCAAGGATAGCTACTCCGTTGACTAACTTGACAAGGAAGACGGTGAAATACGTATGGACGGATAAATGTGAAGACGGTTTTCAAGAACTGAAGAAAAGATTGAGTGAAGCGCCTGTTTTGTCATTACCCGATGACAAAGAAAATTTTGTAGTATATAGTGATGCTTCGCATAAAGGACTTGGTTGCGTGCTCATGCAGCATGGCAAGGTCATTGCGTCTGCATCACGACAGTTGAAGGATTATGAGAAAGTATACCCTATTCATGATCTAGAGTTGGCCGCGGTAGTATTTGCTTTAAAGATATGGAGACATTATCTTTATGGGGAAAAATGTGAGATATACACAGACCATAAGAGTATAAAATATATCTTCACACAGAAGGAGTTGAATATGAGATAGAGGAGATGGTTGGAGTTGATAAAGGATTACGATTGTGAAATCATGTATCGCCCTAGAAAAGCCAATATAGTTGTCGACGCCTTAAGTAGGAAGGGTCTGGAAAAGGTTGTCTATGTTAACGACTCAAAATAAGTTAATAACAGAGATGGCTAAGATGAAGATAGAATTGAAGATGCCAAGTGAATCGGGGCAGATACTTTTTACGATGGAGATGCAATCTACCATTGTAGAGAGAGTTAAAGAGGTACAACTCAAAACTGATGAGTGTGACCAAGTGAAGAAGATGATTGCCGATAAAAAGGATACTAAGTATAGTCTTGATAATGAGGGATTATTGAGATTTGAAGGAAGAATTTGGGTTTCGAATGAAACGAAGTTAAAAGATCAAGTGTAACAGGAAGCTCATAGTTCAAGGTACTCAATACATCTTGGTAGTACAAAGATGTATTAAGACCTTCGACAAAGTTTTTGGTGGCCAAACATGAAAAGAGAAATAGCAGAATATGTTAGTAAGTGCTTGACTTGTCAAAAACTTAAGGCCAAACAGCAATGACCCAGTGGCTTGTTACAGTCATTGGAGATTCCAGAATGGAAGTGGGAGCATATCACGATGGACTTCGTGGTGGGACTTCCGACAATGACAAAAGGGTACGATTTGATTTGGGTAATAGTGGACCGGTTGACGAAGTTGGCTCACTTTTTGCTAATTAGGGTCAAGTATAACTTAGACCAGTTAGCTAAACTTTATGTTAAAGAAATTATTTTCAGACATGGAGTACCAGTATCGATTGTGTCAGATCGTGATCCACGATTCACATCGAACTTTTGGAGGAGTTTGCAAGAACAGTTGGGAACACAACTGAAGTTAAGTATAGCGTATCATCCACAAACCGATGGACAGAGCGAAAGGATAATTCAGACGTTGGAAGATATGTTGAGATCTTACGTCATGGATTTCAAGGGTAGTTGGGATGATCACCTACCACTTGTAGAGTTTGCGTATAACAACAGTTATCATGCAAGCATAGGCATGCTGCCTTATGAAACTTTGTACGGAAGGAGGTACAGAAAAGCATTATATTGGGATGAGGTGGGAGATCACCGAATGCTAGGACCAGAATTGGTGAAGCAGACAGCAGATGTAGTAAAGTTGATTCGGATGCGTCTGGTTATAGCTCAGGACAGAGAGAAGAAGTATGCGGACTCGCATAGAATAAATCAAGAGTTTGAAGTAGGCTCGTATGTGTTTCTAAAGGTATCTCCCTGGAAAGGAAAGATACACTTTGGAAAGAAGGGAAAGTTAAGTCCAAGGTTTGTAGGACCTTTTAAAGTAATAAAATGGGTGGGTGAGGTAGCCTATGTAATAGCATTACCTCCAGACCTAGAACGAATACATAACATGTTTCACGTATCTGTGTTATGTCCTTATAAGCCGAACTATAAGCATGTAATCGAGTATGAGCCGATTCATATCAAGAAAGACTTAACATACGAAGAATTGCCGATTCAAATCATCGATAGAAAAGAGCAAGTTCTACAGAACAAAGTTATACCTTCGGTAAAGGTATTATGGAAGAATCACGATGCCGAAAAACCAATATGGGAATAAGAAGAAAAGATGAAGAAAAATTTTCCTCAATTATTTGATTAAAGTAAGACGAGATTCTGGGACAGAATCCTTATAATGACAACCATCTTGATAACGACCGAAAAAATTGTAAAATAATTTTATTGAATTAAATAATAAATAAAATTATATTCTATGTGTTATAAAGATGGTTGTCATTATATAACCTAATGATGTGGGAATGTCATAGTATTTTAGCTACGTAAAGGAATTAAAGTGTTTAAATTTTCTAGACAAAAATAAAAGTTTTCTGAGAAATTTTCTGAAAAACACTATTCATCTGTATTTGCTCGAGAATTATTTTTGAATTTTCAAGAAATACGTAATGATAGAATGTCAAGGTAAGATGGATTATGTAATAATAATCTAAGTATGGAAAATGCAATATTTCGCTTGCAGACTTAAATCGAGAACGTTAAGGAAATGAAAGAATTAATGATTTAAGTAATAATCGTATGATACGTGAGTATTGTACGAGGTAATGTATACGAGTATAATACAAGGTATTATACGAGTTTGTATGAATGAAGGTATATTATATAACAATGTTGTATATAAGTTAAAATACGAGAATGATATGTAAACAATACATTATATGTATTGAGCAATAGTATTGGACTTGTAGGATTAGTTAGAAATTGTTACAAGCCCAAGTGAATTAATGGTCAGGCCCAAATGTTAATTAATGAACAAGTTAATGTTTTTTAATGAAAGCCCAAAAGCTAAGTTAATTTAAGCCCATGCTAGGATCCATGAGTTGTAGTGACCCATGGGACAAACCATGTTAATGTGGTTAATCTTGGTAATCAAGTATAATGTGTGATGACCAAGTATTAGGTGTAATGACCAAGCAAGAGATAAGAGTTGTGTTAACCAAGTAATGAATATTAAGTAGGTGACTTAAGGAGGTGGGTTAGCCTAATGACTAAACTACCCTAGCCTTGTGAATTTTATAAATAAGAGGAGCTTGCTAGTCATTTGTTAATTGTTCAACTCATCCAATCAACTTATAAAGTGCTTAAGTGTTAGAGTGAATAAGCTACTTTCATTTGAGAAGAAGAAGAAGACTTATTCCAAGGAACTTCAAGGGTAAGACTTCTTGTCCATTAATCTTCTATCTCTACCATGATAGGTTGATAAGAAAAGTATGGATTAAGAAACATGGATGTTAAGAAGTAAGAAGAATGATTAATCAATAGACTTAAGCCGCATAAGTCAGAAATAAGTCATTTAAATTTACATAAGTTATAAACTTATGAAGAAGCTATATGAACTTGTTATAAGTTTACCTTGAGAGTTTGTATGAAAATAAAGAACTTGTATGAACTTGTATCAAGTGTACATGAATGAATCTATATGTTGAGAACATATAAGGATGATGATTAAAAGACTTTAATTATCATAAGTTATGAACACTGAAGCTAGAAGTAGTTTATACTTTAACGAGTTATAAGCTCATGGTAGAATAAGTCAAAATCTAACATGAAGATAAGTTGTAGTAAAAAGTATGTTGAGATGTTTATATGATGAATTGAATTCATTTGAAGTAATAAACGAACCATAAGTAATGAAGATTTATCGAAAATTGCACGATTAGATGATAATCGTCGAATTCGTGAAATTCTCGGAATAGAAGTTAAATTTTATGTTTGAGTTTAGAAACATTGGTTTTCGATGGAGACAAGTCATATTTGGCATTATAGAGTTGCTGACTCAAAAATGACCGAATTCTAACTTAGAACGAAGAAATGAGCATTGAACGTTCACGAACGTTTATCGTTTTCGTTTAAAATGAACCAATAGGTAAATTTTTAGCAAGCGAAGTCAAAAATATAAAATTCTTGCATGAACACGTAGAGTATGTAATTTGTGAACCGTAGGTTCTTGAACGAGCCAATTAGGACTTATAATGAAGAAGTTATAAGCCCGAGAATTTTACGAAGTTGAAAAACTGTCCAAACTATTTGGTTCACAAAGCTAGCGCCGCGGCACCAGCCCAAGGCCAATTTGTTGCGCTGCAACACAGTGAATAGTTTATGACCTACTGGAAAGTGGCGCCGCAGCGTGAACCACTGAGTAAGGACTCGCGCCGCAGCATGGCTTAGGGAGAACAAGTTGGCACCACAGTGCCAGTCCTTGATCAAAGGTAGTAAAGAATAATTATAAGCACAAAGCAAGGAATGGGATTAATTCAAAGTGAACCTGCCTTAAGGAACTTGAAGTAACATTGTTAAAACTTTGTTAAACCTTAAGCATAGTGCATGAATGTTGATTATAATCTATTCAATTATAAATGCAAATAGAATGACAAAGCCAGAATTGATAGTAAACAAATCTAATATATGATTAGATTGAGATGAAGGGTAAGATATAGTCATATACATACTTGATTATATATGACCTAATGTATGGTATTATGTAATCATGTATTGTAGAGACTTGAAAGATTCAAACATAAAGTAATTATACCATAGCAGACGTTGAAGGCAAGTATTCTAACCTTTGACTCAGTTCAATCTGAACAAGCTTTATAATTTATGTATCCTTACGCATGAATTGATGTATGATGAAGTTAAAGCCAATTCTTCTGGCTAGACTTAATGCATTTGGTGGATTATTGAAAATCTATCCAACTGTTATTAAATGATATTATCTTTTGTCAACTACTCGATATGGTTTTCAAAAGAAGATGGAGTATGATAAACAAATGTTTTGTCGTCTTACGCCAGGCACGTGAGGTTGCCAAAAATTAAATGTAAATACGTTTAATGAATGTAGTGTTGATCAACATAGAGTACTATAGGCTGATCACCTATAAGTGCTCGTAAGTAATACCGGACTTACAGACTTAGTGTCGGGTTGTCCTTTTCAAATAAAAAATGAAATACTCAAGGTCTTGTACCGGAGTTTATGTTTTACTGAATATTATTCATTGTGAAACAATTTGAAAGAAAGAGGAAGTGCTATTTTGAATTATCAATAGTACTTCATAACTATTGTTCAGTTTTGAAGATATACGATTCTTATGTGTCAAGCATGTTGTTATTGAAATTTTCATAATTGCTGAGCTAGTTATGCTCACTCTTGCTTGAACCATATGAATGCAGCTAAAACTGAACGTCCGGAAGGATCGAATAAAGATAAAGGAAAGGCTAAGGCAGACTGTTAAGTTGTCTATGTAATAGTATAGTTATAATGTTATAATATAATTGATATTACGACAAAGAACGTTTGTAACGGGTATAAAACATGGGAAATATAAATATTACTTTGAATATATAGAAGACATGTTCGTTCTTTTGAGGATTTTCAATTGAATGAATGTATGAATGGCAGTACCGTATAGCACCATATGTTGGGTTGGAAGATACCCAGATTTGGGGGCGTTACAACATCCTTTATACGTATGTACGTTTAAATTTTGGCAACCTCGCGTGCCCATCGAATAATCGATGAAAAATACATTTGTTTATTTATACTCAGGCTTACCTTGAATTCGTACCAAACAATTGGCGTAGGATAGCGTTATCAATTCTATATGGAAAGACTTGTAAATAAATCAATCAATCTTTTAAGAAAAGTTTAACCGAGTTAAAACTGGTATCGACCCTTTCATAAAATAATTCAAGCGCCTCATAGCATGAATCACTGTAAACCTGGCTAGCACGAAGGTTAGACAAGCGATAAGAGAACTTGCCTTCAGCGTCTGCTACAGTAAAATTACTTTTCCTTTGAGTCTTTACAGTCTCTACAACACATAACCACATAGCATACCACATTAGGTCATGAATGAACATACATGGTTCCTAATGAATCTTACCCTTCTTCTCAATCTAATCATGTATTAGATTTATTATTATTGGTTCCAGCTTGTCGTCGTTCTTTTACATCGTTCTTACCAACTTCTTTCTCTTTTATAACTTAACTGAAATTATTTCATCAATACAACTCATTTCGAGTTAATCATCCTTCCTCGTGCCTTACTAACGTCCTTATATTATTAATCAAAACTCGATCGTCATTGGTTAAGTACACTTATTACATACCGTTCACGTTCACGTAATAATCAGCAATTTTTAGTTGTAACTTGCAACGTTATTGTCATCATCAAAAAATGTTATTTTAAGTTAATTAATTCATTATCAATTAACTATCTTTCCTTTCGTATTCTTAATCGTACTTACTTCCTTAACGAAACTTGTTTAAGTACTTATTTGCCTTTACGGCTTATTATCACTCATCACTTCAGTATTAAAAATATATGTTCAATTAATCTTTCTTTCAACCTTTAGTGTATCACTTAAGGTTTAATCATTTTGAACCATGTCATTTTAGGGTTTAGTTCATTACTAATCAATTAGCTTCCTTCTATCATTATAAGCCTTCATTATTGTACAAAACCTAGTGCTGGAACTGCGGCGCCAGCTTCTCTTCTCTATGCCGCGCTGCGACGCGAGTCAGCAATTTCTAAAACATGGCCTTAACGCTACGGCGCTATGCCTAGTTCATTTTGCCGCGCTGCGGCGCGAGACTTCAGTAGCTCACAGCCATTCTTGGCGCTGTGACGCCACTTACTTTTCCTTGACTGGCGCTGCGGCGCCAGTACTCAGCACCAGAAAATTTGACAATTAACTTTTTTTGTGAGATTCCCAGGATCGTAACTTCTTCGTTATAAGTCCGAATTGGCTCGTTCAAAAGCCGTTAGTTCACAAATTACATGTTCTACATATTCAGGTAAGAATTTTACAATTTTGAATCCGTTAACTCAAAATTCACCTTTTAGTTCATTTTAACGAAAACAATAAACGTTCGTGAACGGTCAACGCTCGTTTCTTCATTCTAAGTCAGAATTCGGTCATTCTCAAGTCCTCAACTCTATAATGCCAAATAAAACTAAACTCCATCGAAAACAAACATTTTCGAACTCAATATCAAAATTCGACTTCCATTCCGAGAATTTCATGAATTCGACGATTATCGTCCAAACTCGTGAATTCCGCCAAAACTTCGTTACTTGAGATTTTTAAACCATTTCAAATGGATTCATTCCATCATACTAACATCTATATATATATATATATATATATATACTTCATTAACTTATAATCATGATAAGTTACTACTTGTTCTTCATAAGTTTAGGACTTATAAAAGTATAAACTACTTATGACTTCATTTCACATGACTTATTATAGATTAAGTCTTTTAACCACCATTCTTGCATCTTATTATCATACAATCTTATTAAGGTAAACATATGAGAAGTTCGTCTTGGTTCCTCATGAGTTTATAACTTATTTAGGTTTAAATTACTTATTCATGACTTATACGTCTTAAGTCCATTGATTTATTCATTCTCTTCAATTCTTAGCATACAAATCCTACCACTACTCACTTCTCTAACAATGGAAGATAAAGAGAATCATGGTTTAAGTTCGTACCCTTGAAGATCACTTGTTTAATCCTTGTTCTTCTTCTTGCTTCTTGAAATATAAAATCTAGCTTTTATAGCTTTTTCCCCTAACAATTAATATATAAGTTGTTGGTGTTTTTGAACAAGAAACAAATGAGCTAGCAAGCCTCCTCTTTATAGGGATCACAAAGTGAGGGTAGTTTAGACATTAAACCAATCCCACCTCCTTACTATTCCTAGCTTAAGCACTAAGTTAACTTGCTCCCCACAACACTTGGCCATTAAGTCTACTTGGTCATTAAGTCTACTTGGTTACCACACTTACTTAGCCATTAAGTATACTTGCTAATCACCTAGATTATTCATTACTTGCTCATCACAACTTTTACTTGCTCACCACAACACTTAGCCATTAAGTTTACTTTACTTGCTCATCACTTTGGATCACCCATGGGTTGCCCCATGGTTTATGCTTACCCATTGGATACTTACCTTGGGCTTTACATTTAATTAGCTTAACTAACTTAACTTATACTTTTGGGCTTGCATTCAACAAACACATGGGTTTGGTCATTAATCCCTATTTGACTTACCCATTCCTACGTAATCCTACAAGTCCATTATATATGGCTTAAAGCCTTAGAACATATAATCTACGTATTAATCTTGTATTCTAACTCGTATACTTATTCAACATATATGACCTACCATCATCCATACATACTCGTATAATACCTCGTATCGTACTCGTATTCATTACTTCGTATAATACATACGTATTATATGATCCTCGTTTAATTCATTAATCGCATTTCATTTTCTCCTCAGAACTCACTTTCCCTAACCGTTAGGTTTTAAGTTCGCAGGCGAAAAACTGTGTTTGCCATAATTTAAATATTATTGGATAATCCATCTTACCTCGATATTCTATCGTTACGTATTTCTCGAAAGTTCAAAAATAATTCTCGAGCAGAAATGCGTAAATAGTATTTTTCAGAAAATTTCTCGGAAAGCTTTTATATTCATCTTGGAAATTCAAACACTTTAATTTTACCACGTAGCCGAAATACTATAACGTTTCGATATGTCTAGGTCATAGAACGACCTTCAAATAGCTTACTCCCAGAAATAATCAATTAAATTCATTTAATCCACATAATCAAATAAAAATTTAATTCTCATAAAATTCGATTTTTTGGGGGCGTTACATATACTGTGAGTTTAAATACAAATATTATATTCTAGACAATATCCATACTCAAATAAGTTCTCATTACAATTATAGATACTATTTTACAAAAATAGTTAGGACTGCTAAAACAACTGTCTAGAACCATCATTATATACCCCGACTAGTTCCCGCTATATTCTCGCCTCCTGAGAAGAAAAATAGAACAAAAAAGAAAAGGGTGAGCTCAACTAACCCAGTAAAGAATATTATGACTAAGATAATGAAAAACAAATTATCGTTAGCCTTCAACAAATCAGATAAAATATAATGGACAACAAGTTTTAGATCAATATTCGCAGCAGAAATAACAATTCATTAGAAGAGTTTAGTAGAGAATAAAATCTATTGTCTTCAATGATTTAAAAGTCCATCATCAATATTTTATCATTGTATCATCAATAAATATACATCTTGAATCAAATATTCATGTTTGCACTACAGGCCAAAGATATTAATTTGTATCACCAGTTGGTCATGTTCATCTCAACACATGTCCATCTTTGCACTACAGGCCAAAGATATTCATCAGGTAATCATTTATCTTTGCACTACAAGCCAAAGATATTCATCAAGTATCACTATTAAAGACTGAGGATGATGAAAAATATTTTAAAGAAACGAATCCAGTGAGATAAAAGGACAAAGATTAGGGATTCGTATTTTAGATAATTCAAGGTCAAAAATACCCCATAATAAACCATAGTGGAGTAAAATTCAAGAATGAAAATCAAAACATGGATACAATCAAAGATAGTAACCATAATAGACATCTTGGACAAAGAAAAGAAAATTTAATTTTTTTGTGAATAGTGTCGTATTCGTGAATAGTATCGTATACGTGAATAGTGACGTATATGTGAATAGTAACTCCGAAATGAAAAGGTAGAAATTCCACAAGAAAAATCATACTTCGTGAACAGTACTCGTAAATAGTACCATATTCGTGCATAGTGTCGTATACGTGAATAGTAGCTCGACATGAAAAGGTAAAAATTTCATAATAAAATTCATACCAATATTTCGGTATAATGATATTGAGAGAATAACATCATTTACGAAGAAAATAACATCCCTTACCTCAAAAGAACAGTACTTCTGACTGAAATATCGGATGTAATGCTGAAGGAAACTTGCACTAAAAAATAACTCTCAGACCCCTTACTAGCGTGCAATTAGGTGACCAAACCTCTTTCCTAGACAGAACATCCTTAGACATTGCCAATAATGTTATCTAATAATATTATTCAAATTGTATGAATTATTGATCTGATAATGGGAAATACAGTGCAGTGACCATTATTGAAATAACAATAATATAAAATATCAACGCAGCAATTATTGAATCAATAAAATAAAATATTGAACAGTAATTACTATAACAATTATTGAGTAGTGGCTTCTTAATTATTATTAATGCCAAGATCCGTCCACGCGCTCCAATCATCAAAACGCGTCCAATCCTGCATAGAAATGAGTAAACACTGAAAACTTGACTGCTGATAGCTCTTGTGTGAGAATAAGTACAGGCCGATATAAGGTTAACAATGGAGGCTTAATGCTCTAGTGCTGAAAAGTAATAAATTGCATGTACCTTAAAATCAGCGAAGAGCCTTGTATTTATAATGTTCTCACCACCTTCACGAAATCCTTCTCCGAATAGGATTAAGGCCCTATCCCAAAAAACCATTCTTTAATAGGATTGCACCGTATCTTCTAGAATTAAAGAAGTGGATTTATAATCCAACACATCCTTCCATGTCTAGAGTTCAAATAGAAGTAGGATCCTTAATCCAAAAATCCCCCATCCACCAAATCCACTCCTGGTCCAAGGCCATTTAACTCCACAAGATTAATGGTCCAATATACTCTAGAGGCCCAGATAAGCTTGATCCAACATTGCCCCCCAATCCTCCACCAAATAGAATATTTGATGGAAGAGTATTCAAAGCATGACCCATTATAAACAAGAACGCCCAAACCAAGATAAGCCAAACAAAGCCCACCCACCAAAGAGTCCAACACCAGATATTGAACCAACCCTTCAAATCCACCATCATTACCCCTATTAATGTGTCGCCCTCGAGATCCGGGAATAACTTAAAGAACAACATTATAAAAACCCATTTCCCCAATTCAAACAGTTTCACCAGCTCCTTTCAAATTCAAAGATATTCTTCCTCTCTCCTACCTCCCGGCTTCCTTCCTCCAAACTATAACAATGGCTTCCCAAAACTGAGAACATTCCATCCCTATCTCTGCAACCCCCATATCAAGCATCCTCGCGTCTCCAAACACTACATCTAACTCCCCCGCCATCAACACCATGCTAGAACCAACTCCCAACGCTGCCCCCTCCTCTAGCAAAAATCGACCAGAAATCGACTCTCATAAAATAATACTCGAATACCATAATGAAGACCAATTCCCCCACGTTAACACCCCCTCTCAACTAACAGAAGTTGACCTCCTCGTAATCCAAGAACATTATCAAATCCCACAAACCATCACCTGAGAACCTTTCACACCTACTGATTGTATGTACCACCATCCCAATGTTTGAACCGTCATGCCCATCACTCTGTTGGAAATAGGGATTTGTCTACCCCTCCACGCATTCATCATCACCCTTTTAGGGTTTATGGGCATCAGACTGGCCTAACTGGTGCCCAATTCCTACATCCACATCATCTCCTTCATCGCCTTCTATCACGAGATTGGAGTTCAGCCTTCAATCGAATTCTTCTTCACTCTGTTCTAAATTGGCAATTCCAATGAACGGGGTTTCAAATTACTAAGAAAACAACCCCCGAAGGCCAGCTCCAAATTTGTTAAACGCCCCTTGATGGACACCCCCTCTAGCAACAAAGGATGACACAAGGACTGGTTCTTTGTCACAGGACCAGAAATTCCCAAGATCCTAGACTGAACTTCGGTGAAATCTCAGACGATCGAGTGATGGAAATGGCGAAGCTATATGAGCAACTTCCCTTGAAGGAATGGCGCTTCAGCCTTTTGAGCAAATAAGCATGGCTATATGATCACAAACATAAGTTCCAAACTTGATACTTGCATTATTTTTAAATTCTTTTAAGTAACTATTATAAGAAATCCTTCTTTATCTTCTACAATATCCCTCATCAAACTAACTTCAACTAATCGAAGAGACCTTGAGGATCCTAGACTGAAACCTCTGTTGAAGCCCAAAATATCAAACCCGAATCGACCACTGCCAAAGATTCCTCATAGTCTAAACTGAAGAAAAGAGCCACCAAAAAACCTAAAAACATCCCTGCTCCTACCCTAACCGAAAGCCTCCTTGACATGCCCATTGTCGAAACAACCCAAATCTTTTTAACCAAAAAGAAACGAGCCTAAATCACCCCCATTGTAGCCAAAGAGCGGAGGGTTCCTCCAACCAAAGCCAACCAAACCCAAAACATACCTGTCGAAATTGACGAAGCTAACGAACCAGCCGAACCCATCCCTCCACTCATCAGAAAATGAAAACACACCTCTGACAACCATCTATCCCCACCAATAGAAACCCACATCCTGACTCCATCTGAACAGCTAACACTGCCTCCCCAACAACCAGTCATCCAATAATCCACAACTCATATACCCAAAGCCGTTCGATCACCCTCATTATTGCCAGAAGACAATGAAGAATTCCCTGTACTTCTATATGACCACTTTGTTCTTCCCACTGACGATCATCACTTCGGGGAAACAACAACCATAGAGCTCATTCGTGTAGGAATGATTCATCATGCTCGCGTAAGTCGATTAACATAAATCAATTTCATTTATGGACAACTTTACATACTCCATACTGACTTCTAAACATCCGCAGGCTAACGGGATCTTCGGGCGGCTCAACCAAACATACAAAGAAATCGAAGCCGTAGAAAAAGCGGCCCGAAGAGAATGAATTCCTGAAAACTGCCTTAGCGAAAGAGAAAAATTCACACGCCAACCTCTCCTTCTTTTGTGAAAGCCTCAAAAAAGACAACGCCAAATTGAAAGAACAACTAACAATAGCCAAAACCCTTCAACAAACCACCTTTGAACAAAACTATGAACTCATAACAATAAACAAAATATTAAAATACAACAACCAAACCCTCACCCATGAAATCCACTACGCAGAGAGAAAAGAGAAACAACACCGTCAACTCCGAGGCAAAGTAGAAAAAGAACTCCAAGAACTTAAAGCCTCGGCCCACCTCTAAATGGCGAACTATGCAACCAAATCTAAAGTGAATACCAGAAATCTCCTGAACTCACCAACAAAATAATCCAAATGTATGCCGAAGGCTATGAAGCTGCCTGGAGCAAAGGAAAATCAAAGCTCTCCACCTTCGCACTAAACCCCTTACTCTTTGATTCTTCTAAAGATGAAGACGAGGACAATGCTGAAGACTGCCATCCCCAAATATAACTTCAAACATGTAAAAATATAATATTATAACTGCTTTCATATATTTTAATGAAATACAATTATTCCTTTTTACTCCTCTTACAACAATCACACACAGTTACTTTGTCAGACAATTATTAACAATAATTAAAAAATCTGAACTCAACACTTCAAAAAAATCAAATAATATTAAATAACTTTGTCCACCATTAAAGGGTCGAACAGATCCTATTCACCATCATAGGATTGAACAGATCTCATCGAACCTCCAAATGATCATGTTCGCCATCAAAGGGTCGAACAGATCCTGTTCACCATTATAAGATTGAACAAATCTCACCAAACCTCCAAATGATCCTATTCACCATCATAGGGTCGAACATATCATGTTCACCATCACAGGGTTTAATAGATACCACCGAACCTCCAAACAATCATGTTCTCCATCATAGGGTCGAATAGATCATGTTCACCATTATAGGGTTGAACAGATACCACTGAACCTCCAAACGATCCTGTTTATCGTAATTGGGTCAAACAGATCCTTTTCACCATCATAGGGTTAAACAGATACCACCGAACCTCCAAACGATCCTATTTACCACCATAGGGTTGAACAGATCCTTTTCACCATCATAGGGTTGAACAGCTACCACCGAACCTCCAAACAATCCAACTTTGATAATAGATAGATAAAATAATATTGTAGAGAAAAATACTTCTTTTATCGATAACTGTTGAAAGAATTATAGACTCAAAAACTCTGATATCAACTCTACTGAAAATACTTCCGAAGTCTTCCCGTATGTCAAGTGTTCTTTATTTCAAACCCATACATTGCCAGTAACTGATAAGTTCCTGATTTTGGTACTTCAACGATTTCATAAGGACCTTCCCAGTTTGGCATCAACTTTCCAACATTCTGAGGCATAGAAGCTTCCACCTCCCGAAGAACTAGATCACCTACTTCAAACCTTCGGAGTTTCATCGCTTTGTTATAATACCTGGCCACTCGGTGTTGATATGTTGCCAACTTCACCAAGGCTGCTTCTCTAACCTCCTCAAGAAAATCCAGATTGATCCTAAGCCCTTCCTCATTGTATACCTCTCAAAACTGACTAACCTGAAGAAACGGAGAACCAACTTCCACAAGAACCAAAGCATTAGAACCATAGGCCAATTTAAAAGGCGAATCTCCCGTAGTAGTTCTTTGCGTGGTTCGATAAGTCCATAATACATTAAGTAATTCTTCAGGCCATTGTCCTTTTGCCTCATCAAGTCTTCTTTTCATACCATTCAAGAGAGTTCTGTTAGTCTCATCAACCAGCCCATTCAACTGTGGATGCGTAACCAAAGTCTTCCGATGCTGAATTCTTAACTCCTTTAAGAATGCCTTAAACTTTAAACCCACGAATTGACGTCCATTATCTGAAACCACCACCATGGGAATACCGAAATGGAACACCACATATTCTTTTAGAAACTTCAAATATTCCTGCTCTGTGATAGCCCGAAGAGGTTTGGCCCCTACCCATTTAGTCATATAATCAATTGCCACTATAACAAAGCTAAACTTCCCCTTAGCCTTCGGCAACAGACCTAGTATATCCACCCTCCAAACAGCAAAAGGTATGGGAGATAAAATCGAGTATAATTCCTCTGGTGGCTGATGCAGGATCGGACTATTCAGCTGGCACTTCAAACACTTCTTCACATAATTAGATGCCTCCTTGAAAATCGTCGGCCAGTGGTACCCCTGTTAAAGCACCTTACACGCCAATGACTTCGCCATCATATAATCACCATAAATCCCTTCATTAATCTCTCGAAGAAGGTACTCAGCTTCAAATAGTACCAAACACTTCAGCAAAAGAGACAAATAAGCCCGTCGATAAAGATCCCCGTCAATAAGCATGAAGTTTGAGCTTCTGTACTTAACTTTCTTTGTTAGCATCCAATTCAAAGCTAGTACGCCATCTGCCAAATAGTCGAGGTATGGAGACATCCAACGATTAGATTGTTCCATACACATCACCTCTACATACTAAACACTTGGCTGATTCAGAACCTCTAAATAAACTAACCCATCGAATGTACTCGCTTTAGTTGTAGTCAACATCCCCAATGCATCAGCTACCTATTGCATTATCTGATCTATCTATCCCTTAAAACACGTAAGAATCAAAACACTGAAGTTGATCCTTTAACTTTGCCAGATATTTTACCATTCTCGAACCTCGGGCCTCGTACTCTCCCAAAACCTGCTTAATGCCCAACTGAGAGTCACCAAAAATAACCAACCTCCAAACCTCAAGACTCTTCACCAATCGTAACCCTACCAATACCACCTCATACTCAACCTCAGTATTCGTTGCCCTGAACCCAAACCTGATAGCCTGCAACACGTTAAACCCTTTCAGACTTGTCAAGATTATCCCAACCCCACTAATATTCGAAGGGGATGACCCATATGGATACAATGTCCACAAATTTCATACATACTGAAGTGCTACAACTGGCTTCTCAGATCCTTCCACCTAACCCAACCTATCATCTGATTTAGAAAATGAACACTCCACCACAAAATCTGCTAATGTTTGCCCCTTAATTATTGTTCGAGGATGGTACTATATGAAAAATTATGACAGCTTCATTGTCCATACAGAAAGCCTTCCCAAAACTTTTGGTCTACCCAGCACTTTCTTTAATGGCTGATCTGTATACACCACTATTAACCGACCTTGGAAGTACTGCCGAAGCTTTTAGCTAGCTATTATCAAGGCAAAGGTGAACTTCTCAAGGTTCGGATATCTTGTCTCTGCATCCCTTAGGGCATGGTTCACATAGTAAACCGGGTGCTGCTTACCCCTAATCTCCCACACAAGTACTGCTCCCACAGCCAACGAACTCGCCGCCAAATACAAATAAAGAGGTTCAGCAAGAACTGGTTTCACCAACAAAGGAGTCGAAGATAAATACATCTTTATTCCCTAAAAATGTCTTCATACTCCGAACTCCACTGGAAACTCTTCGCATTCTTCAGCCCCTTCAATGTATCAAAGAACGGTAAGCATCTTTCTGCCAACTTGGACATAAACCTCCTTAAAGCTATTATCTGACCCGTCAAACGCTGAAAATCCTTATAAGACTGTGGGGACTTCATATCCAAAATTTGTTGAATCTTCTCGGGATTATCCTCGATCCTCCTCTTACTGACCAAATAACCCAGAAACTTCCCTGTACCCAATTCGAAGGTACACTTGGTTGGATTTAACCTTAATTATAGTGATGAATAGTTTGAAAGAAATCTTCCAAATCATCCAAATGACCCCAAACTGACATACTTTTGACAATCATGTCATCTATGTAAACCTCCATACTTTGACCCAACTACCTCGTGAACACGTAATTCATCATCCTCTGATAAGTAGCCCCCGCATTTAACAAGCCGAAGGTCACCTTATTGTAAGCATACACCGATCGGGATGGGTAATAAAAGCTTTCTTCGGGATGTCCTCCTTATACATCAAAATCTGATGATATCTCGAAAAACCATCTATAAAGCTGAGTAGAGCATATCCCAAAATCGCATCAATAAGCTGATCAATGCGTAGTAGAGAATAAAATTCCTTCGGGCATGCCTGGTTCAGATCGGTAAGTCTATATAAACTATCCACTTCTTATTTTTCTTTTGAACCAACACCACATTCGCCATCCACTCTGGATAGTCGATTTTAAATATAAAATCTGTTGCCATCAGTTTTTCAATCTTCTCGTCAATTATCTTCTGTCTCTCTGGCGCGAAAATCCTACTTTTCTGCCGAACTGGCTTCTTTGTCGGGTCCACATGTAGCCTATGTTCAGCAACCTTACAATCTACCTCGGGCATGTCACTGGGAACTCAAGCAAAGATATCTACATAACACCAAAGTAAATCTAC
The DNA here is from genome assembly GCA_020205505.1 of Panax japonicus. Lineage (NCBI taxonomy): Eukaryota > Viridiplantae > Streptophyta > Magnoliopsida > Apiales > Araliaceae > Panax > Panax japonicus. The sequence continues at coordinate 42,151,913 of CM035108.1, read as the reverse complement.
CAGGTTCGTCCAAAAAGGTTTCGACAGACCTGAACCTATCTTTACGGTCTTCTTTTTCTTTCCTAGAATCAACTCCACCTCTTTAGTTTCCTTTGCAGGCATGACTAAAGGCTCAGTGCTACTTTCCGTAAATGGCTCGATCTCAATGGCCATAGCTTGCTTCTGTTTACTGATCCCCACTCCTGAAGTGATCAACGTGTTTCTGTAGCATCTCCTTGCTAAGTCCAAATCTCCAGCAACTTCCCCAACTCTGTGTGGCGTAGGAAACTTGATCTTGAAATAGGAAATCGACGTCACTTCCTGAAGAGCTGTCATAGTGGGCCTTCCCAAAATTACATTGTACGCCGAATCCACGTGCACCACATAAAACTTATACATGATTTCCACCTGTTGTGGAGCCATCCGAAAAAGACCGGCAGCTCAATAGTCCTAGCAACCTTGACTAGCTTGTTGTTGAACCCATATGACGGAGACTCTTACCCTTTCTCCATCTTCCTCCCATATAGGTTCATCCTCTAATAAATGTGTGCGTATAAGATATCTACCAAAGACCCATTATCTATCATCATCTGCTTTATATCCACTAAACCCACTTATGCAAAAATTACTAAAGCTTGCTCGTGGGGTTCAATGGGATCTGAAGGGAAATCCTCATAAGTGAAAGAAATCACCGAACCCGGGTAGCCATTTCACTTCTCGCGGGTTTGTCCGCCGCTGTCGTCATCATATCCAAATACCCCTATCACTTCTTCCCAGCAAGTTTTCCCATTTTTCTACTTGTGATCACATCCATAACATGTCTCGACACTTGAGTTTGACCTGGTTGTACGGGCTGGCTGGACTGCATACTATACTAGCACTCCACTTTCTACATTCTTTTCAATAAACTCCTTTAAATTCCAGCAGGCCTCCGTAATATACCCCGCCGCCTGATGATAATCACAGTATTTGGACAGATTTCCAAACCCCGGTTTTATGTTGTCTCTAGGCATCTCGAAGTAGGGCTGGTCTCTTATCTGCTCTAGAATAGTAGCCCGGTCAGTATTAAACTTTATGTATACCTTATTCACCTTTGGACTCAGAAAAGGCGGACGACCTCATCCCAAACTCCCATTATTGTTGTACCTCTTCTAATTCCCATCAGACCTATCATTATTGCCACAGTACCTTCTCTGATTATTTTTTGATTTATCCTTATCTTTATCCTTCGATTTCTCTGAAGAACCATGCTTTAAACTGCTCATGGCTTCCTCCACCACTATGAAGCCTTCAACTTTTTCAAATGTTTCGGGCAGGCTTTTCAGATGATTGAACATTAGCTTTTTTGCCAATTTTTCTGACTTTATCAGATCTAATCCATTTTGAAAGATTCCCATCGCCTGAAGATCATTAAGATCTGTTACCTGACCCACTGCTTCTCTGAACCTTTTCACGTACTGGCCCAGAGTGTCATTGGAATACTGTCTTACCTGTGCCAATGATCCTGTGGGTTTCCCTCTTCTCTTATTGCTCCCGAACCGGGTATGGAACTTATTTCACAGCTCTTCCCATAATGAGATTGAGTTCGGGGCTAAGGTCCCCATCCACTATCTGGCATCTTTCCTCAACATCGTCACGAAGGTCTGACACTTAGCCGCATCCGAGTAATCATAATAATCCATCAACCTGTCATATGCCTAGGTGTGGTCGTATGGATCTCCTGAGCCATCGTAATTTTCCATATAGGGGAGCTTTTTACTGGGGTCCGTCTTCTCCCGAATAATTTTCAGAGAAAAAGGGGATGCCTTTTTGCCCGAACTCACCTTCCCCTGTTTAACTTCGGCTAATTCTTTATGAAGCTCCTCCAATTTTCTGGCCAATAGTTCTACCCCTTTCGGCTTTGTGGAAACTTCTTTTTTTGGGGGAGTCCTTCTTCCCATTTTCAGATCGACCCTTTCCATCTAAACTTTCTGCCCTTGACAGGCTTCGTCTGTCATTTTTGCTGTGCCGAGATTCCTCAAGGTGGTGTGCCCTCTTTAGATTCTTGGGTGTGTGACCTCTTGATCTGGTTCGTCGTCTATCATCACGCCGAGAACCCACAGGGCGGTGTGCCCTCTTTGGATCCTTGAGAGTACTACATCTTTCTCTGTTTCGATCTCGAGAGTGGCTCCAAAGATTGCTTTCGGATCGCCTTGAATCTTCATCTCTCCGTGTTTTGGTTCTTCTATCTGGAGACCTACCATGCCTTCTAGATCGAGTGTGGCTAGAGGCATCATCTTCCTGTTCGGCCATAAGGACCATCTGCTTCGCAATCTCTTCCTTCAGTTGTAACAGCATCTTTAAAGCCTTATCAGTCTCCTGTGCCATCTTGGTAAGAGTAGATTTCTTGTCCGCCTGATCTTCTTGGTATTGGGTTCTAGGCAGTGTGCATTCTACCCTCCTCCGATCGTTGTTAAGCCCTTTACTGGCTGTGGAAAACAGTTTCCTCCTGACATCATCATGGTCTCTAGCTTGAGACCCTACTGAGGTGCCTTGTGGTCTAAGTCTATCATAGATGCTCTTTAATAGCCCCAGTCTATCCTTAACAGATCCTCTCTGGTGAAAAGAACCTTCCGTAGTCGGCTATCCTGCACCTGTAACCGTCCTACTGTTCTCCATGATCACAGATGCAGGAAGTTGATGATTGAGATTTAAAATCCAGCAACACTAGACATGCCCCTCCTTCTAGCGCCAATGTTAACGCCAAGATCCATCCACGCGCTCCAATCACCAAAGCGCGTCCAATCTTACACAGAAACGAGTAAACACCGAAAGCTTGATGGCTTGGGCCGCCGGGGGATAGCTCCGGTGTGAGAATAAGTACAGGCTGATATAAGGTTAACAATGGAGGCTTAATGCTCTAGTGGTGGAAAGTAATAAATTTCATGTACATTAAAATCAGTGAAGAGTCTTGTATTTATAATGTTCTCACTGCCTTCACGAAATCCTTCTCCGAATCAGATTAAGGTCCTCTCCTAAACAACCATTCCTTAATATGATTGCACTGTATCTCCTAAAATTAAGGAAGTGGATTTATAATCCAACACATCATTCCATATCTAGAGTTCAAATAGAAGTAAGATCCTTAATCCACAAATCCCTCGTCCACCAAATCCACTCCTGGTCTTGGCCAAATAAGCTTGAGGCCCAAATAAGCTTGACCCAACAATCATATTAGACTACAAATTAAAATCTTTTTAATCTGCAATACTCTCTATGTTTCTAAATTATATAAGGTCATTGATAATTTTTGAAAGTCAATTTAAGATATTTTCAAATTTAAAATTAAAATAATTTATTAAAAATAATGAAACGATAAATTTTACAATGAATAGTACTTTTAGATAATTTATAAATTCTTCATTTTATTAACTAAAATAAAAAAAAATTATATAACTTTTCGGTTTCAAAATTTATTAAGTTGACGATTTTTAAAAATTAATAATAATCTTATAATTTGCAACTAAAGAAATCGTATATTCTTAAGAATTTATGTGTCACTAATCCAACCAGTTTTGCTAGTAATCCCATCCACTTGACAACTTGTCCTCAACAATTACCAGTAAAAACCGGTTGAGTGTATTAGGATGAAGGCTTGAGTAATTTTTATATATTTTGTGATTCCTCATATCCTTTTATATTTAAAATGGATTTATTGTGTCTTGTCTTTTATATTTTTTTGATTTCTGTTTTCTTACCATAGTTTATCTTAAAATTATAGATCCGTGAAAGAGAATGGGACCAGAGAGACCAGAGAGGTAGATGGAGAAGGTATTGTGGAGGGAGAGAGACAGAGACAGAGAGTGAAATAATCAGTACACTCATTCTATATATATGTGGTTGTGTTATGCCATATTATTTAGTGCTCTCTGATTTCTAACCAGTTAGAATAATGGAAGGAGAGATAAACAACTTTATAGTAATATGGTGTACAATGTTTGCATGCCTTTGCTACTGCCACACCATATCCAAAATCATTCCAAAAGGCACAACTAGACTCCTAGCAATATTACCAATTATATGCCTCTTTTTCTTTCTTCCTTACAATCTCACAACCATTTATCTTGGTCTTATAACTTGCCTATTCATATCATGGCTAGCCAATTTCAAGCTCCTCTTATTTGCCTTTGGTCAAGGTCCTTTATCTTCCAATCCACCAATTCCATTGTCACATTTTATTCTTTTGGCTACTCTTCCCATTCAGTTTAGCTCAAAACCCACCAAAAAAGGCCTCAAATCACCTACAAATTATGCTACAAAGGCTATGCTGTTAGTTACAATAATGAAAATCTATCTGCACAAACAACATCTGAACCAAAATTTCCTATTCTCTCTTTTGGTTTGTCAATTTTATTTTACGCTCGAATTGGTGCTGGCAATATGTGGAGGAGTTGCTAAATTTCTCCTCGACGGGGCCGAGTTTGAGGAACAGTTTGATGAGCCTTATGTCTCAACTTCGCTACATGACTTTTGGGGCAGGAGGTGTGTTAGAATATATTCTAGATATTATTATTAAACTTTGATATATTTTATAGAGTAAAATATAAAACTGTAATCTAAGTTTATTAGTTTGTAGAGAAGATATGGTATCTGACTTTATAATATAGTAAATCATATAGCGAATTGTATGTTTTGGATCGACTTTAAAGGTACTATTTTCAATATATAATTGTACTTTGGTGGAGGAATTTTCTAATTAGTCAAACTCAAAAACAAAGACATCACATAGACACAAATATAAGGCAGAGTTTTGTATTGTAATCTATTACATTGGGTGTGTCTTGATCACTATTAAGTTATCACATAGACACAAACATAAGGTAGAGTTTTGCATTGTAATCTATTTTATATTAGGTATGTCTTGATTATTAATTAATTAAGTTGTGTGCTGCCCTAATAAACTTATGCTTATATAAGAAAGTAATTAATTTATGTAACCGATATATATAGAATACCATTTAATATATTTATCTCCTTATTTTCTACAAGGTGGAACATTATGGTATCTAAAATTCTACGCCAGACAGTATATATTCCGGTCAGGTCCATATTGACGCCTTTTTTGGGAAGAAACTTGGCATTATATCCAGCAATATTAGCAACATTTTTTGTATCTGGGATAATGCATGAGATGCTTGTCTATTGCACGGCGCAAGAAAAGGGTAGGTCAAGTTGGGAGATGACATGCTATTTTCTCATTCATGGAGTGTGTTTAAATCTAGAAATCGGACTCAAAAGAGCGTTTAAAGGTAAGTTCTGGTTGCCTCCAACTTTGTCAAGGCTACTGACAATCGCTTTCGTGTTTGTAACAAGTATATGGTTGTTTGTTCCGCCATGCTTAAGGGCTGAATTGGATGTCAAAACGTGTACGGAGTCTCTTGCTTTCATAGAGTTCATCAAGCATCAAAGACTAGTAAGCCCTACTAATTTTACTTGCCCATCTTGACGTATGAAAGGATTGACTATGTTGAAGTTATAATTTAGTTGAGGATCCGTAAAATATTATAGAAAAATGTTGCATTAGTATACCATAAAAGTTACATTGGTGTACAACAAAGGGTAAGCATTTCCAATTTTTTTATACGAATGCAATATTTTCCTATGACAATTTGACAGATGGTTGACCAATTTAGAACTATGAATTTTGAATATTGACATATTTATGACCATGCAATGTTGTACTGATCTTCTGACAAATTCTGACTTTAAACATGTTTTTACCATTTGCGTTGTATTTTTATTCAATCAATTAGCCTATATTAATGCTGCACGGGGATTATACTTGAAGTCAAGGGATAATTCCTATTTTGACATGTTTAAATCAGTTTTTGAAAATTTTATTTTAATAATTGATATGCATGCATTTGTTTTTATTCAATATGTTCATAATTATTATAAATTATTTAAAAAGTATTATTAATAAAAAAATAAAAATTCAATTTAATAGTACATGAAGTATATTATGCAGTACATTCAGTTTTAGAATTGATAAATTCAGTTCAACGGTACATAATGTATATTTATGAAAATATGGAGAATATATGTGTAAGTTTTTTGGTTTTATGAGTATATCTTGTACTCTTATCGGTCTTCTGTGCTATAATTTATTATGTACAAGGCAAATCATGATCTTAACTTGATTTTTGCCCTAATCTATTTTTATGGATCAAAGCTCCATATTATATGTATGTTGATTTAATTTATTGATTCACAATCTTAATTATTTGGATCAAAATTATAAGTTAATTGATTTAATTTAATCCATTGCTGATCCAAAAATCGTCAATTTTTATTTTTATTTTTATTTTTTTATAAATAGAAATTTTTCGGTACAACTAGCCTATGTCTCTCCTCTCCAGAAATTCCAAATTCTCCCTTAAACTATTGAACCAAGATTTAACATTTAATTTTAATTCTTATTATTATTTTTTCTCTCCTTAGTTTCCCTCTCTAAAATTCTCTCTGTCAGCTTCTCCCTCAAATATGTTCTCTCCAAAATTTTCTCACATTCACTCTCTAAAATTTTCTTTCTATCACCTTTCCCTATTCTCATTCATTTCTTTCTCTAAATTTCTTACATTCACTTTCTCTCTCCAAAATTTTCTATTATTACTTTCTCTCTCTAAAATTTTCTCTCAACACTTTCTCTTTCTAAAATTTTCTCTCATTCACACCCTCTAAATTAAATTTTCTTTCATCACTTTCTCTCTCTAAAATTTCTGTCATTAATTTCTTTATCTAAAATTATCTGTCATCACTTTCTCTCTCTAAAAATTTTACCCTCCTTTCACTTTATTCTCTCTATGACTAAAACCATATAAAATTCCATTATACTAGGCCACCATTTCAACCACATTCTTCTTTTACTGTTTTTTAAATAATAAATTGGGTTCAGAGTACTTACCAAATTATATAAAGAGAGAAAATAAAAAATTTAGATAGAAAAAACGGAGGATAAGGAAAAATATAGAGATAGAAAGTGAGAAAGATGAAAGAAGTTTAGAGGGAGAAAGTGAACGAAAAATTTAAAAAGAAAGGGAATAAAAAATTGGAGAAGAAGGTAAGAGAAAAGAATTTAGATAATTAAGTGGGTCGATTAAAATTGTCTTGGAGAGATTATATTCCATTATTAGAAGGTTTAATTGTATTTGGGTTTTATGTATATAGTTTTTTGATTTTATGGGTAAGGGGCGAAAAAGTCATGAATAGGCTTTTGGGGCTGTAGTCTGGCCTTAAATATTTTTTTTTACTATACTATATAATTATGTAGTCTAAAGTAAATAAGTTGGAATAACTTTGGTCAGGTCCGTTCAAATGTACAATTTTGATATTATAATATCATTGGTTCGCTCAGTCCAAATGTACAATTTTGACATTATAATATTCTTAGCCCGCGGGTAATTTTGTTGTGGTCATATCCATAATTTTTGGATTTGTCTCATATTCTATGCCTATGAGGTTTTTTAATAAATTTATTTTTGTCGTTCAAAAAACAAAGAAAAAAAAGTGGGTCGGTTTGGATTATGATTCATTCTTTTGGATCAGAAGGATCGGGAGGAAACTATCAACCATTATGTAATGATTCAGATCATTGATTTATGATCGTTATTGGTGGAATGTACTTGTGTCATTATCGATGTCTACTAAAATTTAACTTTCAACTCTATTAATAATATTTGACTTCGCCAAAATTAAAAACTAAAAAATTAGAATTGTTATTTGTTCCGTAAGACAAATATTAGTTTCAAAAACTTGCATGAATCACAGTCAATTATAAATTTAAAACTTTGTAAATTGATTTCAGAAATTCAAAATGAGACTTTTTGTTGAACAAATTGCCGGTTTAGTGTATAGTTTTTTTATGAACGTGCTTTCATAAGAAAGTTCAATAACGTTTGGTTACATAACTGTAAAGTTCTTCTAAAATGTTAATGAAAAATTTATCTAATTGTATGCTAGTAGATTTTATTTCTTTTTAAGAATTTAAGAATAAATTTGTACTTTATGTTTTTGACAAACTCGTTTCAACCAAAGCAAAAATATATACTCTTTAAAAGTACTTTCGAATTAAAAGTTAACAAATGACAAAATATTTTCATTTTAAATTTTAAAATACTTATAATCCATCAAAAACTCTTTCAAACGAGCACGAAGATTTGCATGTTTGGCTATGAATGCTATTCTTTAATTTGACATGTGTTTTTCGGATCTGGTTAGCATGAAGTTATTTTTTTGGTAAGTTGGTCAATTGATCCATAGAATCCTGACACATATACAACCTCGTCTGCGTGACAATATTCTATTGATCAATTGACCAACTTACCTCAAAATAAACTTCATACTAACTACTTCCGTATTTTTATTTTAATTGTCTCAGCTAATATAAAGTTATGTGGATGACAATGACATGACAGAACACCATAGATGTCGCATAGATTTAATGTATAAGCCTCCGTGCGCTCTATATGTGTTAAGAATTCTTTAAATAATTATTTTAGATATATCTTCAATTTAGTATAGATATATTTAAATAAGAATTGAAAATTAGTACTTTCTCCGTTCAAAAATATAAGATATATTTAATTTAATACATTTTCAAACTTAAAATTAATATAAATCTTTCTATTTTTATTGTATACAATGGTAAAAATTATAAATTATGTAAAAAGTATTACTGATGACAAAATTTATTTTTTAGTTATTGTTGATAAATAATTTTAATTTTAAATTTAAAAATGTGTTTTAAAAGTCAATAATGATCTTGGACGGAGAAATTATTCTTTATAACAGATGCTTGAACTTTATGTATCATGCAAACTGCAAACCAATCAAATTATAGTTAAGTCATATATGTATCATATTATATACACCCTTTGCTTCGAAGAGCTCTATTTTTCAGAAATAAAAAAAAATTCACCTAAAAATAATACAACCCAGGAAGAAAAGGATTAGCCCAAAAATGAAAAAACACAGTGCGAGACTTGTTTGGTTACTAACATTTGTAGCGATAATATTTGGAATGTTTAGATTTCTAAACACACTAAACTCATCACAACAAATTTTGTATAATTTGTTTGAAAATATTATGTTTGTAAATTGAATAAATTTCGTTTAAAAAAAATTATTTTTAAAAAATATAAAAATTTAAAATATGTTAAAAACTTCTGAACGCACTAAAAGCATTCCCCAACCAAACAAGCACATTGTTACAACATATATTCCTTAATTTCCTGTAACCATATTTAGAAATTCTAGCAACGTCCATGAGCCGACAGAACCCCGACATTATTCGGACAAAGCACGTTAAGCTCTCAAATGCATCATAGGCCATTTGATTTAGTAAAAATACAGTGCAAAAAGTTAAAAACATATATTCTCTGGAAGATTCGCACAACATTCCATGGTACTAAAAATACTAAAAATGCCATTTTCAAAATTCGGCTACGTACCATAAAGTTGTAAAATAGTCCACGGATTAGTAATTGTCATGGCTGAATGCATTCTCTTTTTTCGTTTTAATAATCTTAATTTTTTTTTCTTCTCTCTTTCTTTTTTTTTTCCACCACCTCATTCTGCCCAAATTAATTAGAGTGAATCTGAACGATAAGACCCATATTTTTTATAATTAAAAATTTAATTTTTCTAATTATTATTTTGAATAATTAGGTATTGATTTGATATAATGATTTAGTTATGAGTAAAATATACAAATTTTGCAAAGTAAGTAAGTTATCATATAATATTCATTTTGTCGGAGAATATTCTTTTTGTCGGGGAATATTTTTTTTGTCGAGAAATATTTGTACGACGACGCAATCATTGGTAGACCATATAACGGAATAACTATCAGATATAGAAAGCGACAGAAATAACATTTATAGACCTCAGGATTTTTATTTGTCCCTTTTCTGTTCTTGTTCTTTGGTGTTCTCATGTTATGTGAGATTTGTTTGAAAAAATAAGTGAAAAAGGTCTGACATGTATATGTCGATGATTTGACTGTAAGACTCGCCAGTTGATATTTTTAACTGGTTGCACCAATGCAACCGAGAAAAGGTTTGCACATTGACCCAGTGATGTGGCACTATTAAACGGATTTGTGAAACCGAGATTTATTTGGGTTCGGGGGCTTGATTATGCGGATGGAAGGGGTTAGGCACCTCCCGACATCTGTAACGATCTGAAATTTTAAATTATAATATTAAATATTATTGAATAATATAAATATTTATTTGATGTGTTTATTGTTGAATTGATGAAATAAATATTTTATTGATGTGATTGTTGTTAGTAAATATTTATGAATCTAAATTTATTAGATAATATTCTAAATTAAATTAATTTATGATTTAGAGAATTGTAGTATAACATGAGATGTTATATTGTTATTTTGATTTAATAATTTAGATGGTATATTAGATTATTAAATAAAGTTATAATAAAAATTATAATTTTGTGATATTTGTTAAAATGCTATATTTAATTAAAATATAGTATGTGATTAATTTAATGGGTTAATGTTAGATATGGAAATCTAAATAAATAATATGTGATTGTAAATTATAAACTAAAGTGTTTATTAAAATAAATTAAAAAGGGCTTAATTTAGTTTTTCTGCCAAACAAGACTTAATATATTAATTCTTTAAAAATTAAAGGGTTTTGCCAAACAAAGTCTTATGGCTTTTGAATTTCTAATTTTTGAATTTAAAAAAATAAATAATATAAATAAAATAATATATATAATATAATTATAATATATACGTTAGTTTTGTAACTGTTATTTTATTAAATGGGTGTATTAAGATTATCAGTTTTATTTTCTACGCTTGTCTATCAGTTGAGTTTACGCATTATAGCTATCAGTGTAATACCCGGTAAAAAAAAATATATTTAAATTCATATTTTTAATTAGGCTTTTATTATGTTTGGATCAAATTGTATTTAATTTGTGTGGCTTATAATAAGTAGGTGATTACATTAATTTGGGCTTTTATACTAATTGAGTCTAATTTGTATTTGGATAATATTAAAATCCTATTAAAATTAGGAGAGTTAATAAGATAGGTTAATAAATATTTAAACCCTAATCTATCTCACATACCTCTCATAACTGACTGAAAAAAAAAGGCGCAACCTCTACTACGAAGAGAGAGAAAAGAAGGGAGAGCAATGGCGGCACAAAAAAAAAGAGAAGAAAATTCATCAACCTTTAAATTTTGCAATATCCAATTAGTAAGTTATTATTATTTTTTTTAAGCTATTAGATCTATTTTATTGGAAGTTCACTAATTCATAAGAAAGTTTAAAAATATATTTTATATGCATAGTACTTTTGCAAAGTGATTACCGAAATTGATTAAGGTGGCTATAGGAAGTGGGTATATATATAATGAACATGTCAGGTGGCCTATTACTACTATCATTGTATATATATATATATATATATATATATATATATATATATATATATATATATATATATATATATGTAGATATATTATTTTTGTTTATTAGAATATAATATGTAAGCTTAGATATTTTGTTTCTTAGCAATCTAATTTCGAATGGCAGTGGGGTGATAAGATTAGTATACTAGCTTAATAAATAACTAATTATTATGTTATATTTAGAAATTGTACCGAAAGTTTTGTATATTAATTCAAATCGAATTCGTATATTTGTTAATATTATAAAAAAATATTATTTAATAAAATTAGTTAATATTATGTTAGTAATGGTTAGATTTGTAATAAAATTTTATTTTATTATTAGTTCGAACAGAAGGAATTTAACGAGTCATTTTTTAGAATATAAATTTTGGAATATTAATAATTGATTTAAGGTGATGATTAAATGTACCTTGAATGAATAACAAGTTATTTTGGAGTTTATGAGTTGGATTATATTTAATTTGAGGTGAATATGTTTAGGTGGTGAATAACGTTTTGTATTTGATATCGTTGACAATTGAGGATAAGATTTTGTGGAGTGTGCTATAAATGGTTTGAAAGTATCAGGTACGGATTCCGTACTTTTTCAGCGATACTTTTGTTAAATTTGATTTATTCGTTTTGTTCCTCGTTTCAAATTCTGTTATTATTTCACATAATTGTTTCTTGTGAAATTCATATATTTGTTTCATTTTGGAGTTGACACACTGGACTCGTATTTGTACTCTTTGAATTAGGATATCATGTTTAGTATTTATTTTTGATAATTGTAGAGCGGTACATGTTGTTACCTTCTTTTTGAGACCTTGTGATTATAATATGTTTTGGTTCAACATGTACATTTAGAACCCTTTTGTTGGTATTTTGTCGCATGTGTTGTGACATGATATTTTTGTTAGAATATACCGTAGGGTATACCTGAGCTATAACCACCTGTGGGGGTACCACAGGCATGTCGTCTTGGCACGAGAGGCATGACACTCTCCGTGGGGGTGTGATTAGTCCACGGCGTCTCCGTTTTGGGCTCTGGAGTAATTGGGCTTTTTGGTGTTTTGTTGTGGGAGGCGTATGGGTTAACCCTAGTTTTTTGTTCTGCGGATTGGTGATGTTGTGCCAAACACACCTATCCGATTTGCATACATTTGGATTCGCGGTCCAATGTGTGATTGCCTGTGTGGCATTGTTTCGATGTGCCTGTGTGGCATTATTTTGATTTGCCTGTGTGGCATTAGTTTGACTTGCCTGTGTGGCATTATTTTGACTTGTCTGTGTGGCAAGGTATATTTTTGAGCTCACTTGGTATGAAATAACCCCAGCCATTTGTTTCAGCCTATTATTTTATTGTATTAGTTTTGTTTGTTTTTGTTCAGTTCAATTCATTGAGTTAGTTACTTCAGTTCGTTATTTCTTTATTCGTCTATTGGTTTCGTCAATTCTGTTGATTCAGATATATTTCATTCAGATCTTTGGAGATTATATTTTCGTCCGTATTTACACTTGAGGCTTTGTTCAGTATTTTGTCTCAGTTGTTTTCGTATATCAGTTGTTTATCTTTTGTATATCTGTATCCGTACTGGGCAATTGGCTCATGCTGTGTTTTTCTTCCGGCAGGTTTGCAGGGGTGTTTCAGGGCTAGTGTGATGAGAGAGTTGTCTTTGACCATCGATCTAGGCTGTTTCGATTTTTAAGTTTTGATTATTTTGACTCTAGTTGGAGAATTGTAATTAGTACTTCATTGATAGATATCATTATTACATATTTTGAAGTTGTTAGTGCTCTGTTCACTTATTTTGAGGTTTGTTGTGCTTTGCACGTGACCTCCCTTTCCTTTTCGGGAAGGGGGTGTTACAGATATGGTATCAGAGCTTAGGTTCTTTCTTGTAGAAAACCTATTCAGGTTTGACCTGTGAGTTATGGGTAAATCACTGGGTAGACGTAGGAATTTGATTCGATTTTGTTCTCTGTTTTGTTGGTCTTGATTTTGACCAAGTGTTTTTAGCTCTTTGAGTTGTAGTTGATTTGAGAAAGCCGAGATAATTTGTTAAGATTATTATTGTTATGCGTTGGAGCAATAGTATTAGTTAAGGATTGTGATTGGATATCATTAAGGAGAATAAATATGTGATTGTGGTTGAATATTTTGTACTGTTAAGAAATGATTATATGATTATGATGTGAGTATTTGTATATGTGAGTTTTTAATTTTGGAAAATTATTTGTTAGAGTTGTTTTTGGTGACAATTTATTATGATTTTGGAATTGAAGATTTGATTTGGGTTAGATTTTGATTTTTGTTAAGTTGTGAATTAATTGAGGTATGTGAATCGGTGGGATAATATGTTAAAGTGAAAATTATTAAGTACAGAGGATCTCTTGTAATTTTGAGTTGTAGAGATTCGAGGTAATTAGATTAATCTTTTGGAGTAAATGAATTTTGTGATTATTTCCTAGTAGAACATTGGAGTTATCTTATATGAAATTTTGAGTGATAGTATGTGGAGATCTTGAAATTTGTTGGGTTAAGAATTGCATTAAGAGAATGATTGATTCATTGAATGATTAGATATATAATAAGTGATGAATCTTTAAGAGATTTTGAAAGCTATAGTGTGCTTATTCAGATAGTAGAATATATGATTTGGAGTTTGGTATGGTGATGAAGAGATCTTAATAGTAATATATTTTTGGTGTAATATTATTTGAGAATTAATTTGATTTGAGGTTATGATATTTTGAAACTCTTAAGGACTTAGGAGAGTTGGTGATAAAGAGATATTAGTAGTATATTATTTGGTGTAATATTATTTGGTGAATAGTTCAAATTAAGGATGAGATATTTTGAAGCTCTTGAAGACTTAGGGAGAGTTGGTAATATGGTTTGCATAGTTGTTTTGGTTATCTGATGTCTTTAGAGTTTTGCGTGAATTTATGTAAAATTAAATAAAAATAATTTGTTAGATCTTTGTCATGGGTGAAATATAAACGTTTTACGAATTAAAGATAATTCTAAATATTTTGGGTATTCGAATCGTATTTAGATGAAGAGAAATGTTTGTGATTTCGAATTATGTTCCGAAGAGTACGTACGCTTGCAAGAATGAAACTCAAAGATATTAACGGGGGGCCCGCACCAACAGTGGATCATGTGATTTAACGCGAAGAACCTTACCAAGGCTTGACACGGTAGCCGACGAATCATTTACGAGTACATGGATAATTGTGTGGACCCATGGACTTACCAGGCTTGATCGTTACAAATGGCGGCGCTACGTCGTAACTAAATTATTATTTTTTGTAGCTTATTTGAATTCCGGGGACGGAATCCTTTTAAGGGGTAGGTGATGTAATACCCGGTAAAAAAAAAATATATTTAAATTCATATTTTTAATTAGGCTTTTATTATGTTTGGATCAAATTGTATTTAATTTGTGTGGCTTATAATAAGTAGGTGATTACATTAATTTGGGCTTTTATACTAATTGGGTCTAATTTGTATTTGGATAATATTAAAATCCTATTAAAATTAGGAGAGTTAATAAGATAGGTTAATAAATATTTAAACCCTAATCTATCTCACATACCTCTCATAACTGACTGAAAAAAAAAGGCGCAACCTCTACTACGAAGAGAGAGAAAAGAAGGGAGAGCAATGGCGGCACAAAAAAAAAAGAGAAGAAAATTCATCAACCTTTAAATTTTGCAATATCCAATTAGTAAGTTATTATTATTTTTTTTAAGCTATTAGATCTATTTTATTGGAAGTTCACTAATTCATAAGAAAGTTTAAAAATATATTTTATATGCATAGTACTTTTGCAAAGTGATTACCGAAATTGATTAAGGTGGCTATAGGAAGTGGGTATATATATAATGAACATGTCAGGTGGCCTATTACTACTATCATTGTATATATATATATATATATATATATATATATATATATATATATATATATATATATGTAGATATATTATTTTTGTTTATTAGAATATAATATGTAAGCTTAGATATTTTGTTTCTTAGCAATCTAATTTCGAATGGCAGTGGGGTGATAAGATTAGTATACTAGCTTAATAAATAACTAATTATTATGTTATATTTAGAAATTGTACCGAAAGTTTTGTATATTAATTCAAATCGAATTCGTATATTTGTTAATATTATAAAAAAATATTATTTAATAAAATTAGTTAATATTATGTTAGTAATGGTTAGATTTGTAATAAAATTTTATTTTATTATTAGTTCGAACAGAAGGAATTTAACGAGTCATTTTTTAGAATATAAATTTTGGAATATTAATAATTGATTTAAGGTGATGATTAAATGTACCTTGAATGAATAACAAGTTATTTTGGAGTTTATGAGTTGGATTATATTTAATTTGAGGTGAATATGTTTAGGTGGTGAATAACGTTTTGTATTTGATATCGTTGACAATTGAGGATAAGATTTTGTGGAGTGTGCTATAAATGGTTTGGAAGTATCAGGTACGGATTCCGTACTTTTTCAGCGATACTTTTGTTAAATTTGATTTATTCGTTTTGTTCCTCGTTTCAAATTCTGTTATTATTTCACATAATTGTTTCTTGTGAAATTCATATATTTGTTTCATTTTGGAGTTGACACACTGGACTCGTATTTGTACTCTTTGAATTAGGATATCATGTTTAGTATTTATTTTTGATAATTGTAGAGCGGTACATGTTGTTACCTTCTTTTTGAGACCTTGTGATTATAATATGTTTTGGTTCAACATGTACATTTAGAACCCTTTTGTTGGTATTTTGTCGCATGTGTTGTGACATGATATTTTTGTTAGAATATACCGTAGGGTATACCTGAGCTATAACCACCTGTGGGGGTACCACAGGCATGTCGTCTTGGCACGAGAGGCATGACACTCTCCGTGGGGGTGTGATTAGTCCACGGCGTCTCCGTTTTGGGCTCTGGAGTAATTGGGCTTTTTGGTGTTTTGTTGTGGGAGGCGTATGGGTTAACCCTAGTTTTTTGTTCTGCGGATTGGTGATGTTGTGCCAAACACACCTATCCGATTTGCATACATTTGGATTCGCGGTCCAATGTGTGATTGCCTGTGTGGCATTGTTTCGATGTGCCTGTGTGGCATTATTTTGATTTGCCTGTGTGGCATTAGTTTGACTTGCCTGTGTGGCATTATTTTGACTTGTCTGTGTGGCAAGGTATATTTTTGAGCTCACTTGGTATGAAATAACCCCAGCCATTTGTTTCAGCCTATTATTTTATTGTATTAGTTTTGTTTGTTTTTGTTCAGTTCAATTCATTGAGTTAGTTACTTCAGTTCGTTATTTCTTTATTCGTCTATTGGTTTCGTCAATTCTGTTGATTCAGATATATTTCATTCAGATCTTTGGAGATTATATTTTCGTCCGTATTTACACTTGAGGCTTTGTTCAGTATTTTGTCTCAGTTGTTTTCGTATATCAGTTGTTTATCTTTTGTATATCTGTATCCGTACTGGGCAATTGGCTCATGCTGTGTTTTTCTTCCGGCAGGTTTGCAGGGGTGTTTCAGGGCTAGTGTGATGAGAGAGTTGTCTTTGACCATCGATCTAGGTTGTTTCGATTTTTAAGTTTTGATTATTTTGACTCTAGTTGGAGAATTGTAATTAGTACTTCATTGATAGATATCATTATTACATATTTTGAAGTTGTTAGTGCTCTGTTCACTTATTTTGAGGTTTGTTGTGCTTTGCACGTGACCTCCCTTTCCTTTTCGGGAAGGGGGGTGTTACAATCAGTGTTTTCATTCTAGTTGCAAAGACTAAGAGAATTACAGAGAGAATTAAGAGAGTTTGAGAGTGAAACCTGAGAAAATTGTCTGCAATTGCAAGGTTGTGCAAGTTAACTTGAAGGTATGTTCACAACTTTGATATTATATTTGTTTATGAGTATCACGACAAAGTTTTGTTATGCTTTGTGAATTCTATTTCTTCCAAATTTTTATATGTATATAAGTTATGGTGGTTATATGTGATATAATGCTAGAGTTTATGTTTAAACAAGAAATTTGTATGCTAAATTCGTTGACAGTAGGAAGAACATAATGTCAGTATATGTATTTTCATATGGTTCATGAAAAGTATCAATTGTAGTGGCCAGTTAGTATGTGAAATTGTAAATTGAAGCTTGATTATGTTAGTTCACTAAGAAACGAGCATATCGTAATTTGAATGGAATGATTTGGCCAAGTATTGAATTCACAGTGATGATTTTTGGGATGAATATCAAAAATTGAATTTTATATGAAAAACATGGAATTTGATAAATTAACGTAGCTTAAATTGTTGTTAAATTGTTTTAATTGGTGGAATATGTTCACAAATATGATTGTGATAGTTCTATTCCATTTTCACATGTTATTATTACTGTTTGGTGGGTGAAATTCGTGTCAGTTGGCTTAAGAAAACTGTTGTAACCATGTTCTGCAAAAATTGGAGTTTGTGCGTAGCGCGACCGCGCAGTCTCTTGGTGCGGGCGCACTGCAATCCAGTATAAAACTGGCGCGGCCGCGCCAGTACCCTGTCATAGATAGTGAAGTCTGCTAATTATGCAGACTTTGGACGTTCAATGTAACTTAGCTTAATGTTAGGTTAATGTGAGAATCATGTAACAACAAGGTTAAACAGAGTCATGTTAGGTGGATTGTAAATTCAAAGTTGTAAAAGTGATTAGTAAGTTACGAACGTGTTATGCGTAACTTAGTTTATACAATGAATGTTAAATAAGTGTTGTGATGTTAACACTTGGGAATTCTGAAATATATATGGTAGCATAAGACTTGTGCTAAAATAACAAGATTAACTAGTAATGCGTTTTATATTGAAAAGTGAATATTAGTATGTCTAATAGATGTTGTGGTTTTAATACTGTGTATAGGTGAATGTGAGTTTTAATATTTTAGCTTGCGCTCGTGGCAAGTTTTCTAACTCTACACTTTTGTTGAGTTAGTTTTATTATTACATTGTGTAACTTCATTCTTTTGATTGAGCAAGTTTCTAAACTTCTCTTTTTACATTAATCAAGCCTTTTTACTCTACATTTATGTTGAGCAAGTTCTTACTTTAAAGTTTCATTAAGCGAACTCTTGTAGTCTTAATCATGATTTGAACAAGCTAGTTATGACCTTATTTTACTCGAACTAGTTTGAATTCTAATATTTATTGTGACGCCTTTAAATCCGGGTATCTTCCAACCCAACAGATGGTGCTACACAGTACTACCATTCATGTGACGCCCCCAAAATAGGTCTAATCCATCCAACCTATTATAAGTCGTCAAATACATGGTACAGAAAACAACTACAACTTTATTACTACAATTGTCGTGCAAAATACAACAACACATATACTGTGAGTTTTAATACCAACTGTGACTCATGTCCCAACTATGGACAACACCTCACAGTGATACCATACATAAAGGTACAATCTAGAACTATTTTAGAAATTAAAATCTATGGAAAGTGCTCAAGGAAACCTTCGTACATAGGAGGCCATGAATCTAAGTTATGATAGATATCATATGTCCAGAGAATTATCCTTGGTTGATCCAATAGACCCCAAATAAAAATGAGAAGATTACTAACATATTCCTTCCAATGGTGAGTCTTCTCTTGACATATAACTATTTTCACCATCTGCGATTGAACATTATGTTTCAACTCAACTCCAAGATCATATAGGTAGTGCTCGTAGATATACTCAGCAAGTGGATGTGCATAACCCTTTCTTATGATAACACGAGATTGTATGTTAATAGACATCTTGTATGAAAACACCCTTCCAAAGTTGGGTTCGCCTCACCCTATTCGGTTCACCAAAATTAAATATCAAATGACGTATACAATACGACACATTTATCTAAAATTCTCAATAAAATTATTTCTATACTATTTAGGAAGAACCTCAACAGCTATAGACCATCGTTCTATTCCCCTGTTATCCCCGCTCGACCCAGCTACACTCTTATTACCTGAAAGGAATTATGAAGCAAAAGGGTGAGCAAAACTAGCTCAGTAAAGAATATCATGACTAAAGATAATTAAATTATCAATAGCCTTCATCAGTAATAAATTAGAGATTTAGAACATATGGTAAATGATAAAACTTTTCAACCATAGTTGCAGCGGAACGAGCAATCCATTAGAAGAGTCAAATAGACTATAAAGTCTATTATCTTCTCCACATTAAAAGTCCACCAATAATGTTTTGTCCTTGTAACATCAATCAATAGTTCCTTTCCACAATCATATGAATAACTCATAATCATAATTGTGATTCTAATTACTCTTCTCATCCAGGACGAAGATAATTTTTATCACCTGTCTTTACCTGAAACATCAAAGATCATGGTTATACCAAATCACAGTTCCTGTTCATAATCATACTAATAAGTTCATCTTTGCACTACGGGCCAAAGATATTTATTAACAATTTATCTTTGCCCTACAGGCCAAAATATTCAACAACAGGTCATCTTTGGACTACAGGCCAAAGATATTCACCAACAGGTCATCTTTGCACTACAGGCCAAAGATATTCAACAACAGGTCATCTTTGCACTACGGGCCAAAGATATTCATCAATAATTCATCTTTGCACTACATGTCAAAGATATTAATATCTCAAAGAAATACATAATCATTTCAGAATTTATATAAACCATAATTATAATCATGTTGATCAATTCACCTTTGCACTTAAGCTAAAAATATTCAATTGTAAATTCAATGGTCATGATCATACCAATCAACAATTCATCTTTGCACTACTGGCCAAAGAGAACCCATAGTCACGATCATACCAATAATCTACCCATCTTTACACTTAAGTCAAAGAGAAATTTCATCACCGAGATTATAAAAATGTTATATATGATAATAAAAACAATATTATCAAAACATGGATTTAATTTCAAGAGTAAGATTCATAAATCAACGATAATTTGGTCAGAAAAAAGAAACCAATTTTGTCATGAATAGTAACTCATGAATAGTAACTCGTGAATAGTAACTCATGAATAGTAACCCCGACATGAAAAAAGTAGAAATTCCACAATAAAATACATACCAATATTTCGATATAATGATATTGAAAGAATAACGTTTCTTAAAATTATAAACAATTTATTTTAATTGTTTACACTTTACTAAATAATGCATTTAATCATTCTAAAATGCCAAACTCATAAGATTTCATCACCAATAATCAAAACCCTCATAAAAAATCTGCATATACATCATATAGGATTCTCAAGCCATAAAATCCTATTTTTCAATTTTCTTACTTCATATAACATATTTAATTCATTTATTCATAACTAGACCATTTTCATGAAAAATACCAAATTAGTTCCAAAAATATTTCTTTTCTGGGATTTAGCATAATATAGTCTCATATTGAACATATATTTTTCTCGAAATTTTTAAATTCATTTACTATTTTTTATATGGCCATAACTGCCGAATATTTAGACATTTATCATAATTAGTGCTTTTGTCCAAAAATTCCGAAATTTACAGAGTATACTTCTATGATATTCATGTACTCCCAATAAAAATTTCACTAATTTTGGAGTTAACCACAAGGATTTATAAGGGTTTACTTTTAAAATAGTATTTTCTTATAAAATTCATAACTCCTAATCTATACATCCAAAAATCTCCATTTTTGTACACAATCAAGGAAACTAATCAAATTATCATTTTAAATTTTTCCAGAATTTTTGAAGGTCCGGAAAAAGTACAAAACTGAAAAACATAATAACCCTTAAAAATTCCTTACCTCGAAAGAGCAGTACTTCTGACCGAAATATCAGATGTAAAGCTGAAAGAACCTTGCACTGAAAAGGCAACTCTCCAAATATCTAAATACTCACAAAAATACGCTCGAGAATATAGAGAGAGAAAACTTCAGTTTCTGGTGTGATTTTTAATTCTAACTTAAGTGTCTATTTATAGGAAAATGCTAGAACGCCAAAGGAGACTAAATTAATAAAATATTGTTTTTAATTTTCACCAACTCAAGCACACCACTTGAAAATTTTTCATCCCATCACAATTGAAAAACCAATTCAGCACATGGTTTGAAAAATAACAAAAGTTGGTCCCACCCAATTTTAATAAAAATTATTTTATTTTCCGAAACTTTAGTAATTCATAGAAAATAGTCCGTTTATCAAAAAAAAATACGAATTCTATGTCCATTCCACACGAAATCGAATTCTCTACAACTTTGTAGCTTTAAGTTTTTCCAAATTCAAAACAGAAAATATCCGAAATCCACAAACGGATGATTTTTAATATCGTTTCAACACCTTTTAAAATTCATAACAAATCATGAGTTAATTTTCAACGGTTCAAAATTTGTGGACATATACTCAACTCATATATGTATAATATATCCAAAAATCACAACGATCCAACGGTCGAATTAAAGTTACAACTCACGCAATAAAACTTTAAGAACACCAATTTGAGTTTTTAATACCTCAAATCCGACAAAATACTGATAAAACACCTCAACATTAATTCCTTCATTTATAACCACATAAATAAATACATCATTGATATCCGCATCAAATAAATATTTCTTTATCATATAAATCAATAATTAATTATTCACAAATAATATTACAGAATCACAATTATGACAACCAGGCAGTTCTCAAGAAAGAGGGGGCTTTTCAATAAGGATTTCTCCTTACTGGCGTGCAATTAGGTGACCAAACCTCTCATTGACAGAGCT
This sequence comes from Panax japonicus, assembly GCA_020205505.1. NCBI lineage: Eukaryota > Viridiplantae > Streptophyta > Magnoliopsida > Apiales > Araliaceae > Panax > Panax japonicus. The sequence continues at coordinate 42,129,657 of CM035108.1, read as the reverse complement.
TTCTAGACATTGCCAATAATGCTATCTAATAATAGTATTCAAATAATAAGAATTATTAATCTGATAATGGGAAATACTGTGCAGTGATAATTATTGAAACAACAATAATATAAAATATCAACGCAATAATTATTGAATCAATAAAATAAAATATTGAACAGTAACTACTGCAACAATTATTAAGTAGTGCCTTCTTATGTAAGGATCAATAATTCAAAAATACTGTGCAATACCATGAGCTAATGTGCAACTACGCATATTACTGTATTTTTTAACCACCGGGTATTCCAAAAGTGTTAACGGTGGAATAGTGTTAACGGTAACAACTACGCCGTTATTTATAAAAACTCAAACTTGTCATTTTATTCATCCGACAGTTATTCTGTTATGGGACCCACAAATTACTGTAATGAGTATTTTATAATGAGTATTCCACGACAGAAATGAGTATTTTATAACCACTTGCGTATTTTGAAAATTTTACATATATCACCCTTAACTTTAAACTTTTATCAATTTAACCATTTACTGAATAATAATTATAAGAAAAATTGAATACTTTTATTTCATAAAATCCGGGGTCTTACAATTCACACATACATTCAATTGAAAAGTCTCCAATGAACGAATATGTCTTTTATATATTCAAAATAATATTACATTTCTCCATGTTCTTTATAACCCATTCATTCGTTCTTGTCATAATATTCAATATATTACAAACATTCACCTATACTATTACATAAGAAATCTAAGGGTTCGTCTTCGCCTTGCCCTTATCCTTGTCGGAGCCTTCGGTCCACTCAATCTTAGTTGTGTTCATATGGTTCAAGCAAGAGTGAGCATGACTAGCTCAGCAAGTACTACAACTCTAATAAACAGCATGCTTGAAACATATAACTCATATATCCTCAGTAACTAAACAATAGTTACGAAGTACTATCGATAATTCAAAATAGCACTTCTTTTCATTCAAAATGTTTTACTACAACAATATTCAGTAAAACATCAATTTTGGTCCAAGACCTTGAGCATTTCAGAAGTTCTTTTGAAAATGACATCCCGACACTAAGTCCGTAAGTCCGACATTACTTATGAGCACGTCTAGGTGAACAGCCTATAGTACTCTATGTTGATCAACACTACATTCATTAAACGTGTATACGTTTAAGTTGTGGCAACCTCACATGCCTGTCGTTAAACGACAAAAACATTTTTAGCATACTCGGTCTTCGATTGAAAACCACACCAATATAACTCGGTAAATATTAATCATGCTTGACAGAATCATAATATAAGTCGAGCCGAAAGAATTGGCTTTGACTTCATTATTTAAGACTTCATGCGAAAGAATACATGAATCACAAAGCTTATCCAGACTGAACTGGAACAAGGGTTAGAATACTTGCCTTTAGCGTCTGTTTACTGATTATCACACGTACACTTTAAGTCTCTAAGTCTCTACAATACATGATCATATAACGTACCACATTAGGTCACATATAATCAAGTATGTATACTACTATATCTTACCCTTTATCTCAATCTAAATCCTGACTTAAATCTATTATTATGGTTCCGGCTTTTCATTACATCATTCACATTACGTTCACATTCAATTGGTTATTAACTCTAATCATCATATATAAGGTTTAAAAGTACCTTACAATATCTTATTAAGTTCCTCAGTTTATTATTACTGAGTTATTGTTCAAGTTGTACTCATAAACATTCTTTACTATCCACTTCCTAGGGTTGGCACTGCGGCGCCACCCATTACTCTTCAAGCCGCACTGTGGCGCGAGTTAACAGTAGGTACAGACCGGACTCGGCGCTGCGACGCGAGTCCTTACTCTTCAGGGTGCGCTGCAGCGCGAGTTAGCAGTGTGCTCAGACACTGTGCCGGCGCTGTTGTGCCACCCATTTGGCCTTTGGTTGGCGCCGCGGCGTCAACTCTGTGCCTCAAACAGTTTGCAAAATTTAAAATTTTTATGAAACTCCCGGACTTATAACTTCTTCGTTATAAGTCTGAATTGGCTTGTTAAAAAACTTACGGTTCACAAATTACATACTCTATGCGTTCATGCAAGAATTTTATCTATTTGACTTCGTTTGCTAAAATTTCACTTATTAGTTCATTTTTAATGAAAACGATAAACGCCCGTGAATGTTCAATGCTCGTTTCTTCGTTCTAAGTTGGAATTCGGTCATTTCAAGTCCGCAACTCTATAATGCCAAATATGACTTTTCTCCATCGAAAACCAACATTTCTGACTTCAAACACAAAATACGACTTCAATTCCGAGAATTTCACGAATTCAACGATTATCGTCCAATCGTGTGAATTCCGACAAAACCTCATTATTAATCATTCTAAATGGATTTTAACCAACACATGACTATTTCAAGTTACTTATTACATCAACTTATTATCAAAGTAGGTTTTGACTTATTCTCATAAGTCAATAACTTATTTAACTTATGAACAACAAATTCTCATGCTTATGACTTACTATGAACTGAAGTCCATCAATCAATGTTCTCATACTATATTGAACACGCTAACATCATATGACAAGTTCTTCACAAGATTATAAACTTATTTAGGTTCAAGTTGCTTATTCAACTTATTCGGCTTAAGTTCCTTCATCAATGACTCCTTATATGTTCTTAGCATACAATCATACTTCTCTATTAATATTATTATGGTAGAGATAGACTAATAGATCATAAGATCATTTACCTTTTATGACTAAAGTCTTCTTCTTTAAAATCTAGTAAAAGGTTGATTTGGCTTTAAAAGTGCTTATTCTCTCTAACCAATAAGTTACTTTGTTTTGGATGAAAGTTGAACAATGAAAAATGATCAACCAACTCTCATATTTATAGGCTATCCAAAGTGAGGGCATTATGGTCAATTAGGCATTGCACCTTGTCAATTAACCTCCTTAATCCCACCTCCTTACTATTCATTACTTAACAATCAAGTCTACTTGCTAGCCACTTTTAATACTTGGTCATCACAACACTTTCTCACCACTTAAAATGTTTGCCCATCAAGTCTACCCACATCTCACTTGGTTTGCTCCATTATCATGGCCAATTCATTGGGCTTGCTAATTAATCTAGCTAACTTCTTGTTGGTCTTGTATTATAATAGATTGGACTTATGATTTAACAAATAATAGGGTTTGCATATCACTTTCTATTGGACTTCTACCATTATGCTAATAATCCTACAACTCCATTCCATTTAATTAAACAACTTAACAACTATACACCACGTAAAATTCTCGTATGTTAGTTCGTATATTAAATCGTAATATACGCTATTCCATTCTTCATACTTAATAGTATAATATGTCGTATTATACTTACGTTCATTACCTCGTACAATACATACGCATCATACAATTACAACTTTCTTTCCTTAACGCTTAATAAACCTAACGTTCCCAAAATAGGTCCGCATGCGAAATATTACGTTTTACATACTTAGATTATTATTACATAATCCATCTCATATTGATATTATAACGTTACGTATTTCTCAGAAGTTCAAAATAATTCCCGAGCGGAAATCGATGAATAGTGTTTTTCAGAAAATTTCTCAGAAAGCTTTTATTTTCATCTTAGAAACTCAAACACTTTAATTCATCCATGTAGTTAAAATACTACGATGTTTCAACGTTTCTAGGTTATATAACGACATTCATCTTATCAACACGTAATAATAATAATTAATATTATTTTATTCATTATTAAAAGTATTTACAAAAAGTTTGATTTTCCGGGGTGTTACATTTATTGATGTATTCTGACTTGTTTATTGTTAGACAAGTTTCTTTATTGTCCTTCATGTACAAAGAATGCAATTTTCTTGAATTCTAATTTCTAATGTTGAATTATCTTAGTTCAATTATTTGATACAAGCTATTCTCATAATGAGCAAGCTTTATTTTCAGCTTGCTATTACTTAATGTATATTCAATAATTCATAGACCTAGTTTAATATTATTCAAACAAGGTTTATTGTCATTCAATACTTATGCTTTGTAGTTGTTTTCAAGCATGAGTTCAGAATATAGATAGTTCACTTACACTTATTCATTGTTCCATATTATGTTATTATTGATCAACTGTTGTGTTATTTCACACTATTGATTCAACTAGTCCTCTAGTTGATGATCGTTAAACTCTAAATTACCCTTGAAAGCTTATCCTAACCAAACTTTCTTTGGTGCAAACTTGTACTCTAAATACTGAGATGAACAACCCTATTATTAGGGGATAATTTATTCTTAGCTTTGAAATATTTGTGCACAATACATTGTACGAAGGGATGATCCCCATAAGTACGAGGAGTCCTTATAGTCTTATGACTGTTAAAGTTGAAGTTGAAAGATTAATTGCAACTGTGGACATAGTTTGTGGTCTCATGACCCTCAGTTTTTATATATTCCATATGTTGATCCCAGCCGTTGGTTATTATTGATAGAGTACTATTCAGTATTGATGAGCCTATTCATTGGCAGTTATTATATTCTTATTGACTCATTACTATACCTAGTGAGCATTTGTTTTGCTCACTCTTACATATTTATACACTCATTGCAGCTAAAGTTGAGAAGGTAGATGAGCCTTCAACTAGCAAAGAAATGGGAAAAATGTACAAGTGATGCAAACTTGTAATTTTATTTATTGTGATGGTCATAGATTTTTTAATAATGATGTAATGTAATAATTTTATTTCCGAACTTGAATGATATTTAAAGGTTAGACAACCTGGGAAGATTTTTATTTATTAATGTAACCCTATTTAAAGGGAGGATTTATGGTTAAATGTTATCTTATTTGGGTAGATAAATATGAATGTTTGGATAGTGAATACCAAATCTTGTGGGAATGAAGTACCTAGATTTAGGGGTGTCACATGTTGGTATCAAAGCCTTAGGTTATGAACCTTAGGTGGGGAAAAGCCTTAGGAAGTAACTTTTGAAAAGATAGTGATGATAAACTCTTATCAAGTTGTTAAGGAAGAAGTAATAAAATACTTATGTGCTTATGTGGTTACAACTTATATGCTCGTGAGTGTCAAGTAGTAATGATTAGTAATTAAAACTTAAAATTTGGTTGACAGGATGACTAATATTGGAGGATCCAGTCAGGCTAGAGAGGAGGAGCCTTGAGATATTCAAGTGATTTGGGAACAACTACTGCCATAGAAAACTGTTCCGTTGGTCAAAGTAGTTGAGCAAGAAAGAGTACCTGGTGAGGAGGATGAGATAGAGACAGATGAGGAGGACCCTGTTGAGCTGCCACAGTCGGGGGATAAGGAGGATGAGGAGGAGGAGATTCCACTTAACTCGATAGCTGCATGTATGTACGATGAGGTGTATGACCGCAATGTGGAACTTCAAGATACCGTCGAGGAGTTGCAAAAGATAGTAGCTGAATAGCAGACCTTGATGGCACAGAAGGATGACGAGATCCAAGAACGAGAAGAACGTCTGAATAACGTTGAAGAAAAGATGGATCACATTGAAGGAGAGAACGAGCGAATGATAGCAGAGATTTCAGAGTTGAAGAACAAGTTGAAAGAAGAAGCTACGAAGAGGGCAAGAGCTGAAGACGCGTACGAGAAAGCTTATCAACGAGATGGAATGACACAGAGAGACGCACAAGCAAAGAGGATGAAGATGGAAGAAATGAATAACGTATTCAACACCGTGATCAATCGAGCTCAGGATCGGGTCATGTGTTATCCAATTCAGTTCGAGACGCTACCATCATACATATTAGATCGCCGAACAATGTTCTGAATTATAGAGGAAGAGCGTCGTAAGGCTAAACAGCATCTTAGTAGGACATCGTAGTGATATGTAATTATTATGTGATTAGTGAGTAAATAAGATGTAAATTCCGGGTATGATATAACCAATGGGATAGATGTTGATGATGTTGTCCTACAACTGTTATAGTTCATGAAAGTAATGTAAATAGCAGTGATGCTATTGTTTTGATGTTTTTAAAAAGATTATGAATGAATAAAAGTTATTATTCTATTCAAAGTGTTATGTGTTACGTGATAATTTTTTTTATGTGCAACTTAAGTATATAATACTTAAAAGGTTGAATATAATCTAATGGATGCATTTTAACAGAAAATGCCTCCAAGACGTCAACTACCACGACAGAGAACCACTGAGGAAAACAACAATAGCAATGTGGAAGGTAACCCAGTTCAGCAGTTAGTGACGTTACTGACGGGTTCTTTGTAGAATCAACCTCAGAACCAAGGTATAACATTTAAGGATTTCAAGGCGGTTGGACCACCAAAATTTCGTGGAACCATGAATCTAGTTGAGGCTTAGACCTGGGTCATAGAGATAGAGAAAGTGTTCGATGTTGTGAGAGTAGGGGAGGATCAGAAGACTGTTTTTGAAACATTCATGTTGAAAGCAGAGGCTATTTATTGGTGGCAAGTCAATAAACCTGAGGAGGTCAAGGGATTATGACTTGAGAAAGGTTCAAAAAAATGTTCTTTGAGACCTATTTTCCAGAAAGTTCAAAGACTCAGCTAGAAGTGTAGTTTTTGGAACTGAAGCAGGGAATGATATTAGTGTCTGAGTATGCCGCAAGATTCAATGAGTTGGCGAGGTTTACGCCATATCAAGTCAGCACAGACGAACGCAAGGCAAAGAGGTTTGAACAAGGACTGAAGCCCTGGTTGTACAGTAGGGTCTCCTTGTTCTAGTTGAAGACGTTTGCAGCGGTAATAGAGAAGGCAATTCTCGCTAAGAGTGGAGGCGAGGCTGTAACAAAATATAACCAAGAGCAGAAGAAGAAGAAGAATGAAGGTGAAGTTAAGAATAGTGGTGGTGGTAACGATAGAAATGGCAACAACAGTTTGAAGAGGAAGTGGAATGAAAATGTGGGAGCTGGAAATCAGCAAAGAAACCAGCAAAATAAGAAGTTCGAAGCATGTGCTACGTGCGAAAAGTTTCACAAGGGTGTATGTTTGATGGGGAAGCGAGTATGCTTCAACTGTGGCCAAGAGGGTCACATCGCCCCAAATTACATTCAACCTAAGAAGAACGTTTGCTTCACGTGCGGTTCCAAGGATTACTTTTCTTGTGAATGCCCTAAGAAGAGATCTGGCGAGGCAAATAGAAGCAATGGAAATGATAGTGGAGGTACACAGACTATTGCTGGACCAACATCAACAAATAAGCTCATAGCCAGAACCTTCAATATGACGGTGCAGGATGCGGTGTAATCAAAAGATGTCGTGTCAGGTATTATCCCAATCAATGATATAAATTCATATATATTATTTGATTCGGGTGCTACTTGCTCATTTATATCTGATGAATTTGCTAAGAAGTTAAAAATACCTAGTGAAGAGTTGAATTTCCCTTTAAACATATAAATTGCAAATATGGAAGTGATTCCTGTTAGGTTCGTATACAAGAACTGTAGGGTGAACATTAAGGAAAATGTTATGAAAGTAGATTTAATCCTGATAAAACTTGGAGAGTTCGATGTTATTTTGGGAATGGATTGGCTATTCAATTATGGAGCGAAAATCAACTGCCAAAAGAAGTGTGTAAACCTTATGACTCCGTCAAAGGTAGTTTTTCATGGTAGCAAATCGCCTACACAAATAAATTGTCTGACGATGATGCAGGCCAAGAAGTTATTGAGTCAGGGCTGTGTAGGGTATTTAGCTTACATAGTTGATACTCAAAAGGAGAAGGGTGTGAAATTGGAGGAAATACCAGTGGTTAGGGAGTTCGTGGACATGTTTCCGGAGGATTTGCCAGGACTTCCACCTGACCGAGAAATCGAGTTTGTGATCGACTTAGCTCTAGGAACCGCTCCTATATCGAAGGCCCCGTACAGAATAGCTCCGGTGGAGATGAAAGAACTAATGGTGAAACTGCAAGAACTTTTAGACAAGAAGTACATTCAGTCGAGTGTGTCACCGTGGGGAGCACCGATGTTGTTCTTGAAGAAGAAGGATGGGTCAATGCGTCTTTGCATTGATTATAGGTAATTGAACAAAGTCACTATTAAGAATAAATATCCATTGCCAAGAATAGATGACTTATCTGATCAATTGAAGGGTGCTAGATATTTCTCAAAAATAGATTTAAGAAGTGGGTATCACCAACTAATAGTAAGGAAGGAGGATGTACCGAAGACAACATTTCGAACTCACTATGGACATTACGAATTTTTAGTGATATCATTTGGTTTAATAAACGCCCCTGCAACATTCATGGATTTGATGAATAGGGTGTTTAAACAATTTTTAGACAAGTTTGTGGTGGTATTTATCGATGATATTTTGGTGTACTCTAAAACTCAAGAGGAACACGTGGAACACTTACATCTGACGCTGGAGACGCTAAGAAAATAAAAGTTGTACGCAAAATTCTCTAAATGTGAATTTTAGCTGGAACATGTACAATTTCTTGGTCATGTAATCGATAAGGATGGGATTTCAGTGGATCCTTCAAAATTCTAAGCGATAATAAATTGGGAACAACCAAGAACACCTTCGAAGGTGAGGAGTTTCTTGGGACTGGCCAGTTATTATAGATGGTTTATTCAAGATTTTTCCAAGATTGCCACTCCGTTGATAAATTTGGCGACAAAATCTATAAAATTTGTTTGGACAGAAAAGTGTGAGGAAAGTTTTCAAGAGCTAAAAAAAGAAGTTAAGTGTGACACCTGTGTTGTCGTTACCAGATAATACAGAAAACTTTGTGGTGTATAGTGATGGTTCACACAAAGGATTGGGTTGTGTCCTTATATAGAACGACAAGGTTATTGCGTATGCATCAAGGCAACTGAAAGACTACGAGAAAGGGTACCCGACTCATGATTTAGAGTTGGCGGCAGTTGTGTTTGCACTGAAGATATGGAGACATTATCTCTACAGAGAGAAATGTGAGATCTACACAGACCATAAAAGTCTGAAGTATATTTTCACATAAAAAGACCTGAACATGAGGCAAAGGAGATGGATGGAATTGATAAAGGATTACGATTGTGTGATCTTTTATCATTCGGGCAAAGCTAATGTGGTTGCAAATGCCTTGAGTAGGAAAAACGGAGAAAAGCTAATGTCATTAACAGATAAGGATGGGCTTATTACAGCAATGGCAAGGTTAGAGCTGAAAATTAAATTTCCAGAAGAATTCGATGAAAAATTATTCCCAACTTTGGTGGACAAAGTGAAGAATGCACAACTACAAGATGAAGAATGCAGAAAAATAAAGGAAAGTGTGGTCGAGGGTAAAGAAGTAAAGTACAAGGTCGATACTAAGGGAATGCTAAGATTCGATGGACGAATTTGGGTTCCTGCAGTTCATAATATTAAAGAAGACATCTTTACGGAAGCTCACAGCTTAAGATATTTGATTCATCTGGGAAGTACGAAAATGTATCAAGATTTGCAATGCCATTTCTGGTGGCCGAACATGAAAAGAGATGTTTTAGAATGCGTTGCAAAGTGTTTGACACGTCAGAAAGTGAAGGCCAAGCATCAAAGACCAAGTGGATTACTTCAACTGTTGAAAATACCATAATGGAAGTGGGAGCATATCACAATGGATTTTGTGATAGGTCTTCCAATGACTCAAAAAGGATACGATGCAATATGGGTGGTAGTGGACAGATTAACAAAATCTGCACAATTTTTGACAATAAAGATTAGATTTAATCTTGATCAGCTGGCGAAGCTATACGTTAAAGAGATCGTCTCAAGACATGGAGTTCCAGTGTCAATTGTATCAGACAGAGAACTGAGGTTTACATCAAATTTCTAGAAGAAACTTCAAGAATGCATGGGAACGCAACTGAAGATGAGCACAACATATCATCTGCAAACCGATGGGCAAAGCAAACGAACGATCTAGACGCTAGAAGATATGCTTAGAGCATGCATAATGGATTTCAAAGGAAATTGGGATGATCATCTACCGTTGGTGGAATTTGCATACAACAACAGTTACCACACAAGTATTGGTATGCCACCTTATGAGGCGTTATACGGCAGATAGTGCAGAACTCCACTATACTAGGATGAAGTTGGAGAACGTCAAATGTTAGGCCCAGAACTGGTACAGCAGACCGCTGAAGTTGTTAAACTCATCAGAGAAAGACTGGTAGCTGCTCAAGATCGACAGAAAAAGTATGATGATTAACACAGACAGAGACGTGAATTTGAAGCAGGAAGTTTCGTGTTCTTGAAAGTTTCTCCTTGGAAGGGAAAAATCCATTTTGGCAAGAAAGGAAAGCTCAGCCCAAGTTTTATTGAACCTTTCGAGATTCTACACAGAGTGGAAAAAGTAGCTTATGAGGTAGCTTTACCTCCAGAATTAGAGCATGTGCACAATGTTTTTCATGTGTCGGTGTTGCGACCGTATAAACCCGATTATAAGCATGTGATCGAGTATGAACCATTGCAGTTCAGTAAAGATTTATCTTATTAAGAAATTCCTATCCAGATAGTTGACAGAAAAGAACAAGTGTTCAAGAATAAAGTGATACCTTTTATGAAGGTGATATGGAGGAACCCTAATGTCGAAGAGGCTACATGGGAACTCGAAGCTGATCTGAAGAAGAATTACCCTGAGTTATTTGTTTAGTCTGTGTCTTCGATTCTGGGGATAGAATCTTTGTAAGTAGGGGAGAATGTGACGATTTGATTGTTTGAATTATGATTCTAGGGACAGAATCCTTCTAAGGAGGGAAGGATGTAACGATCCGAAATTTCAAATTATAATATTAAATATTTATTGAATAATATAAATATTTATTTGATGTGTCTATTATTGAATTGATGAAATAAATATTTTATTGATGTGATGGTTGTTAGTAAATATTTATGAATCTAAATTTATTAGATAGTATTCTAAATTAAATTAATTTATAATTTAGAGAATTGTAGTATAACATGAGAAGTTATATTGTTGTTTTGATTTAATAATTTAGATGGTATATTAGATTATTAAATAAAGTTATAATAAAAATTATAATTTTGTGATATTTGTTAAAATGTTATATTTAATTAAAATATAGTATGTGATTAATTTAATAGGTTAATGTTGGATATGAAAATCCAAATAAATAATATGTGATTAGAAATTATAAACTAAAGTGTTTATTAAAATAAATTAAAAAGGGTTTAATTTAGTTTTTTGCCAAACATGGCTTAATATATTTATTCTTTAAAAATTAAAGGGTTTTGCCAAACAAAGCCTTATGGCTTTTGAATTTTTAATTTTTAAATTTAAATAAAATAGATAAAATAAATAAAATAATAAATATAATATAATTATAATATATACGTTAGTTTTGTAACTGTTATTTTATTAAATGGGCTTATTAAGATTATCAGTTTTATTTCCTACGCTTGTCTATCAGTTGAGTTTACGCATTATAGCTATCAGTGTTTTCATTCTAGTTGCTAAGACTAAGAGAATTACAGAGAGAATTGAGAGAGTTTGAGAGTGAAACCTGAGACAATTGCCTGCAATTGCAAGTTTGTGCAAGCTAACTTGAAGGTATGTTCAGAACTTTGATATTATATGTGTTTATGAGTATCACGACAAAGTTTTGTTATGCTTTGTGAATTCTATTTCTTCCGAATTATTGATATGTATCTAAGTTATGGTGGTTATATGTGATATAATGCTAGAGTTTATGTTTAAACAAGAAATTTGTATGCTAAATTCGTTGACAGTAGGAAGAAAATAATGTTAGTATATGTATTTTCATATGGTTCATGAAAAGTATCAATTGTAGTAGCCAATTAGTATTTGAAATTATAAATTGAAGCTTGATTATGTTAGTTCATTAATAAACGAGCATAACGTAATTTGAATGGAGTGATTTGGCCATGTATTGAATTCACAGCGATAATTTTTGGGATGAATATCAAAAATTGAGTTTTATATGAAAACCATGGAATTTGAGAAATTAACGTAGCTTAAATTGTTGTTAAATTATTTTAATTGGTAGAATATGTTCACAAATATGTTTGTGATAGTTCTATGCCATTTTTACATGTTATTATTACTGTTTGGTGGGTGAAATTTGTGTCAGTTGGGTTAAGAAAACTGCCGTAACCATGTTCTGCAAAAACTGGAGTCTGTGCGTAGCACGGCCGCGCAGTCTCTTGGCGTGGGTGCGCTGCAATCCAGTATAAAATTGGCACGACCGCGCCAGTACCCTGTCACAGACAGTGAAGTCTGCTAATTATGAAGACTTTGGACGTTCAATGTAACTTAGCTTAATGTTAGGTTAATGTGAGAATCATGTAACAACAAGGTTAAATACGGTCATGTTAGGTGGATTGTAAATTCAAAGTTGTAAAAGTGATTAGTAAGTTACGAACGTGTTATGCGTAACTTAGTTTATACAATGAATGTTAGATAAGTGTTGTGATGTTAACACTTGGGAATTCTAAAATATATATTCTAGCATAAGACTTGTGCTAAAATAACAAGTTTAGCTATTAATGCATTTTATATTGAAAAGTGAACATTAATATGTCTAATAGATGTTGTGGTTTTAATACTGTGTATAGGTGAACGTGAGTTTTAATATTTTAGCTTATGCTCGAGACAAGTTTTATAACTCTACACTTTCGTTGAGTTAGTTCTATTATTACATTTTGTAACTTCATTCTTTAGATTGAGCAAGTTTCTAAACTTCTCTTTTTACATTAAGCAAGCCTTTTTACTCTACATTTATGTTGAGCAAGTTCTTACTTTAAAGTTTCATTAAGCGAACTCTTGTAGTTTTAATCATGAGTTGAACAAGCTAGCTATGACCTTATTTTACTCGAACAAGTTTGAATTCCAATATTTATTGATGTATTCAGACTTGTTTATTGTTAGACAAGTTTCTTTATTATCCTTCATGTATAAAGAATGCAATTTTCTTGAATTCTAATTTCTAATGTTGAATTATCTTAGTTCAATTATTTGACACAAGCTATTCTCATAATGAACAAGCTTTATTTTCAGCTAGCTATTACTTAATGTATATTCAATAATTCATAGACCTAGTTTAATATTATTCAAATAAGGTTTATTGTCATTCAATACTTATGCTTTCTAGTTGTTTTCAAGTATGAGTTCAGAATATAGATAGTTCGCTTACATTTATTCATTGTTCCATATTATGTTATTATTGATCAATTGTTGTGTTATTTCACACTATTGATTCAACTAGTCCTCTAGTTGATGATTGTTAAACCCTAAATTACCCTTGAAAGATTATCCAAACCAACCTTTCTTTGGTGCAGACTTGTACTCTAAATACTGAGATGAACAACCCTATTATTAGGGGATAATTTACGCTTAGAGTTGAAATGTTTGTGCATAATACATTGTACGAAGGGCTGATCCCCCTAAGTACAAGGAGTCCTTATAGTCTTATGACTGTTAAAGTTGAAGTTAAAAGATTACTTGCAACTGTGGACATAGTTCGTGGTCTCATGACCCTCAGTTTTTATATATTCCATATGCTGATTCCAGTCGTTGGTTATTATTGATAGAGTACTATTCAGTATTGATGAGCCTATTCATTGGCAGTTATTATATTCTTGTTGACTCATTGCTATATCTAGTGAACATTTGTTTTGCTCACTCTTGCATATTTATACACTCAGTGCAACTAAAGTTGAGAAGGTTGATGAGCCTTCATCTAGCAAAGGAAAGGGAAAAATGTACAAGTGATGCAAACTTGTAATTTTATTTATTGTGATGGTCATAGACATTTTAATAATGATGTAATATAATAATTTTATTTCCGCACTTGAATGATATTTAAAGGTTAGACAACCTGGGATGATTTTTATTTATTAATGTAACCCTATTTAAAGGGAGAATTTATGGTTAAATGATATCTTATTTGGGTAGATAAATCTTGTGGTAATGAAGTACCTAGATTTGGGGGTGTCACAACATCTGTGTTACGACGGTGATCTCCACTTTTCAAGAAACTGTTATATACATGCGTGTGTGTGGGGTGGTCAATGTGCTGTTATTTGGAAGTAGTGCGAGGCCTCGTTCGCACCTATATACAAAGGGTTTGAATTTATATGAAAAATTCAGTTTTAAACATGATATAGCAATGAAATTTTGTAAAAGAGGTTTTTCAAACCCTATGTGTGACAACCCGAGAATTTGGAGAATTTATGAAAATCATAATTGATTGATTTAAGGTTCAATATTAGGACCTAGACAGGAAATAAGTGTATGGAATTGGCAGTTATGTAATGAAATTTTAAGAATTTCAAAAGTTTTGGACAAGACTTGAATTATGTGATAGACTGTAAGTGATAGTCTAGTAATGAGGTATAAGATTATGGTAGATTTAAAATTCTTTTGAAGAATTATCAGGGATAAGTATCGAAGTGAATACTAGTCGGTATATTTGGTTACATATGTGAACCATAATGATTTGAGATCAAGGATTGATCATATAAGTTATAACTTTAGAAAACCCTAAAGTTATGTTAATTATACGTTTATTAAGTTAGAAAAATCTAACGGATTGTTAGAAACCCTAACGGTACGCTCAGAAACTTTAGTTTCAGTTCCGGGAATTCGAAACCCTAAATTCATGATATGAATATGGTGATTAAGTTAGAAAACTCTAACGATATATTCTGAAACCCTAGTTTCAGTTTTGAAAATTTAAACCCTAATTTGGGAATCCTAATGCGAAGTATTAAACCCTAAGGGCTAAAAAGTTGTGTGTAAGGAATATGAACATTAGGTGATGGTTTATATTTGTTTATTATATAAACAAACAAAAGAAACTAGTGAAATCCTAATTATATATTAGGAATGAAAGACTTAATAACTTAAGGGTTATGGGAAAAGAGAATTGTGGTATTTAGAATACTTACTAATTCTAGGAGATTTATTTATATATATCAAATGATTAATTTTATAACCTAATTATAGCAAGTCTAATTGGGTTAAGGAAATAGATGTGCATGATCAAGGATTGGTGTTATAATTGAGGAAGTAAAAACCCTAAGTAAATATTTTGGGTAGGATAAGAATTTAAGGTATTAGACTATGTATATGTTATAGCTCTAGTATTGGTGAATGAAATTGGTTAGAGGACCAAGCAATACATTAAAAGAATGGCTCAATTTTTAGCCAAGTGGGAGAAGAATTTTTGGACATTTGTAAAATCAAATAAGAGATAAGATAGAAAGCAAACTTGGAGCATTTTTTTTAGCCAAATGGCCGGCTATGAGGAGCAATAGAAAGGGGGAATGAAAGGTGCATTAATGTCTCACTTTAGTTGGTAACCAACCCTTGTACCAACCCTAACCCTAACCTAGTTCTAGCTTAGAAATGTGTCCAACACATTAGCAATTCTTTCAAGCAATCCTTGGCAATTAAAGAGAGAAAGTAGTAAGGCAGATGGCCGGTTTTTGCAAGAGAGAAAGGAGAGTGAGTTGGACAAATTGATAAAAGCAACACCTAATAAAATCTATCTCATTTCTTTTTCATCTTTCTTCCAAGTTGCAAGGAACCAAAGAGAGAGAGAGAGAGAGAGAAGAGAGAAGGCCATGTTCGGCCATCTTAAGAGAAGAAGGAAGGGAGATTTGAATCTCAAACAATCAAGATCCTTATACATCTTTGAAGGAGAAAGGAAATCAAGCTAAAGGTATAACAAAAATTTTTGATTTGTGTAGGCTAAATTTCTTTGGTAACTTGATTTGATTTGTAACAATTTGAAGTTGTGATCTTGAGGTTATAACCCTAGATCTTGGTGTTTAAAGGTGTTCTATGTTTAGATCCAACTCTTTTATGGATCAAAAGTTAGATCTATAGCATGAAATGGAGGATAGGTTTTAAAAAGATAGAAAACCTAATTTTCTCTTAGATTTGATTGTGTTGATGCTTGTTTGATGTGATAAGGAATTTTGTTTTTAAACTCAAAAACTAAGGATATACATGTTAATAAGTGTTTATTGTTTGGATCTACCCATAATGGGTGTTAAATTGATGGAAAATCAAAAGGAATTGAAAAATGGAAATTTTTTTAGAAAAGTTAAAGTGTTTTGATATGGTGTTTTAGATCAAGTATTGAACTTATGATTTTGAATCATAGGAGGGAAGATCTACATGATATATGATATTTTATGGTTAGATCTTGCCATTTTTAGGGTTGATAAGCTTGAACAAAGAAGATTAATTAAAACAGTTTGTTTGTTTTAAATGAATTAGTGGACTGCTGTTCTAAACAGAAAATTCCGGATCTGTTAGGTTGCTCTAAAAATTCTGGACTTGTGATATGTTGTATTACACTCAATAAGATTTCCATTGACTCCGAAACAGACTGAATTCGACATCGGAGGAGAGAGTTATGGGATTTCTCCCAAACTACTTAAAATTTAGAAAACTGTTAAAAAGACAGTTTTGTATCAGTCACTTCCGGGCTAAATTCCGGGAGCTAAAAATTTCCAAATATTGATTGTGATATATGAAAATTATAGTTCCGAAAGATACAAACCCAACAAAAGTGACGGATCATTAATCGGAGTTACATAACTCATTTTATATAAGTTTTAGTAAAGGACTCCAAAACTGCCAAACGACAAAAAGTTTATGCCCAAAATTTTCTGAGGGCTGTTTCGGACATTTAGTTAATGAGAAAAATTCCAGGCTTTTGGGAAATGAAAATATATGGTAATATGTAACTCGTGTCCAAAAATGAACTGATTCTGAGTTAAAATGACAAAGTTATGGCCATTACAATTTTTGTGATTTTTCGACGGAAATCGATATAAACGGAGTTCTACAACTCCGATTGCCACGAAATTTAAAATGGAGTATCACGTTAACATATATTAGGTTATTCCAAAAGATGGGCATTACTGGAGTTAAGCACGAGATAGCTAATTTCTTAAGCTACGCACTAAAAATTAATTTTTAATAAATACCGAAGGAAGTTGGAAAATAATGGAAAAATACTTTTTATGCATGAAATACATGTATATATGTTTGATCAAAGGATAGGAGAATAATTCACTGATTTGATATTTTTGTGATAAGAATATAGAATACAGTTTGCTGTATTGAAAATGAATTGAATCCGGTTTGCTGGATTGAGGTTTAAATTGATGGATTTGGAATTCAAGTTGCTGAATTATAAATTTGGTTGTTAGATATAGAATCCAGGATGCTAGATTAGTGTTTGCCTTATTACATGTTAATGAATAATTTATGAAATGAAAAGCGAGTGTTAAATCATATGGGATATGATATAGTGATCGGAGAATTATCAAATGGTGATATTAATATTGATGTGTTAAGATTGTTATCTAATATTTGATTAGGTATTAGATAGTATTATGGAATAAAGTATGTTATACTAATTAAAAGATCAATCTTATAACTGATAGGTCTTTTGTGAGAGATTAAAATAAATTGCGTTGCGGTAATCAACGGTCCAGGCAAGTTTCTTTTTACTTAACTCTAATAAGAGTAGTTTCATCAAGCTTATGGTTAATCATTGCTGATTGCCATGAAATTTGTATTCTGTACATCTTGCATGTATAAGTCAGGTATAAAAGACTGATCACCTTCATTACCAGTTGGTTCAGAAATATTTGTTCATGAAAAATACTTGTTCAGTCAAAATTTTGTTCCTGCTAGTTCACAATTATATTGTTGAATTACAGCCAGCCAATTATTCATACTCTTCAATCATGATATATCGTTATGTTATTGTATATAAACTTGCTGGGCAATTTTTATGCTCACCCTTGCTATATCATGATAAAATATTGCAGATTAAGGCGAATGCGTCGGAAACAAGGAAATGTCCAAGACAGTTCCAGCTTTAGTAGATGTGTGCAGTTAAATTTTTATTGTATGATATTAATAATGTTATGAGTTAGATAACTTATGAATTGTGTAATAAGTTAAGGTTACTCGACCTTGGGGAATAGTGTGTAATGTATTGTATAAACAACTTATGTTTATATCTTCCGCAAATAGTGATAGAAATAGTATACCGGATCCGAGGTGATTTGGGACCCGGATTCGGGGATGCTACACTATGCTTAATAGTAATTGAGATATTTTCATACTTCTATTTTATTATTAAATGTTCGGCTTGATTGCTTTTATTTTCGAGATGCGAAGCATCTTCGAGAAAATAATATATAGCAGTGCCAAACTCCTCATGGGCATGAAAGCCATCTAAGGAAATTCAAACACTGTGAATAATTTACAAGCTGCTTACAGCTGAAAATGTCCATCACGGGAACCGAATCTAGATTCAGTAGACTAAATCTATGATCACATGATTCCTAGGCTCACATGATGCCGCAGTTTATTTGAAAAATAGTAAGCAGTTATATATATAAAAGTTGTAAATATATATATACAGACATGATCAACCACCACGAAGCACCTCCATGGGGGATCAGAAATGTAAATATATAAGAGCGGTAAATATATATATATATATATATATATATATATATATATAGACATAATCAACCACCACGAAGCACCTCCATGGGGGATTGTTGCCTCTTTTATAGTTCTAATAAAAGAGCTCTAACTCATGCAAGAATACACAGGTCAACAAGTAATACAAAGTAAGTAGAGTATCGATCCCACAGAGAAAGTTGTTAAATTTAAACTATCATGCATCAATTAACTCACCAAATTTATATGCCTAGACTAATGACTAAAAGTGTTGAATTAAACTAATTGTGAATAACAACTGAAAATAAAAATACAAATGGAATAAATATAATTTGGAAATAATGGGACCCTAACTTCATTTAATATTTCATTCAATCACCACTATCATGCAAGAAGTGTTCACATATCACAGGAAAATAGCCAAGAGCACGAATAGAGTTATAACCATTTTTTAATGGACTATAACTACTTACACAGCATCTACATATGTTAGACTCTATGTAATCACCAATAATACTAAAATCACTATATGTATATGTGAAATTGCAATTATATTGATTTTAAGCTCAAGCCCTTATTCTAGCTCATACAGTGAAACAATATATGTCTATCTAGTTCGTAAAATACGCAAGCCATACACACAGTCCCATATTCGTATGCTATCATGATTACAATCTATACCTATATGTTCATTGTCAATTCCATACAAGTACTGAGATGAATGGTGATCAAGCATTGATACATGTAAAATAACCTTGACAAATATTCCATATGATATGCAAAACAACCCTAACATTTAAGTGTAAAACCAAACTACATATTAAAATCCGTTATAATCCCATAATGGAATTTAGTTCATGGCTGAAACAAAAGCCATTATGGGATCAACGCTAAACATGATCAATAAGCAAACAATTGAAATAAGAAAGATAGAATGATCAAACCCAATCGTTGAATAGAAACCAATTCTCAACGTTTAAATCCTCATATAAATCAAATAACCAGTAATAAAAATCCATGATGACAGAGAATTCCAAGAAGAAGTAGAGAAGTAGGCATTTTGGCTTTGTTCTACGTTGGAATCTCTCTCAAGGTGTAAACCCTAGTTTCTACGATGAAAATACGCTCAAAATTATCAAGTTGTTCCCTGACACCAGTCAGAATCGTTTAAAACCAATTACACATCATTTAATTAAAAATCAAAATTAAAACAAAATTATAGCCTCAGCATCGCGCGCGGCCGCGCGCGTCTCCAGCCTATGTCTCGCTCAGGTACGAAACTTACAGAATGTCCGCCCTGTCCAGCCAACTTCTCGCGCGGGCGCCCGTCTCCCGCTCACGGCCACGCAACTTGCAGTAGATCATCAGTGTCTAGTTCTGGTTCTGGATTTTGGCTTCTGCTGCTGCTATCTGTTCTTCCATGCTTGATCCTCTTGTTTACTTGGTCTCCATGATTCATTGAACCTCCATGCCATGCACATCCCCGTTTGTGCCTCGTCTTCACGCATCCATTGGCCTCGTGCGCACTAACACCACCAAAATTAAGCCGATTCCTGTACTTATTCACCAAAAGGAGTTTTAAGTAAATGCAATGCAAAATAACGTGAAATGCAACTAAAACACAATAAAATGTACTTGAGATGGGCACAATTCGCATGAATTGGTATTCAATAAGTAGGTAAAAATACCACTTATCAAATACCCCCAAACTTGAACTGTTGCTTGCCCTCAAGCAATGCATAGTAATGAATAATGAAAATGCAACTACAAAAATATGCAACTACTCTATTATGCAAATTAGTCTCACATAATCCCTGCCATAACAGAATTTCAGCCCAAATTACCTCAGTGAATCATCGAGATCCAAGAATATGATTTCAAACCAAACTATAAACATAACATCATACACTCAGATAATTTCATATATGCTATAGAGATGTTGTGTGTGTGTGATGTTCACCAAAACTTGATTTAAGTAAAGAATACATATGCTACACTGCTCCAAATAGAAAATTATAGTCTAAAGCTAGATTCATGTATATTCATGTAACACAAACTGTTTCAACATATCAACACAAACTAAGGTTCAACAATGGGTTTATTTATTTATTGCTGCTCACGAGGGCGATTTCCACACTTTCCCGTAGTGTTTATTGCTATATTTCTTTCCTTTTTTTTCATATGGCTGTGCAATGTCTCAATCCATTAGGTACACTGCTACCCCGTAGCGAGCTTTCAACCAACGACTCCCATACCATAAAATTCCTTAGGGCGCTAGGTGTAGAGACAATCCCCTCAGGCGTACTTACTCAAGTAGCCAGGGCCCCGAATTAAGACTAGCCACCTTATTGCTATTTGATTTTTTTATGCATAGCATACCTATGTTTTCCCAAAATTTACATGTCAATGGCTAATACAGTCTATAACACTTTCCATATGTTTCTTTTTTTAAAATTACATGTTCTATCAAGCAATGTAACACACACTTCTTAAACCTCCAAGTAATTGTGAACACGTTTGTGCATACCGAAAACATTTAAACAGCAACATGAATCACATCGTGTAAAACATTATGTCTAAGCTGTGTTATCCAACATGTTCTAAAATCCTTCATAATTCTCTATCATCATTGGCTAGGCAAAAATTTCTATTAAGAAAGAATTTGTGAGAGACATGCACTAAAACATTCTATCACAGTCCATAATGAATAAAAATTAAAAATTTTCTGCAAAAATTTATCTAACACATAAATACTCAAAATTAAACTACGAATGCAACAATTAAATAACTAAACTACTATGCTATTACCCCCCAATACCCCCAAACTTAAAATATTCAATGTCCCCATTGAATGAAGGTAAAGGGTACAAAAAAACTCCCCTAATGATCGACTTGACCACCCACCTCGGGTGGTGAATCTGGTGGTGCGTATGGCATGACTGTCCCAAACTGCGGCCACTCGAACATTGTTCCTTGCTGCGCGAAGGATTTGGCCAAGGCCTGAGTGAGTTCCGGGGCAAATGTTCCAAGATGGGCATACATGGCGTCGACTTTGCGCTTCGACCTTCGGAGCCGGCGATTGCTAGGAACGGTGTGTGCTCAGGTGGATGGGACTGCCTCCTCTGTCTGAGGGGGCTTTTACGATGGCTCTAAAAAAGTAGGGTGGATGATAAATCCCAATCCTCGTGGATGCGGTTCACCTCCCGTCCAATGCTTGAGCTTGACAATTATGGCAGAAATGATGTCATGGCTCGGATTTTGCAATTGCTCATCATTCCACGTGACCCCTTGTTGGGTACAAAGCATAGCTGCCACAGAGGCATGCAGAATACTCCCATTCATGCTCCCCCACCAATAATGCAACATGTTCTGATGAATTAGGTGGCCGACATCAATATACTTGCCTGTGATAATGCCCCATAGAATGATAGCTCTCTCGGTAGGTACTTCATACTTGTGAGCGGACGAAATTAATTTGGTGCATATGAACAGATTCCATGCTTGGGCATAACGATTCAAGGTGGATGCTGGAAAATATTATGGCTCTGTCGTCCCTGGTTTATAATTCCATTTGGTTCCTGGGATGCACAAATCCGAAATTACTACGTCCAAGTCCGTCATCAAATGTGCACCTATAACCCAATTCGCAGACCCTGTCGGTGATGTATCAGTTATGCTAAACACTGCTCTGATGGCTGAGGGACGAAAATCCACTTGCACTTGGCGAACCAGCGTTATCCCTCCTTTCAGCGCCATCTCCTTTGTGTTTGCGTAGAACTCCCGAACAATTCCAATGGGAATAGGCATAGGCATTGTAGCTAGGCTAACCCAGGTTCTTTCGCATAGCATATGCCATAGTTGGCCATCTGACTTGTCAGGTTTAAAACCCCCGTTCTTTCACAAATAATTTGGTCTCAAGGTGATAATATTCTTGTTGGGCTTCCCAACTGAGAAATTTTCTGCGTTCCATGATATCCTCTTCTTGATTCCTTGAGGATGATTCTGAAGAAGACGAGATGGTGATGGAGCTTGCTCTTGTAGAACCCATGAGCAAATGATAGGTAGAAAGTGTAGATGCTCTGCTACAGATGAGAGTACCCTCAAACTCGCTTGTGCACAGCCCACACAAAATAAACCCTAGATTGAGGCCAATGAAGAAAGTTATGGTATGAGCTTTGAGGATAGCTGAGGAGTCATTATGGGAGAGCAAAAGAATACATGTATATTATGGCACAGGAGAGACCAAGTAGACCACCACTCGGAATATTGAACTAAAAAAATTTTCAACCCCATGTGTCGCGCGCGGCCGCGCGGGTTTTCTTATGGGCTGGCGCATGGGCGCGCGAGTGCCTTTCCTGGCATTGTGAGCCACTGTCTTTCAGGCGCTGTCCTGCACAGTCGCGCGATGGACTTCATGAATTGCACTCTGTGTATGCCAAACTTATATATTAGGGATGAGTGCAATTGAGAACACCTACATAAACATGAATGCACCACACATTATTTCTCAAGCATGGAATAGAATTGATTTAACTACTACTCTACTAAGAAATGAAAAGAAAATAGGGGTAAAAAGAATGGGTAGACTCCCATCAAGCGCTAAGTTATAGTCAATTAGCTTGACTGTCTCTGAATCTCATGTCGACGAGATAATTGAGGTGACGTTCTGTCGGTCCACCTCGCCACCAAAGTAATTCTTCAATCGATGGCCATTGACCTTAAAAGGCTTATCTGGAAATTGATCATATACTTCAATTGCACCATGCGAAAAGACAGTCTTCAGTGTAAATGGACCTGACCATCTCGATTTCAGCTTTCCGGGAAAAAGTTTAAGTTTAGAATTATAGAGCAAAACCCTTTGTCCCAATTTAAATGTTCTTTCGATGATCTTTTGGTCATGCCATTTCTTCACTTTCTCCTTGTACAACTTCGAATTCTCATATGCATGTAATCTAAATTCATCCAACTCATTGAGCTGGAGTAGACGTTTCTCCCCTGCAGATGTAAAATCAAAATTGAGCTTCCGTATTGCCCAATATGCCTTATGCTCTAGCTCCATAGGGAGGTGACAGTCTTTGCCATACACGAGTTGAAAAGGTGACATGCCTAACGGAGTTTTGTATGCTGTTCGATAAGTCCATACGGCATCATCTAACTTCAACGACCAGTCCTTCCGTGTGGGATTCATAACTTTTTCCAAGATTCTTTTTACTTCGCGATTTGACACTTTAGATTGACCATTTGTTTGCGGGTGATATGTTGTAGCAATGCGATGATTCACCCCATACTTAGCCAGCAAGGCTCTAAACTGCTTGTTGCAGAAGTGACTGCCTTCGTCACTAATGATAGCCCTTGGGGTCCCAAACCTCGTGAAAATGCTTTTGCGTAGAAATCTGAGTACGACCTTGGCATCATTAGTCGGAAGAGCTGCAGCTTCAACCCATTTTGAGACATAGTCCACTGCGAGCAAGATGTAGATATTTCCACAAGACGAGACGAAGGGTCCCATAAAATCAATCCCTCATACATTGAATCTACTTCGAGGATTGTATTCAACGACATTTCATTTCTTTTAGAGATGTTGCCCACTCGCTGACATCTATCACACCGCTGGACAAAACTGTATGCATCCTTGAAAATTATCGGCCAGTAGAATCCGGCTAGTAGCACTCTCGCCGTTGTTCGTTCTCCACCGTAGTGACCTCCATATACCGTAGAATGACACTCTTGCAAAATCTCCTCGGTCTCGCTATATGGAATATACCTTCTGATCATTTGATCATAGCAATGTTTAAACAAGTATGGCTCATCCCATATATACCATTTGACATCGTGCAGAAATTTCTTCTTTTGATAACCCACCAAGTCAGAAGGTACCATCTTACTTACCAGATAATTCGTGTAGTCTGCGAACCATGGCACTTCACCTTTCACCACAAACAACAGCTTATTTGGGAAGGAATCGTTGATCAAAACTTTGTTGTTTACTTCCCTGTCCGGATTCTCGAGTCGCGACAAGTGGTTCGCCACTTGGTTTTCAGTCCCCTTTATGTACTTGATTTCCAAATCAAATTCCTGCAATAATAAAATCCATCTAATTAATCGAGGTTTTGCATCCTTCTTTGCCATTAAATGTTGAATCGCCGCGTGATCTGTATACACTATCACCTTTGTGCCAATCAGATATGCTCGGAACTTATCAAAGGCGTATACCACTGCCAATAGTTCTTTCTCTGTAGTGGTATAGTTCAATTGTGCATCCGTTAGGGTCTTGCTGGCATAATAAATCACATGAAATATCTTTTCTTTTTGCTGCCCCAAAATAGCTCCTACAGCATAATCACGGGCATCACACATCAATTCAAATGGCAAAGTCCAATCTGGTGAAGTAATTACTGGTGCTGAAATAAGTTTCATCTTCAAGTGTTCAAATGCTGACATACAGGCTTCATCGAAGTTGAACTGTGCATCCTTCTCCAATAGACTGCATAACGGTTTAGTTATTTTGGAGAAATCTTTAATGAATCGGCGGTAGAAACTAGCATGTCCCAGAAAACTGCGAACTCCTTTTACTGAAGTGGGTGGTGGCAAGTGCTCAATAGTTGCCAGCTTCTCCTTATCCACCTCAAGTCATGTCTTTAAAACTTTGTGTCCCAATATGATTCCTTCTTGTACCATGAAGTAACATTTTTCCCAGTTTAGCACTAAGTACGTTTCAACGCATCTGTTCAAAACCATAACCAGATTTTCAAGGCATATGTCAAATGAGTCCCCGAAGACAGAGAAATCATCCATAAATACCTCCACATTCTGTTCCACCATGTCTGAAAATATATCCATCATGCATCTCTGAAACGTGGCTTGCGCATTGCATAGTCCGAAAGACATCTTTCTGAAAGCAAAAGTGCCATACAGACATGTGAAGGTAATCTTTTCCTACTCTTCTGGAGCTATCAAAATTTGATTGTAGCCTGAATATCCATCCAGAAGGCAGTAATACTCATGACCTGCTAACCTATCCAACATCCGATCAATGAATGGGAGTGGGAAATGATCTTTCCTCGTAGCTTTGTTGAGCTTGCGGTAATCCATGCAAACTCGCCACCCTGTTACTGTTTCTGTTGGAATTAACTCATTATTCTCATTGGTCACGACTGTCATACCACCCTTTTTTGGAACACACTGTACTGGGCTCAACCATGAATTTTCTGAGATTAGGTAAATTATTCTTGCATCTAGCCATTTCTGCACCTCCTTTTTAACCACTTTTTTCATTATCGGATTAAGCCTCCTTTGTTGCTCAACTGTTGGCTTGCTACCATCCTCCATCATGATCTTGTGCATGCAATAGGAAGGGCTGATCCCTTTGATATCTGCTATAGTCCATCCAATAGCTGACTTGAACTTTCGAAGCACTCGTAACAATTTTTCCTCCTGACAAGATGTTAGTGCAGATGCGATAATCACAGGTAATTTTAAATCTGAACTTAAAAATGCATACCTGAGATGTTCGGGGAGTGGTTTTAACTCCAACTCTGGAGGTGACTCAAGAGATGGCTTTAACTTTTTTGAGGCTTCCCCAGCTGTTATCAATGGCTCTGCAGGTAATCTAAATCTCTTGAATTGCGAGGCTGTATCCAGATATTGCACAGATTCATCGAATTCCTCACCCTCTATATTTGAACTCTAATTAGAGATATTCTTCAAAGGTTCGTAGTTTTAAAAACTCTGCACCTCATTCTTTGTGATCCGATCCACCAAATCAACCAGAGAACATTCTTCTTCATCTGCTGGAAACTTCATGACTTTGAAGACGTTGAAGGTGACCTCCTGATCCTGAATGCGAATAGTGAGCTTCCCTTTCTATACATCTATCAAAGTCTTTCCCGTGGCTAAGAATGGTCTCCCTAGTATGATTGGTATGCTTTTGTCTTTTTCAAAATCTAGGATGATAAAGTCAGCCGAAAAAATGAACTTATCCACCTTAACCAACACATCTTCAACAATTCCCCGTGGATATGTGATGGATCTGTCAGCTAGCTGTAATGAAATATTTGTCGGCCTTGGAGCAGGCAATCCCAACTGATTGAACACTGACAAGGGCATCAAGTTTATACTTGCCCCAAGATCACATAAACACTTGCTAAAGTTCATCTTCCCAACGGTGCACGGAATTGTGAAACTGTCCGGATCTTTCAGCTTTGGAGGTAATTTCTGTTGGAGCACTGCACTACATTCCTCTGTCAAGGTAACCATTTCAAACTCGTCTAATCTCCTCTTCCTTGACAATATACCTTTCATGAACTTTGCGTAGCTTGGTATTTGTTTCAATGCCTCGGTGAATGGTATATTGATCTGCAGCTTTTTGAACACCTCCATAACCTCACTGAACTGTTTGTCTTCCTTCTGCTTAACTAATCTTTGTGGATATGGAACTTGAGGATGAATTGGTTATATTGGACTCTTGACCTTCCCTTCTCCATTTTCTTTGTCTGTCTTGTCGTGCCGAACCTCAGAATTTTCCAGACTTTTCTCCTCAACAACCACCTGCTCTGCCTCGCGCGGCCGCGCGATGTTCCCTTGTAACTAACGCGCGGGCACGCGACTTGCTGTGTCTGTCAAGTCTTTTCCAGATCTCAACGTAATTTCTTGACACTGTTCCTTCCCGTCTGTTCTTGGATTTATCTCAGTGTTACTATGCAATGCACCTTGGGGCCTATTGTTAAGCATACTCGCCATTTGCCCCATTTGAATCTCCAAATTCTTGATAGCCACTGCTTGGCTTTAGATCATGACTTCAATGTTTGCCATGTATTTCAACATCATCTCCTCCATCTCTAATTTCTTCTCTGGTTGTCGTGCAGCTGGAGCGTGGTGTTGTTGTTGTTGAGAAAATCCCGGTGGAAACGGTGGTTTTTGTGCATACTGTGGCTGAGATGACTGTGGTTGAAACAATTGGTTCAGCTGAAACTGATGTTGTTGTTGTCCTTGGTTATTTGACTAACTAAAGTTCGGATGATTGCGGTTGTTGGGGTGGTATGTGTTCTGGAATTGACCTTGGTCTTTTCTGTAGTTGCTCAAATACTGTACTGACTCTGAGTTGATGGCACATTGATCCGTAGAGTGTGACCCCACATAAATCCCACAAACGAAAGCAACTGTTTTCACTTTGCTCTCTGCTAAAGTATCTATCTTCTTAGCTATAGCTGTCATCTGTGCCGACAACTGTGTAATCGCATCTACCTCCAACACACCTGCAACCTTGGGCTATGGCATCCGAGCTGTACGATTCTGATAATCATTCGCGGCCATAGTCTCGATAAGCGTATAGGCCTCGTCCTAGCTCTTTTCCCATAATGCCCCTCCTGCGGCGGCATCCATAATCAGTCTCGACTACCATCCTAGCCCATTGTAAAAGGAATTTATCACCATCTAGTCTGGTATACCGTGATGCGGACATTTTCTGAGCATCTCTTTGTATCGCTGCCATGCCTCATATAAGGACTCGCCCTGCTGTTGCTCAAACTGGGTGATAGCTGTCCTCATCTTTGCAGTTTTGGCCATTGGGAAGAACTTGGCTAAGAATTTCTGTGCTAAATCCTCCCATTTAGTGATTGACCCTGTTGATAAAGAATGTAGCCAACCTCTAGCCTTATCTCGCAATAAAAATGGGAATAGTCGTAGTCTGATGGCATCCTCTGTCACACCGTTGTATCTGAATGTGTTGCATATCTCGATAAAGCTCAATAGGTGTTCATTTGGATCATTCGTAGTAGTACCCCAAAACTATACTGAGTACTACACCATCTGAATAGTGCCCGGTTTGATTTCAAAGGTGTTTGCTACTATCGTCGGTCTGACTATGCTCGACTGTAGTCCATTTATGTTTGGCATGGAATATTCCCTTAGAGACCGATGCTCTTCTCTTTGCCCGATTCTCTGTTCTTCTACAATATCCAGTATAGTACCCTCTAACTGAGCTTGTAGATTTCTTCGCACGCTAGATTTCCAACCTCTCCCGTTGATGTTTTCTTGTTCTGGTGTTAATTCAGAATTAGAAGATCTCGTGTGCATATAAATCTACAAGTACTTGAAATTACAAATAAAACAAAAATAGAAATGAGAAACGATCAGAATTATCTAAGTCATACAATTTAGCTTTAAACTGATGATAATTATCTAAATTAACGCCTTTCCCTGGCAACGGCGCCAAAAACTTGTTGCCTCTTTTATAGTTCTAATAAAAGAGCTCTAACTCATGCAAACATACACGGGTCAACAAGTAATACAGATTAAGTAGAGTTTCGATCCCATAGAGAAAGTTGTTAAATTTAAACTATTATGCATCAATTAACTCACCAAATTTATATGGCTAGACTAATGACTAAAAGTGTTGAATTAAACTAATTGTGAATAACAACTGAAAATAAAAATACAAATAGAATAAATATAATCTGGAAATAATGGGACCCTAACTTCATTTAATATTTCATTCAATCGCCACTATCATGTAAGAAGTGTTCACATATCACAGGAAAATAACCAAGAGCATGAATAGAGTTATAACCATTTTTCAATGCACTATAACCTACTTACACAACATCTACATATTTTAGACTCTATGTAATCACCAATAACACCAAAATCACTATATGTCTATGTGAAATTGCAATTATATTGATTTTAAGCTCAAGCCCTTATTCTAGCTCATACAATGAAATAGTATATGTCTATCTGGTTCATAAAATATGCAAGCCATACACACAGCCCCATATTCGTATGCTAACATGATTACAATCCATACCTATATGTTCATTGTCAATTCCATACAAGTACTAAGACGAATGGTGATCAAGCATTCATACATGTAAAATAACTATGACAAATATTCCATATGATATGCAAAACAACCCTAACATTTAAGCATACAACCAAACTACATATTAAAATCCGTTAGAATCCCATAATGGAATTTAGTTCATGGCTGAACCAAAAGCCATTATGGGATCAACGCTAAACATGATCAATAAGCAAACAATTGAAATAAAAAAGATAAAATGATCAAACCCAATCGTTGAATAGAAACCAATGCTCAACGTTTAAATCCTCATAGAAATCCAATAACCAATAATAAAAATCCACGATGACAGAGAATTCCAAGAAGAAGTAGAGAAGTAGGCGTTTTGGCTTCATTCTACGTTGGAATCTCTCCCAAGGTGTAAACCCTAGTTTCTACGATGAAAATACTCTCAAAATTATTAAGTTGTTCCCTGAAACCAGTCAGAATCGTTTAAATCCAATTACACATCATTTAATTAAAAATCAAAATTAAAGCAAAATTACAGCATCAGCATCGTGCGCGGCCTCGCTCGTCTCCAGCCTATGTCTCGCGCGGGCGCGAGACTTAGAGAATGTCCGCCTTGCCCAGCCAACCTCTCGTGCGGGCGCGCATATCTTGCTCGCGGCTGTGCAACTTGCAGTAGATCATCAGTGTCTAGCCCGAGTACTCGCGCGGGCGCGCGCTCCCCAAGCTATTATGTCGCGCGGCCGGTTGATCCTCCATGCTTCTGGATTTTGGCTTCTGCTGCTATCTGCTGTTCCATGCTTGATCCTCTTGTTTGCTTGGTTTATATGCTTTATTGAACCTCCATGCCATTCACATCCCCGCTTGTGCCTCATCTTCATGCATCCATTGGCCTCGTGCCCACTAATACCACCAAAATTAAGCCGATTCCTGCACTTATTCACCAAAAGGAGTTTTAAGTAAATGCAATACAAAATAACGTGAAATGTAACTAAATCACAATAAAATGTACTTGAGATGGGCACAATTCGCATGAATTGGTATTCAATAAGTAGGTAAAAATACCACTTATTAGGGATCAAAAATGTAAATAAAGTAGTAAATGCGATCAACTTCCACGAAGTAAACTACAGGTGGGACGGAATGTAAATAAAGCAGTAAACTTCAGGCTCATCGAACAGAGTCTGACAATAGTTCATATATATAAGCAAATAAACGCTCCAGACATAAGTATAGGCTCAATCGAGGCATAACTCGATAATGTTAGTCCATATATATAAGTATATAAACATATATATATACAGACAAAAATGAAAACTATGGATCGAAGTCCGGGCATACATACACAACACGACTCTCAATGTGAAGAATAATGTGTGCAAAGATGAAGAGAAAGGCTTTATAGTGTGTAAGAAGGCTTATAGTGGGCTACCAAAGTAGACTTCTATGACTCTAACTGGATGAACACTCAGCTCTCGTCGGTAAAAATATAGCTATATGTGAGCTAAGAAGTGTTTAAATGAGAAAGCACTTAATATAAGGTGTGTACAGACCAAATTTAATAGGGCTTCCTCGCCTTTTTGTTTTTTAAAATGGCTATCCCAAGCTCTATATTGATTGTGGCCGCAGGTGTACCTATGGCAGTCGCAGATTCACCTGCGGCTACCCGGGGTGCCCTAGGTAGTGACACCCCCAAATCCGGGCACCTCAATCCCACAAATTTGGTGTTCATCGTCCAATTAAATCATAACTCACTACCCATAAACAAAGGATATAATTAAACTCAAAAGCTTAAACAATCAATCTCCCATTTAAAGGGTTACATAATCTAAAACAAATCCTAGGTCATCTAACCTTTATTACAATCATCAGCAGAAAAATTAAAACATGATCATAAATAAATCTATTACATAAGCTTCATAACTAAAAGATAAATTAAACGTTATCGTCTAATCAATCACTTCGTCATTGCCCTTGCTTGTAGAAAGCTCTTCAAACTTTATAACTTCATCTGCATTGTTTTGTGCAAGAGTGAGCAAACAATTGCCCACAAGAAGGATAATATACAATAAGCATTTTATGAATGACAATTAACTAAGTTTTCAATGGTAAAATATTCTTATCGGAACAATAAACTTTAATTCAACAGCTATGAGTTCAAAGGAATAATGAACGTTTAAGTTAACAATAAACAACAACATCAAAGAATACACTGAGGGTGACAAGACCATGAACTCTATTCTAGGTTTCCAAGTATTTCTACTTTAACCTTTAACAGTCTAAAAGACTATAATCATCATCTATGTCCTAGGTTCAGAGGTGTTTCTACTGTAACCTTTAATAGTCTAAATGACTATACGGAACATCATTCCATACTCCAGGTGATCGGCCTTTTGTACTATATATTGCGTAAATATTTTAACGCTATTGCGTAGCTCTAAAATAATCCCCTGTTATAGGGTTGTTCATCTCAGCTTAGATTATCAGGTTCCGAACCAAAGGAAGTTTGGTTGGGAATTACCTTCAAAGGAAGTCTAGATTTTTAGAACATTCATCAACCAAGTACTGGTTGAATCAGATAGAAATCAATAACTATTCAAGGGTTTGATTATAATGTCCTCATGAACAAGGTATATTGATGAATCAATAAGAGCTAGAGTATTAACAAATTTCTAAGTTGAACAAATGTTATCATCAACAACATACTTTCAAAGGTGTGCGAGTACATAAATAAACCAAAGGAAGTTTGGTTTGGGTTGACTTCAAGGGTAATTTAGAGTTTAGAATATTCATTAACTAAAGATTAGTTGAATTGGTAAAGAATCACTAAGCAACTTAGAGTTCAAAAAAATAATGTAAGATAGTACAATGATATTGAAGAGCGAAGATCAAACAACAGTTATTAGTAGCTGAATAAACACACTTCTTACAATAAAATTACAGACTTTGAATAACCAAGGTAATCTAGACTAGAATAAAGAAACAAAGATTAACTAACTTGCACAACAATAAATGAGTACAGACTTTGAATAACCAAGGTAATCTCGATTGGAATAAAGAAACAAAGATTAACTAACTTGCTCAACAATAAATGAGGGTTAAAGAACCTGCATGACAATAAATCGTTAAACAAGAGATTAGAAATAGAGAATTTGTATAAGTATAACATAACAATGAAAAGTAACCTTGCGGAATAATAAAGTAGCAAAGGTTAGGGAACTTGCCTCTTGCGTAAGCTATACAATTACAACTCACGTACTCCAATATCCTACACATAGGTTTAGAACCACAATAACTATTAGATATGCTAACATACCATAACATGCACATTTCTTGCTAAACTTATCATTTTAGCACAAGTCTTATTCTACTATACAATTATTAGGAACTTCAAGTGTTAACCTTCACAACACTTGTTTACTAATCATTATATACACTAAGTCCTAACATATCGCGTTCATAACTTACTAATTATTTTCAACCTTGAAATTATCAATGACATGATACAGTTCAGTTTTAACCTTCATATTCTATGTTTATTAAGTTAACA
This sequence comes from Panax japonicus, assembly GCA_020205505.1. Lineage (NCBI taxonomy): Eukaryota > Viridiplantae > Streptophyta > Magnoliopsida > Apiales > Araliaceae > Panax > Panax japonicus. Next base: position 42,096,812 of record CM035108.1, on the reverse strand, counting down.
CATTATTAGACCAGTGTCACTATCCCAGGTCTGCAGCAGCAGCAGAAGTCACTGCCTCAGATCAGTGTATGGCGCAACTGCGCCATACATAAGCCTAGGACCGGCGCAGCAGCACCGTTTTTTTGCCTTGGTACCGGCGCAACTGCGTCGGTGCACAGACAGAGGCGGAAATGACATGAACAGTAGCCGACTTCAGCCCAACTAACACGAATTTCACCCACCAAACAGTGAAATTAACACAAACAAATGATATAAAACCAACACAAACATATTTCCTTACATATTCAACCACTTAGAACAATTTAACAACAACTTACACAAGTTTAATTTCTCAAATTCTATATTTTTATATGAAAACTCCATTTTTGACATCCTTTACAAAATCTATCACTGTAAATTCTATACTTGACCAAATCACTTCGTTCAAATTACGTTATCTACATTTCTTAATGGACTAGCATAATCAAGCCTCAATTCACAAATTAACATACAAATTAACCACTAAAATTGGTACTTTTACAAGCCACAAGCAAATATATACTGTAATTTACTTTTCTTCCTTTTTATCTGCAATTAGCATAAGAATTCTTGTTTACATACAAACTCAAACATAACCAATACATATAATCACAATTACCAGTTATATATCAATAATTCAACAAATTTGATTTCACAGAACATAAGAAAATTTTGCTGTAATTTCATATATAGAAAACTAATATAGCCATAATAAGCCTAATCAGTTATAACATATAACGTATAAATTATTAATATGTTATATTTATTATTTTAATTTATTTTATTTATATTATTATAATTCAAATATTAAGAAATCCAAAAGCCATAAGGCTTTGTTTGGCAAAAAGTCTTTAAAATATAAAGACTTAATATTTTAAGTCTTGGTTGGGTTAAATCAATTTAAAACTACCTTAATTATTTTAATAAACAATTTAGTTTATAATTTATAATCACATATTATTTATTCAGATTTCCATATCCACATTAAATCAAATAAATTAATTACACATTCCATATATTAAATAAATACTCCAATTAAATAAATATTACAAAATTATAATTTTATTATAATTTTATTTAATAATTTAATATACCACTATAATTTATTAAATTAAAACAACAATATAACATCTCAAGTTATATTGCAATTCACCAAATTAAATATTTAATTCATAAATATTTAATAACAATAATCACATCAACATCAGCTAAAATATTTATTTAATTTAATAAATATACCATATTAACATCAATTAAAATATTTATTCAACAATAAACACCTCAAATAAATATTTAGATAATTCAATAAATATATAAAATTTAAATTTGAAATTTCGGATTGTTACATCCTTTCCTCCTTACAAGGATTTTGTCCCCAGAATCACAACTCAACAAATCAAATCGTCACATTCTTCCCTCCTTACAAAGATTCTGTCCCCAGAATCGAAGACACGGACTAAACAAATCACTTAGGATAATTCTTCATTATTTCAGCTTCGAGTTCCCACATAGACTTCGAAAATGTGGTTCCTCTATATCACCTTCACATAAGGTATCACCTCATTCCTGAACATTTGTTCTTTTCTGCCAACTATCTGGATAGAAATTTCCTAGTAGAACAACAACTATAATGGTTCATAACCATAACATGATTGCAATCGGGCTTGTTCGATCATATCACCGAAACATGAAAAACATTACGAATATGCATTAACTGTAGAGGTAAGGCTACCTCAAAACCATCTTTTTAACTACGTCAATGCTTCCTATACTATAACTGATTTATACCCAATATAGTTCGTCAAACTTATCACACTTTGGAAATTCAGGAACTTGCCATAATCATGTGAGTTTAGGAACTTATCCTAGTCAGACCATAGGCGTCCATTCGTCGAGGGGTTCAAAACATACCATATGATTATGAGCCATGAACTTACCATATGCTTTAGTTTTAAGAACCGATCATACTCTTAATATCTTCTAACTATCAAATATATATATATATGAGAAAAGAATCACCTTTCCACCACATATACATGGATAGTGCGATACCGACATTTCAATGATTATCAATGTGATAAACCAAGTATAAGCACAAAACCTCTGCCCATACAAAGATTTATACAACTTAGTTTCCATATGAGTCCTCAATTAAAATCCCACCTAGCATTACCTTACTCTTAACTTATTCTTAACTTGCCTATACTTGCTCAATGCAGATTCCTCGTATGACATTATCAAAAACTTCTCATGCGCTTAGCACACCCTCCGATGTCTGGATTTCCTTTTATTTTTGTAATCAATTTGAAAATGATATGACATGCATATTTCTAATTGTGTTCCACATGTTCTTGCAAACCTTTTTGAAAATTCGATGTAAATCGTGAATCTCGGTTCGACACAATTGACGCTGAAACACCATGCCTTGAAATAATTTCGTTAACATATAACTTCGCACACTGATTGATAGGTAATATGCTAACTAAAATCTATCACCATATCTTGCCACCAATAGTATTATCAAAGGCAATATATAAATTTTGTGCTCCCTAGTTGATTCAATATATAAATTTTATACAAAACATCATTTTCAATTCCTGGTATTAGAGAAACCTAGTTTCTTCCTTCTACTTTCAACTATCCCTCAGAATCGATTATGAATTTGACACCTTCATCTTGGAGCTTCTCTTCCTTTACTTTGTCTAGCAAAACTGTACCGTTTTCCATCTGAATAGCTTCTCCTCTGACATTATATATATATATATATATATATATATATATATATTACCTCCTACCACCACCTAGTCATTTCTATTATAAACCCATCTATCACAGTTGATAAAAATAACTCCAACCCTTTTTCTTAAGACGTCGGCAATCACGTTCGTTTAGGATTTTGCAGTCATAATCCTTGAACAACTTCAACTATCACTTGAAACACATGCTTAAATACTCTTGTGCGGGAATATACTTTAGACACTTATGGTCTGTTTATATCTCACACTACTTTCCAAAATAACACCTCTAAACCCACAGGGAAACCACTACTATCTCTAACTCTGGATCATAAGTCAGATGCCCTTTCACATAAAAATTTTAACTTACGCAATACATATAAGATGACCCTGTCGTTCCGCCTACCCACACAGCCTCACATATATTATATAATGCGTCGCAAAATTTCCTGTACTATCTCGTAGAGACATCACAGGTGAAACTAAAAGAATAAAATACTACCTTTGACTTCCTCAGAGTCTCATAAATCAATTCAGGAATAAATCCATTGTCACCACGTGGCCTTTAATACCAATACGGAAATTCTAATCATCCACATAAAAAGAATCATTATTCACACTTTCTATATTTAAGGAATACTCTAACTCTTCCCAAAGCAAACATAGTTTCTAAGCAAATTCATCAGGCATAAATTAACATGTGGCACTTGAATTAAATAACACATAGTCATACAAATAACTGATCGGAACCATACCTTGTATTGCGCCCTGCATCGCCATGTTGGATGATTGTTCGGTTGGTCGACTTGGCGGAGCTGACTCTACAATAACCAGCTTACCACTGACCCCCTAGCTTCCACTTTCTTTTCCTACCGCTTTCTTTGGCACCCTCGAGCTAAGTGCTCTTTTGATCCACACGTGAAGTGCGGCTTGTTTGTAATAATATATTTTGATAAATATTGTTGTATAATAGATATTATATGAATGGTGTTTAAGTTAAGGTTACTCGACCTTGGGGAATAGTGTGAAATGTATTGTATAAACAATTTATATTTATATCTTCCAAAAATAGTTATAGAAATAGTGTACCGGATCTGCGGCGATTCGGGGCCCGGATTCGGGGTTACTAAATCTTCAACACGATCTACGCGTTTAGAAGCCTTCACCCATACGTGTTCTGCTCTCGCACGCTTTGCTTCCTTTCTTCCATAGTCATTCCTGCGCAATCTCATTCCCAGCTAATAACTATCCTCTTTAATATTCTGACTGAGCCAATATACGCTCTACATCTGCAAGTTGTGCAGTAAGGTCTTGAGTCGCGACATCTTCTTGCGCTAACGTGGCTTGGTGCTTTATGGCTAGACCTTCTAGTTTCTTGACCTTCTTTTATAACTCAATGTTATGACCATACACCTCATTGGAGGAATTCCCCCTCCTCGTTATCATCCTTCACATTTATCACCCCAAATTTATCCTCTCGTTCAAACTCAAGCCTATAACCAAGGTCTATAACAGAAATCAATGGTTATGGCTTTCCAAATACAAACCATACTCAGACTGTATGTACTTCTCAGGGATCCTAATCCTTATCTTCCTTCATCAGTCATTCTGACAACAAAGTTTTAACAACCCACAACTTAATGTGTATAATACTTTTTACTCCTAAGTACTTGCGAGCACATAAGTCATTAACACATAAACACATAAAGTATTTTATCATTTTATCTTAAATGAATTTCCTTAATTCATTCCTTAGAACTCGATAAGAGTTTATCACCTCTATGTTTTCGATCTCCTAGAAGGTTATAGCCTAAGGTTTCCCCACCTAAGGTTCATAACCTAAAGCTTTGATACAAACTTGTGACACCCCCAAATCTGGGCACCTCAATCCCACAAATTTGGTGTTCACTGTCCAATTAAATCATAACTCACTACCCATAAATAAAGGATATAATTAAACTCAAAATCTTAACTAATCAATCTCCCATTTAAAGGGTTACATAATCTAAAACAAATCCTAGGTCATCTAACCTTTATTGCAATCATCAACGGAAAAATTAAAACATGATCATAAATAAATCTATTACATAAGCTTCATAAATAAAAGAAAAATTAAATGTTATCGTCTAATCAAGCACTTTGTCATTGCCATTAGTTGTAGAAAGCTCTTTAAACTTTTTAACTTCATCTGCATTGTTTTGTGCAAGAGTGAGCAAACAATTGCCCACAAGAAGAATAATATACAATAAGTGTTTTATGAATGACAATTAACTGAGTTTTCAATGGTAAAATATTCTTATCGGAACAATACACTTTAATTCAACAGCTATGAGTTCAAAGGAATAATGAACGTTTAAGTTAACAATAGACAACAACATTAAAGAATACATTGAGGGTCACAAGACCACGAACTCTATCCTAGGTTTCCAAGTATTTCTACTTTAACCTTTAACAGTCTAAAAGACTATAATCATCATCTATGTCCTAGGTTCAAAGGTGTTTCTACTGTAACCTTTAATAGTCTAAACGACTATATGGACCATCATTCCGTACTCCAGGTGATCAGCCCCTTGTACTATGTATTGCATAAACATTTTAACGCTATTGCATAGCTCTAAAATAATCCCCTGATATAGGGTTGTTCATCTTAGCTTAGATTATCAGGGTCCGAATGAAAGGAAGTTTAGTTGGGAATTGGCTTCAAAGGAAGTCTAGATTTTTAGAACGTTTATCAACCAAGTACTGGTTGAATCAGATAGGAATCAATAACTATTCAAGGTTTTGATTATAATGTCCTCATGAACAAGGTATATCGATGAATCAATAAGAGCTAGGGTATTAACAATTTCTAAGTTGAACAAATGTTATCATCAACAACATGCTTTCAAAGGTGTGTGAGTACATAAACAAACCAAAGGAAGTTTTGTTTGGGTTGACTTCAAGGGTAATTTAGAGTTTAGAATATTCATTAACTAAAGATTAGTTGAATTGGTAAAGAATCACTAAGAAACTTAGAGTTCGGTAAAATAATGTAAGATAGTACAATGATATTGAAGAACGAAGATCAAACAACAGTTATTAGTAGCTGAATAATGGTCAACGGTTGAAGCATTATCCGACGTACCATAAACATGGAACGGTCAACGGTTAAAGCATTATTGGGGTGGCGAGTACAATTGTGATGTCATCGCAATCACATTATCCGACGTACCATAAACATGGAGTAGTCAGGCTGAACGACTTAAAATCAAGCGCTAATTGCGAGGCAACCCAATCGTCTTTTAATTTTTTATATTTTATCCATACTAGTTAGATTGTAGTTCAGAAAGTTAGTTAGTTTCGATGCAATTCATGTCCAGTCAACTATTAGTAGTTAAAAGTATAAGTCATCTTGAGTCAATTGCATCACCATGCTTAAGGTTGCTAAAAATTGACTCATAGTTATGTTTCATGGTTTGACAGGAACATAACATGCACAAGGATAGGAGTGTCAAGGAAGAAAAATAGAGAACAAGCTCAGTTAACAGAACCCACCCCCGTTGGGGCGGGCCCTTTATGCACTGTACCCCCCACCGGGGCGGGGGTCTCCCAACTTAACTAATAGAGGGCATGCTCGTCGGGGCGGGCTTCTTTAGCCTTTCACCCCCCGCCGGGGCGGGGGTCCTGGAAATGAACTGGTGCTCGGCATTTACTCTTTCTCAACCCACTACCCCACTTCCTCATTACACACACCCACTACTTCCTCCCATTATTTCTCCTTCCTCCAACATTACACCTTTAACTCCTACCCATTATAACCATCCTTACCCACAATTTGGCTAGTATAATTCCACCATCTCAGTTCATTAAAACACACGACCCATTATGTGACTCCCCCAAAGCAGGTATACATCACCCATATTGAGTCACCAAATACATGGTACAGAATACAAATATAAACTTAATTATACAAACGTTGTGTAATATACGATAAAACATAGCTGAGAGTTTAAACAGGAATATTGCCTTCTAGACAATATCCACTCTCAAATAGAGTCCTCATTACATTTATTGTCACACTATTTTATAGAATAAGGAGGAGTACTATAACACCATCTCGGACCATCACTTTGTTCCCCGACTAGTCCCTGCTACGTTTTCATTTCTTGAAGAGAACAATAAAAGCAAAAGGGTGAGCTCAACTAGCTTAGTAAGAAATATTATGACTAAGATAATGCAGGATAAATTGTCATTAGCCTTCAACAATGTTAAACTAATAAAATACAATAGACATTAAGTTTAAGTACAGCGAAATGAGCAATCCATTAGAAGATTCAAGTAGAGCATGATATCTATTATCTTCTATGATTTAAAATATTTTTATCAATTTTTATCGCTGAGACTCAGCTTAATAAATAAATCACATCATCGAATCATCTCTACACTACAGCCCAAGGATATTAATTAAATCATCAATGGTCATGACTATACAGAATAATCCCTGGTCATAATCATACCAAAAACTGTCCATCAATGCACTACAGGCCACTGAGGACTTTTACCATATCATTTATAACATTATAGGTCATGATTATACCGAATGATCCCTGGTCATAATCATACCAAGTCCATCTATGCACGTAAGCCAAAGATGAATTTCATCACAATATATGCATGAGGATAATGACAATGACATAATAATTCAATAAAACAAGTTCAAGAATAAATATTAAAGATTTTTAAGTTAATTTATCCTGAAATCAATTACGTCCAATTTATCAACATGATACTGCTTTGTGGAGTAAAATTCATTAATGCTCAGAAGAATATTTCTATGAAAAGATACTGGATGAAGCGCAAAATTCTAGGATATTCTACTAATTTCATGGAATATAGAAGCCAAAACTTTAACCAACTGAGTATAATAGAATATATGAAACTGTAAATGGATTTTCGCCCGCAATGCAGTAATCCACATAGACAGATCATTTTCATAATTTAATAAGGAATGAATACGAAGGATCATTCACCATGCACGCGATAATCCACATAGACAGGTTATTCCAACAGAATAATAAAGAATGGAATAACAGAAGAATTCACCAGGCATACGATAGACCGCATAGATAGGTTATTCCTAATAGAATAATAAAGAATGGAACTAGGTCATGCGTAATTCACACAGACAGGATATTCTAACAGAATAATAAAGAATGGAACCAGGTCATGCGTAATCCACACAAATAGGATGTTCCAACAGAATAATAAACAATAGAACCAGGTCATGCGTAATCTGCACAGACAAGATGTTCCAGCAAAATATTAAAGAATGGAATAACAACAGAATTCACCAGGCATGCGATAGACCGCACAGACAGGTTATTCCAACAGAATAATAAAGAATGGAGTAACAGAAGAATTTCACTATATATGCGGTACTTCACATAGACAGGTTATTCCAACATAATAATAAAGAATGGAATAACAACTCTTACGAGTATTGAAAGAAAATAACTCTCTTCATGAACACGAAAGAATAATACCACTTACCTCAAAAGAAGACTGGATACTGGAATAGTGAGGTAACAGACTTCTCTTCTTCTTTCTCTCTATAATAATTGCTCTATAGCTTTAGTGAAATGGTGAGAAAATAAGGAAGAATGAACTTCTATTTATAGAAAAATATTGTTTTGATAATTGCACATTTTGGGCCTCGAAATATTACAGTATAATACCTTCCTCTTTTTCTTCATTTTTAATTTAGTCCTGCAAGTATTATCAAACTTGCACCACCTCCCCTAATAGTAAATCATGTGAATCAATAGTAAATCATGTGACTTAATAGTTCTAAACATGTGAAAATATGAATTACAGTATAGTACCTCCATCTGTACCTCTATTTTTAACTTAGTCATGTAAGTATTATCAATCTTGCACCAACTCCCCTAATAGTAAATGAATATGAATCAATAGCAATTAATTGCTCATTTATCCGGTTAATTACCCGATTGGTCAATATAACCTCCAGACATCAATTAATATTAAAACAAATGTCGATTTCCACTAACACTAATAATTCCAACACAATGAAACTATCAATTTCATCTTTAATCAACACGAACTTACCCATCATTAATATTATAATTCATAATATTTAACAACCAGGTCGTTCTCAGGAAAGTGGGGGCTTTTCGATAAGGATTTCTCCATATTGGCGCGCAATTAGATGATCTAACCTCTCCTTGACAGAACTTCTAAACATTGTCAATATTTCAAATAATAATATGAATGACTGTGTCGTCTCAATTATTGATTTAATAATATAACATATTATGTAGATGATACTGTGACAACAATTGAATTAATAATATGAGAGATATGATGCATCAATTATTGTAGCAATAATTGAGTATAACTGAGTGACTTCTTACGTAAGCATCAATAATCAGTATCGTGTACTACTATGCAACCAAGAGTATTACTGTACTTCTATCACCGATTATTTTATAACAACTTGCTTACTTTGAAAACAATTTCAAATATCGCCCTTAACTTTAAACTTTTATCATTTTAACTATTTATCAAAATAGAAAAATTGAATACTTTTATTTCATAAAATTCGGGATCTCACAATCTACCATCCTTATGAAATTTCGCCCTCGAAATTTACGTACCTGGTAGTTTGAAGAAATGAGAATACCTTGCTTTCTTTTTGAATTGTACCTTCCCGGTTATTTCCTCTCTATCATGATTTTCCCATTTCTCATCTCCTGTATTTCAAATATCATTCTAGAATATATCTTCAAAATAAGGGTTACTTGACATACCATATATTATCCCTATACTCTGACTGACCAATTAAATACCAATTAAACTTAGGTAGGTCATACTAGCGAAGGAATTCCCCGTCTCTCCCCTCCTAGTTCCTATCTCACATCTCAGCCAGGGATCATATCCCTAAGCTTTGATACCAACTGTGACGCCCCCAAAATATGTATACATCACCCATCTTGAGTAGCCAAATACATGGTACAGAATACAAATATAAACTTAATTATAAAAACGTCGTGTAATTTATGACAAAATATAGCTGAGAGTTTAAACAAGAATATTGCCTTCTAGACAATATCCACTCTCAAATAGAGTCCTCATTACATTTATTGTTACACTATTTTATAAATTATTGAGGACTACTATAACACCATCTCGGACCATCACTCCGTTCCCCGACTAGTCCCGGCTACGTTCTCATTTTCTGAAGAGAACAATGAAAGCAAAAGGGTGAGCTCAACTAGTCTAGCAAGAAATATTATAACTAAGATAATGCAGGATAAATTATCATTAGCCTTAAACAATGTTAAACTGATAAAATACAATAGACATCAAGTTTAACTGCAGCGAAATAAGCAATCCATTAGAATAGTCAAGTAGAGCATGATATCTACTATCTTCTATGAATTAAAATGTTTTCATAAATTTTAATCGTTGCGACTCAGCTTAATAAATAAATCACATCATCGAATCATCCCTGCACTACGGGCCAAGGATATTCATTAAATCATAAATGGTTATGACTATATCGAATAATCCCTAGTCATAATCATACCAAAAACTTTCCATCAATGCACTACAGGCCACTGAGGACTTTTACCACATTATTTATAACAATATAGGTCATGATTATACCGAATGATCCCTAGTCGTAATCATACCAAGTCCGTCTATGCACGTAAGCCAAAGATGACTTTCATCACAATATAAGCATGATGATGATGACAATGACATAATAATTCAATAAAAACAAGTTCAAGAATAAATTTTAAAGATTTATAAGTTAATTTATCCTGAATGTTAGGATTGTAATATTCATGAACGCAATCAAATTGCACAAATAAGCGAAAACGTGTAAAAATCAAAGTTTAAAATTTTACAAACCATATACCCGGATCATCCTTTATGCACAATTATTAATTAAACGAAAATATAAAGAATAAGAATCATACATTTAAAGATTCAAGCTTCCTCAAGTACAAGTTCACCTCCAATCCTTTTCACGTTCAACCTGAATCCACCGGGTTTGGTTCCTTCCTTTGATCAACGTTAGCCACCCAAGTATTTGGCCTCTAGAAGTGATCCACCAAGGAAGAAAAATGATTTAAGAAGATAGGTATTTGGCTAAACCCTAGTTTTTTTCCTATCTCTCATAGAAAAGGAAGTACTCTCCCAACTATTGGAGTCACGTATTTTTTGAAAAAGTCAACAACCACCTCACCCATAATAAGACGCCTCTTATTTATAAATGTAGGCAACCCTCCTTAACAATTAAGGAATTGAGTTTTATTTTAATTAATTAAATTCTTTTAATTAATTTGCCTCCTAATCTTATTAGGAATCAATGAGAGTACTTTTCTTAATTAATTCACAAACTCCCACACTCCCTATTTCACCTCTCAACAATTCAAACAACACAAAGGATGAAGGGAAGTGTTCATTTTATAGGAAACTCATTAACCATGCCAAGCCATTGCCCAAGATTTTAAACTCATAGATTGAAGGATTACATGAAGGTTATAGAGGAGTTGTTAGATTGGTTGGTAATTTGCATCATGAGCACCACTCCCCTCCCATGATTACTAGCTAGAAGCTTTGAAGAAGAAATAGGCTAGCCTTTTGCTATTACACGTGAATGAGAAAAGAGAGGTAATTAGGAAAATCATTTTGGGACTAACTCAACCATCATTTATAGTTATACAAATTCTCACTCTTGCTACATATCAACTATATACTATAACTTAATGTCACAACATGTTTTAACATTTCAAGGTAGTAGATGAAATCTAGAAATGTAATATACATATAATCCATGTACATTTTATCACACTGATACATTTATTAAAATACTAGTTTACAGTATGCTCATGGTATATTATTTTAATACCTACCCACATACATATTGTCACATAGATAATGTATTTATAACATATAGTTCCAATATATTTAATCATAATGCCCATACAATATAGTTTTATACGACTTAATATATATAGCCACATAAATGTCACACTGCAACATATAGTATGGTTGTATATGCTCATATGCACATAACTGTTAATATAATATTATTATATTACTAACTTACTTATTTATGTTAAATAAATAAATTATGCACTTCCTTACTTAATTAACACCAATATTAATTAATCCAACCATTAATTACTGTGACGCCCCCAAATCCGAGTATCTTCCAACCCGACAGATGGTGCTACATGGTACTACCATTCATTCAATTGAACAGTCTCAAAAGAACTGATATAACTTCTATATATTCAAAATAATATTACATTTCCCAGGTTCTTTATAACTCATTCATTCGTTCTTGTCATAATATTTAATATATTACAAACATTAACTTACACTATTACAAAAGTAATCTAAGGGTTCGTCTTCGCCTTGCCCTTATCTTTGCCAGAGCCTTCAGTCCGTTCGATCTTGGCTGTGTTCATATGGTTCAAGCAAGCATGAGCATGACTAGCTCAGCAAAAACTATAATTCTAATAAACAACATGATTGAACATAGAACTCATATATCTTCAATAACTAAACAATAGTTACGAAGTACTATCGATAATTCAAAATAGCACTTCTTTTCATTCAAAACATTTTACAACAACAATATTCAGTAAAACATCAATTCCGGTCCAAGACCTTGAGCATTTCATAAGTTCATTTGAAAAGGATATCACTAAGTCCGTAAGTCCGACATTATTTATGAGCACGTCTAGGTGATCAGCCTATAGTACTATATTGATCAACACTACATTCATTAAACGTGTATATGTTTAAGTTGTGGTAACCTCATGTGCCTGTCGTTAAATGACAAAAACATTTTGCCATACTCAGTCTTCGATTGAAAACCACACCAATTTAACTTGGTAAACATTAATCATGCTTGACAGATTCATAATATAAGTCTAGCTGAAAGGATTGGCTTTGACTTCATCATTCAAGACTTCATGCGAAAGAATATATGAATTACAATGCTTGGGCAGACTGAACTGGAACAAGGGTTAGAATACTTACCTTTAGCGTCTGCTATTTTTTATAACACGTGCATGATAAGTGGATTTTATATACGCGATTCAATAGCCATTTCATGCTTTTTTGTTGCTAAAATCTTTGTGATCATATTCATTTTTACTTGTTTTATGTTATTTCATGTATAGAATAGTGGTTGTCGCATTCAATGTACATTTGGAGCTATTTGGTTTGAATTGAAGTCAATTAGAGCATAATTGGAAAAAAAATGGAGTACAGCTTAAAAATTAGCAAAGTCATCTGACAGAAGACATATCCATCGGGGCTGGCATCATTAGCCTATACACCCCCGCCGGGGCGGGGGGTCTCAATTCTAGTTAGAATGAAGGTAGCCCGTCGGGGCGGGGGATCTTCATACGAGCTAGACAGAAAGGATGATCGCCGGGGCGGGCTTATATAGTACTTGAACCCTCGCCGGGGCGGGGGTGGAAAATCTGGCATTGTCCTTTTGTGATTGAACTTCTTTTTGGGCATGAATCTTAGCTATTTGTATGGCAATATAACTCTATGTGATAGAGAATTCAACTGGGACTTGGTTGTTGGATAACATATACACAATAAACAACAATTAGACAGAGAGAAGACATATTACGAAGATCTAAGCTCAGTTTTTGATAGCAAGTGTGGGGAGTATTTCGAAGGAGATTTTTTAGGACGATTGCAATTCTAGTCTATGTGAAGGGTGTTTTTCAATATTCTTTGTGTTAGATTATTATTTGTAATCTAAGGATGATTTCTATGATTTATTCAGTGTTTATTTTGTTTAGCATGAACTAATTCACTTTTTAGGCTTGTGATGGATCATTGAGTGAATCAATGATTTTGTAAAGTTTGATTTCCAATTTAATAATCTATTTCTAGTTTATCTATATTTATTTGTGCTTGAATCTATGAATTGTCTGATCAACAATTCTTTGTGGAATTGGATAGAATCGAGATAGAATGTTCAATTCTAGATCTAGTTGATATAGCATGTGTTCATGATTTTGTGAATAGCTTAATTGTGATGAATGTTAAGGTAGAGATATGCTTGACATCGCATGTAATCGGATAGAGAACTTATTCTTAAACCTTCTTCAATTGTAATTCACATAGAGATATAGTGGGTTAGTTGATTAAGGTGTTTAACGGATTTCTATCTTAATTGTGGATTGACGTTAATACGGTATTAGTGCATAGAGAGGTGGTTAATATTACATTCGTGTTCTTGGTTAATAAACTGGAATAGTGCATTGAATTGGAATAAAGGTGTTAAAATCAGAGTGAAGCTTAAGGTGAAATCATAAGTCTAATTCTCCATTAATTGTTTGAAATTCAAGATAGTTATATTTGTGATTATTCTGTGTTAGTTTAATTATTCTTTAATTTAGATTATTTAATTACAATTATTGAGTTGATTTGTTTAATAAAATTAGTGTTAATAGGAAATTGATAATTGTGAGTTAAGGATATTGCTAGTTAGTCTCTGTGGGAACGATACTCTACTCATCACTCTATTACTTGTTGACCACGTATACTTACATGTTGTGTGTATATAGATTTTACCCAACAGTACACTTTAAGTCTCTAAGTCTCTACAGTAATGACAATATCACATAACACATTAGATCATGAATGAACATACATAGACCCTAATATATCTTACCCTTCTTCTCAATATAATTATAATTTAAATTTATTATTATTGGTTCCGGCTTTTCATTATGTCGTTCTCATTACGTTCATCTTTAATTGATTATTAACCTTTAATCATCATACATTAAGTGTTTAACAATGCCTTAACAATTTTATAATAATACCATAGTTCATTACTAATGAGTTATCTTTCATTCTATACTTGTAAACATTCTTGTCTGTCGAAACCCTAGGACTGGCGCCGCGGCGCCACATATAGCTCTCCTTCTCGCGCCGCGGTGCGAGTTTACCGTAGGCAATGACACTGTGCCCAGCGCTGCAGCGCCACCATTTGGCCTTAGGTTGGCGCCACGGCGCCAACTCTGTGCCTTAGAAAATTTATAGCTTTTGCAAATTTGGCGAAACTCCCAAATGAATAACTTCTTCGTTATAAGTTTGAATTGGCTCGTTCAAAAGCCTACGGTTCACAAATTACATACTCTATGCGTTCATGTAAGAATTTTATCTATTTGACTTCGTTTGCTAAAATTTCACCTATTAGTTCATTTTCAACGAAAACGATAAACGTTTGTGAATGTTCAACGCTCGTTTCTTCGTTCTAAGTCGAAATTTGGTCATTTTCAAGTTCGCAACTCTATAATGCCAAATGTGACTTGTCTCCATCGAAAACCAACATTTCTGACTTCAAACACAAAATACGACTTCCATTCCGAGAATTTCACGAATTCGACGATAATCGTCCAATCATGTGAATTTTGACAAAGCTTCATTACTAAACGTTCTAAATGGATTTTAACCAGCACATGAACATTTCAAGTTACTTATTACACCAACTTATTATCAAAGTAGGTTTTGACTTATTCTCATAAGTCAATGACTTATTTAACTTATGAACTAGAAATTATCATGTTTATAACTTACTATGGACTTAAGTCCTTCAATCAATGTTCTCATACTATATTGAACATACTAACATCATATGACAAATATATGACAAGTTCTTCATGAGTTTATCAACTTATTTAGGTTCAAGTTGCTTATTCAACTTATTCGGCATAAGTTCATTCATCAATGACTTATTACATGTTATTATCAAGCAATCCCACTTCTCTATCAATCCTATCATAGAAGAGATGGGAAGACTATTACTTCACTTCACTTTGGAAAATCTAGCAAAGGTTGAAATGACTTATAAGTGCTTATATAGCTTATTCTCTCTAACAATTAAGTTGCTTATCTTGAGAAGAGTTGGGAGAAATTTATCAACCAACAATTGAAGTGGGGCTTCTCTATTTATAGGCAATCCTAAGTTAAGGCATTATAGACATTTAGGCCATTCCACCTCCTTAGTTAACCTCCTCAACTTCCACCTCCTTACTATTTATAACCTATCAACCAAGTAAACTTTCTAGTTACTTCTATTTCTTGGCCATCACAACACTTGGTCACCACACAAAATGTTTGTCCATCAAGTCTACCCATTTCTTACTTGGTTTGCCCTATGGATCATGTCCAATTCATTGGGCTTGCTAATTATCTAGCTTATTTCTTATTGGGCTTACATTACAATAGATTGGACTTATGATTTATCAAACACGTGGGCTTGAGTATCACATTCTATTGGACTTCTATCATTAAGCGAATAATCCTACAAGTCCATTACATTTAATTAACAACTTAACATATATACACCACGTATAATTCTCATATGCTAGCACGTATATTTATTCGTAATATAGGTTATTTCATTCTTCATACATACTTATGTTCATTATCTCCTACAATGTATACACATCCTTTGATTAATAATTTCTTTCCTTAACGCTTAATAAACCTAACGCTCTCAAATTAGGTCCGCATGCGAAATATTACGTTTTTCATACTTAGATTATTATTACATAATCAATCTTACCATGATATTATAACATTACGTATTTCTCGAAAGTTCAAAAATAATTCCTGAGCAGAAATTGATGAATAGTGTTTTTCAAAAAATTTCTCAGAAAGCTTTTATTTTCGTCTTAGAAATTCAAACACTTTAATTCATTCACGTAGTGAAAATACTACGACATTCTGACGTTTCTAGGTTATAGAACGACATTCATCTTATCAGCATGTAATAATAATAAATAATATTATTTTATTCATTATTAAAAATATTGGGTTAAGTTCAGATGACCACCTGGGGTTTGAGCGATTTCCCACTTAACCACCTATAGTCAGTAAAGCTACATTTAAACACCCGACCTTTTGAGTTGAAGTGAAAAACTGCTTTCTGTCATAATTATGTTACTTTAAAAGGTTAAAGACTTAATTACCCTCGTTATATATAAAAGAGAAATGCTTGTTCATCTCTCTCTCTGTTTTTCTAAAATACCCTTCAAACCCACTCTGATTCTTGAATTGATAAAAAATGACCCGTCGCGAATTTCTGCAAACTCTTCTCCTTTCGATCTGCGAGGTTTTGAATCGCTGATTTTAGAGTGTGGATCTGCGAGGTTTTGGAGTCCGATTAGAGGCAGAAATGTCTTCCTTGAGTAGGGAGCTTATTTTTCTGATAATTCAGTCCGATTAGGTTTTGGAGTTTTTGGGCTTGTCAGATCTGGATTGGATCGCAGGGATCTTTTCTCTTCACTTCTCTTCTCATCTCTTCTTTCTCTTTCTATCAACAGAGGAGGTGTGGTGGGGCTCAGTTGGTGAATTCTTTTTGGCAGCAATCTCGGTGGGTTTGTTTTAGTTTTGGGGGAAAAAATTGTGGGAAAATTTCAATTTGGCGAGTAATGATGAACAGGGTTTGTTTTAGTTTTAGATTGAAACTTAACCATACGGGCTCTAGAGATAGCAACTTCTAGAGACAACCCACATGAGTTTATGAGGTAAGAAACTGTAAAAGACTCTGCTTTACTACTTTTTTCTGTTTTTCTTGATGATGAGGAACAATTGGGGATTACTATTGTATTCATTGTTTGAAGAAAACCCAGTTGGGTTTTGATCGAATTTTTGATACTAAATGCAACAAACGCATTTTGTGGGACTCTTCATTTACAGAGGAAAGAAAACATTGCAAGTATTAACTAAAAGTGAGAAGTATACAATATAGAGTATTATCTAATACAAAAAACTCACAGAATCATGGAAATGGAGCTGCGTAGATCACCTCGATCGGTACCTGATAGTTATTACAATGATTTGATTGTTGAAGTAGAGGGTAAGGTAACCCCTAAAAATCAAACACCTCTCTCACTGTCGAGTGTCGACACCTATTTCTCACCGGGGCCACGCCATCGCCACCACCACCACCTCTCGATTTTTCCGATTATCATCGCGATTATATGTTTTGATTCAAGGTACTCATATATTCTCCCTCTCTTGATCTCGATTTAGGGATTCTTCATCTCTTGATCTCAATTTAGGGATAAACCCAAAATTTGCAAAAAAAAATCATTTTAGGGATAAATGATAGAGAGAGAATGCAGGAGTGAGAACGAGGGAGAAGACTGTGGTTTGAGGAAGAAGGATATTTTAGAAATTTTTTAGTTTTTTTTATGTAACACCCTCTTATCACGCGTTTTTTGGCGTCTGACATGCACGCCCGGTTAATTTGGATGGAAAAGGTAACGGTTTCACTTCAACTCAAAAGGTCGGGTGTTTAAATGTAGCTTTACTAATTATAAGTGGTTAAGTGGAAAACCGCTCAAACTCCAGGTGATCATCTGAACTTAACCCAAAAATATTTACAAATTACACTCTCTCCCCCTTATAAGGATTCTATCCCCAGAATCTCACTATATATAAAAAAATTACACAAATAATTGACGGTAATTCTTTTTCATCATTTCTTCTAACTCCCACGTTGCTTCTTCTGCATCGTGGTTCTTCCATATCACCTTCACAGAAGGTATGACTTTATTCTTCAGAACATGTTCTTTCCTATCAACAATTTGAATCGGCGTTTCCTCGTACGTTAAGTCCTTCTCGATATGAATAGGTTCATATTCTATCACGTGCTTATAATCTGGCTTATAGGGACGTAACACGGATACGTGAAATACATTATGTATTCGTTCTAGGTCTGGAGGTAATGCTATCATGTATGCTACCTCACCTACCCGTTTTAATACCTCAAAAGGTCCTATAAACTTCGGACTTAACTTTCCCTTCTTCCCAAAATGTATCTTTCCTTTCTAGGGAGATACTTTTAGAAATACGTATGAACCAACTTCAAATTCTCTATTCTCTCTATGCGGATCCGTAAACTTCTTCTGTCTGTTTTGAGTTACTAAAAGATGCATTTGTATCATCTTGACAATGTCCATTGTCTACTGCACCAATTCTGGTCCTAGCATTCGGCGTTCTCCTACCTCATCCCAATACAGTGGTGTTCTGCATTTCCTCCCATACAAAGCTTTATAAAGTGGCATACCTATGCTTGCATGATAACTATTGTTATATACAAACTCCACTAATGGTAGATGATCATCCCAACTACCCTTAAAATTCATGACGCAAGATCTTAGCATATCTTCTAACGTCTGAATTGTTCTCTCGCTCTGTCCATCCGTTTATGGATGATACATCGTATTCAGCTTCAACTGCATCCCTAACTGCTCTTGTAGACTCCTCCAAAAGTTCGATGTGAATCGTGGATCACGATCTAACACAATCGATACTGGTACTCCATGTCTAGAGATTATTTCCTTAATATAGAGTCTAGCTAACTGATCTAAGTTATACTTGACCCTAATTGGCAAAAAGTGAGCTGACTTTATCAATCGGTCTACTATTACCCAAATCGCATCATACCCCTTGGTTGTAGTCAGAAGTCCTACCACAAAATCCATCGTGATATTCTCCCACTTCCACTCCGAAATTTCTAATGACTATAACAAGCCACTTGGTCGTTGATGTTCGGCCTTAACTTTCTGGAAAGTCAAGCACCTACTCACCTACTCGACGATCTCTCTCTTCATGTTCGGCCACCAGAAACTCTGTCGAAGATCTTGATACATCTTAGTGCTACCAGGATGAATCGAAAACCTCAAACTATGAGCCTCTTGTAACACTTGCTCCTTTAATTTCGTCTCATTCGGAATCCAAATTCTTCCTTCAAATCTTAATAATCCTTCATTATCAAGACTGTACTTAATATCTTTTTCATTGGCCAACCACTCATTTATCAGGTCACACTCATCAGTTTTGAGTTGTACCTCCTTAACTCTCTCTACGATGGTAGATTGCATCTCCGTCGTAAACAGCATTTGTCCTACTTCACTTGGCAGCTTCACTTCCAACTCCATCCTAGCCATCTCTGTTATTAACTCAGTTTAAGCCGTTAACAAAGACAACTTTTCCTGACCCTTCCTACTTAAGGCGTCGGCAACTACATTGGCTTTTCCAGGGTACTACAGGATTTCACAGTCGTAATCCTTTATCAACTCTAGCCATCTCCTCTGCCTCATATTCAACTCCTTCTGTGTGAAGATATATTTTAGACTCTTGTTGTCCGTGTATATCTCATATTTTTCTCCATAAAGATAATGTCTCCATATCTTTAGAACAAAAACTACTGTGGCCAATTCCAGATCATGGGTAAGGTAAACTTTCTCATAATCCTTCAACTACCTAGATGCATACGCAATGACCTTGCCATGCTGCATGAGCACACAACCAAGTCCTCTATGCGAAGCATCGCTATAAACTACAAAATTTCCTGTATCATCGACCAATGACAAAATAGGCGCTTCACTCAATCTCTTCTTCAATTCTTGAAAGTTGTCCTCACACTTGTCAGTCCAAGCGTATTTCACCGTCTTCCTCGTCAAGTTAGTCAACGGAGTAGCTATCTTCAAAAAATCCTGGATGAATCTCTGATAGTAACCCACCTGAGTCGACGTTTTCGGTTGTTCCCAATTCATCACGGCTTCCACCTTTGTTGGATCTACTAAAATCCCCCCATGGTTAATGACATGACCTAAAAATTGTACCCTCTCCAACCAAAATTCACACTTAGTGAATTTCGCATACAACTTCTCCTTCCTTAGTGTCTCCAACACTAATCTTAGGTGTTCAGCATGATCTTCTGGCGTCTTAGAATATACTAGAATATCATCAATAAACACCACAACGAACTTGTCCAAATATTGTTTGAACACTCTGTTCATCATATCCATAAATGCAGCTGGTGCATTTATCAACCCAAATGACATCACCAGAAACTCGTAATGACCATAACGAGTCCTGAATGCTTTCTTTGGTACATCCTCCTTCCTAACCTTCAACTGGTGATACCTCGTTCTTAAATCTATTTTAGAAAAATACTTAGCCCCTTTCAACTTATCAAAGAGATCATCGATCCTAGGCAATGGGTATTTATTCTTTATCTTTAACTTGTTCAACTCTCGGTAGTCGATACAAAGTCTTAACGATCCATCATTTTTCTTGACAAACAGTACTGGTGCTCCCCACGACGAAACACTCAGTTGAATGTACTTCCTATCCAACAGTTCTTGTAACTACACCATTAACTCCATCATCTCCACTGGCGCCATGCGATACGGTGCCATGGAAACTGGTGCCGCTCCTGGCACAATGTCTATTACAAACTCTGTCTCCCTATCCGGCGGAAGACCCGACAATTCACTCAGAAATACTTCGACAAATTCTCTCACTATAGTTATTTGTTCCATGGTTGCTACCACTCTCTGGGTATCAACAACATGGCACAGGTAACCTACACATCCCTTCCTCGGTAATTTCCTAGTTTGTGTCATGGTTAGACAACACGAACGTCCTGGTGATCTATTCCCGTAAAATACTACCTGAGGTTGTTTTAACATTTTAATGTTCACACATTTCTTTTGATAATCTATAATTTCCCCATGGTTCACTAACCAATCCATTCCGAGAATCTACCAATAATTTACAACCCCGTATATCTATGTAACAACTCCTATGAATATCTTCAACATGAATTATTTCTTCGTTCGCTACCTTAATATTTAAAGGTGTAGGCAACTTTTCGGGAAGTAATCCTAATCGTCTAGCAAAATTGCATGCTATTAATGAACAAGTAGCACCCAAATCGAACAGCACGTAAGCATTTATGTCATTGATCGGAATAATACCTGCGACGACGTCCCCTGTTGCAACTGCATCTTGGACTGTCATGTTAAAGGTATGACCCATCGGCCTACTCGGCTGTGTTAGACTACTAATAGCTAACTTACCGCTATTAGTGCCCCGATTCCCGTCCGTCCCCTTCTTTGGGCAGTTCTTTGCCATGTGGTCGGTTGACCCACACACAAAGCACCCGTGATTCTTCTTCGGACTCGCACAGTTAGGCTCAATGTGCCCCTCCTGTCCACAATTATAATAGACGTCCTTCCCCTTGGGACAGACTCTTAAGTGAGTCTTCTCATAAGTCTTGTAGGCCTCCATTCTCCTCTTCAGATCTCTTAACTTAACTTCAGTATTCCCAGAGCTGAACGTCTTCCTCTTTTGTCCTTCACCACTACCGCTTGCTCCTTTAACCTTCACTCCCCCATCCACTTTTCCCTTATTTTTCTTATCTCTATGGTACTGGCTCAACGCCTCGCTACCACCTTCGGCAATTATCGCCTTCTCTAAAATGGTTCCAAAAGAAGTACTTTGGAACACCAAAATATGGTTATAGAGCCAGGGTTTCAAGCCCTGCTCGAACCACGCGCCTTCCTAACCTCCGTATCCACTTGGTGTGGAGCGAACCTTGCCAATTCATTAAACTTGGCGGCGAATTGGGAAACCGTCATGACCCCTTGTTTCAACTCAAGAAACCGCATCTCCATCCTTCCCTACATGTTCGTGGGAAAGTAGTTCTCGAAGAATATCTCCTTGAACCTCTCCCAAGTTAGATTCGTTATCCCAGCCCTAGCCTGATTGGCTTCCCACAAAAATTTGGCCTCTCCCTCCATCATATAGGTCGCAAAGGTAACCTTTTGAGCCTCGCTGACATTTTCTATCACAAACGCCTTCTCTATTTCCTTTACCCACATTTGGGCATCAATAGGGTCCGTAGTTCCTTTGAACTCCGGCGGACCCTCACTCTTGAAATCCTTAAAGATAGTAGCTCGTGCTACTCCTGGATTTACGGGGATATTAGCCCCTGTTTTATTAAAGGCGACTGTTAATAGGATAACAAACTCCTGCATTGGGTTAATCGGACCTCCCTCCGGTTGATTCACGTTAGCACCTTGATTATTTTGCACTCTTCTCAGCGGCATTTTGCTGATACAATAAACACATTTTGTTATTATTTCTTTCTTTATTAGTTATCATTTAATATTAAATAATAACTCCAACATCCATTACTCATTGCTTTCCATAAAAAGGACTTATATTCATTCTTCGTAGTATAATACTACATCGATTGCATACACAGCCTAAGCTGATTACATTACTTTCCTGGTATCGCTTTCCAAAAATTGGGATTTACAAAAGACTACCCTTTACTATACAAAGAGGGCTTTACGTCGCTACTAATTATAAGATATTTACATACTACTCTAGCTACTACTAGTCTACATATGTGTTGATGATGTTACGTTCTAACCTAATGTTTTGATGATGACTTGTTCATTGGTACTAAAGTCTTCATTGTGAATTTCAGGAAATTATTTCAAGAATTGTTTGATGGATTATTCAAGAAGAATGAAGACGTTTTGAGTCCTAAGGAAAATGTGTAAGGTCATTGCAAATATTTGATTTTTCAAAACAAGGCTCTAGGACATTTTATGTGTGCATTAAACTGTGAATTAATTATGCATGTCTAATATATGGTATTGCTATTTGAGAAAACTGATTTAATTAGCATGCATACGAAAAAGTTTTGTCCGAATTAATTGAGTCTTACATATGTTGGTAACTTAGAGATTTTGTTTTTGCCAACTAAGGTGTGATCATTATCTGTTAGAAGTTTAATTGCACATATCTCGGTAAAAGTCATTATATATGGCAGTAAGGTTTCACTTAACACATGCCTTGGAAATATAAAGTCATGATTATCCTTGAGAGTTGGAAATTGTTATCATGATATCTTTTGTTACAACTGGCGGCAGACTTTATTGTTGAGAGAATTGAAAATTCTAGAAGTGTTTTATTTGACATGGTCTCTTTGTGGATAACTGATTGAAGAGCCCAACATATGTTTGAAACTATATAAGATATTTGTTTTTGCTTTTAACGGTTTTATTGTTGGGATAGTTCTTATCAGTAGTAACGTAAACAAAGTTTGATAACTGAACAAATATTTGACAACGGTAATATTTTGGGCTATATAAGAAGAACTGAGATCAGTGATAAGACACAACACTTGATTTAATATTTTGCACTCACATACTTGGAAAACTATTCTTGGTGCAAATTTTAAGCTGCTGATCAATTGATATTTTCAGTCAACTTTCGTGAGCTTCATATTGGTGATATCTATCTTTTATTACTTGATCATTGCATTCACTAGTTGAGCCTTGCATTGTTAAATTGCTTATTTGCTTTAATCATTAGACCTCTATTATTGTAATCTTAATTTTTTAGACTAAGTGTTGTCAAAAGGAATTTAATCCAGGTGGATTAAGATTTGTTTACAAACATGTTCAAGGAAGCATAGGTGCTTAAGGGGTGCATTGGTGCACAAGGAGAAAGAGTGCACAAGTGAATTGTTGTGATTCAATTTTATAGAATCTGATTTGTAACAAGGGTCTTTTAAAAAAATAAAAGTGAGTCTCCAATACTAGTTGGTATTAGATGTGGACTAGGCTATTATTTTAGAGGGTAATAGCTGAACCACATAAAAAATCTTGGTGTTATTTTTTATTACTTGCTTTAACTTAATATCTTTCAAGTTAATTGATTTGCTTAATAAACAGAATTTAACTATTTGTTACATCGTGAGAATTTTTGTTAACATTAAATATTCTGTTTAACTTATAAAATCACCAAGATATTTTCTTAAACAAAGACTCAATTCAATAGACCATATTCATTCAGCAAGCTATATTCATCAATATAGTAGGCAATATTCAATAATTTGGTTTAAAGTTTTTAATTGGTCATAGTTTATATCCACACTTATTCAACCCCCCTTCTAACTGTGCCTTATCTGAATTTCATTTGGTATCAGAGCTTGGCTCTACTTACTTGGTCTTAAAGGTGACTTGTAAGGAAAGATTCTGACATGGCATAGTTCGGAAACAACAATCAAAAAGGTCAATCAACCAATAGACCTCCACTGCTGCATGGAACAGAAAACTACAACTTCTGGAAATTCTGAATGAGGATCTACCTTAAAAGAGATCCTTGGGAATGGTGAGTTGTGGAGAATGGACCAGTTATTCCAAGGAAAGATGACGGTACTCCAAAGACTTTTCTAGAAATGGATTTAACTGAAACCTTCATGGTCTCCTATGACTCAAGGGCGATGAATACTCTACTAAGTGGCATGTTGAAGTACGAGATTGACAAAGTATCCTCATGCAACACAGCTAAGGAAATTTGGGATACTCTAGTGGCGAGTCATGAAGGAACATCAAAAGTTTGAGAAGTTAAACTAAGCATGCTTATGCATGACTATGAGATGTTCAAACTTGAGAAAGATGAAACTATAAAGATGGCTCAAGCAAGGTTCCTTGTTCTTCTGAACTCTTTAAAGCTACTGGACAAATCTATTCCACAAAGTGAGATTAATCGTAAGTTACTTCAGGCTATGCCCAAGAGGTTTGCATCTAAAATTACTACTCTTCAAGATTTCTCTAATATATCTACTATGGATACACTAACCCTTTTTGGTGAACTTGAGGAATATGAACATCAGTTAAAGAGGTATGATGATGAGGAGGAAACTCCTCGTAGAAAGGTTCTAGCTCTTAATACAGGAAATGAAGAAGAGCTTGATGATGATTCCGACGAAGAGATAGCTATGATGTCAAGGAAACTCAAAGGACTTCTACAAAGGAAGAATAAACGAAAGAATATCTTCAACTCAAATAAAGGCAAAGGAAAGCAAACTGAAGAGACGTGTTTTGAATGTGGACGACCAAGGCACTTCAAGAAGGACTGTTTTCAACTTAAGAATAAAGGAAAAACAGTCTTCAAGGATAATAAGAGAAACAAGGCACTGGTCACTTGGAGTGATGAAGAAGAATTTGAGGTTGAGGTCGATGCCAAGGATGAGATAGCTCAAGTATGCTTCATAGGAATAGAAGGTGAATAAAATGAGGTATCTGATTTTGATTTTGATTTTAATTCCTTGAAACAAGAAAATGCTAAATTAAAAGAAAAGAATGCATATTTGAAAGACTTAGTAAACACATTAATGGGTGAAGTAGACTCTTTAATCAATGAAAAGAAAGATATTGAAAAGGAATCTACTTGTAAAGAAGAAAAGGTTTTAATTCCTAAAATTGATTATTTAGATAATTATAACAAAATACTTTTTAATAAGGTAAATTTTTTGAATAATGAAGTCCATAAATTAACTAATGAACTGAAAATGAGAGATGTGTGTATTGATGCATTTAGTGATAAATCACATATTAAAACATTTCCTAATCATGAACTTCAAAAAGAAATAGAATCACTAAAATCATCTCTTGCTAAATTCGTTCAAGGAGAAGAAAATCTAACTGTCATGTTAGGAAAGCAAAGGCCTAGTTTTGATAGACAAGGAATAGGTTATAATCCCACTCATAAAACCGGTAGTGTGAATATGCTTAAATCCAAGTCTCATTTCAAATTGAATTACTGTTCTCCTTTCACAACATGCAAAAACTGTGGTATTAAAGGTCACTTGGACATAAATTGCTTTAAGAAAAATAAGATTAAAAAGGTATGGGTTAAAATGGTTGATTTACTTGCAACTAACACTAAAGGACCCAAAAAGATGTGGGTACCAAAAGGATAAATTAATTTCTCTTGACAGGTGTGCCTCAAGGCGAAGGTTCCATCTCAAAAGTGGATTCTTGATAGTGGATGCTCTCGTCACATGACTGGTGACAAATCTCAGTTTGTAGAACTAAAAATCAAGAAGAAAAATGGAACGGTCACATTCGGAGATAATCGAACCTGTGAGATTGTTGGAAAAGGTAAAATAGGAAATGGTAAGTTAAATATTAATAATGTACATCTTGTTAATGGACTTGAATTTAATCTTATTAGTAACAGTCAATTAATGGATAATGGTCACCGAGTCAGTTTTGATAAAGAAAAATGCATTATTTCTCATGGTACTAACAATGTTACTCTAGTTGCACAAAGAGAAGGAAATATATATAATATTGATTTTGAGCAACAGGATGAAGAATTATGTCTTGCATCTGTACAAGATGAGGCCAATTTGTGGCATAAAAGGATGGGACATGTTCACATGGATTTAATCAAGAAATTGTCCTCTAAAAACCTCGTCAAAGGATTGCCAAAGATAAAGTTCGAAAGTAAAGGAGTATTTGTTCCTTGCCAACTTGGAAAACAAGTAAGAACATCATTCGGTGCAAAGAATATGGTATCAACTTCTTCACCTTTACAATTACTTTATCTTGATTTATTTGGCCCAGAAAGGCATGCTAGTATTAATGGTAAATTTTATGCATTTGTAATAGTTGATGATTTTTTTAGATATACATGGGTATTATTTTTAAAAACCAAAGATGAAGCATTTAAAGAGTTTGAAATATTGATAAGAAATTTAGAAACTAAGTATAGTCTCAAACTTATAAAAATTTGAAGTGATTATGGTACCGAATTTTAAAAAGACTTTATTATATTCTGTGATCAAAAAGGAATAAGCCATGAGTTTTCAGCTCCTAGAACTCCTCAACAAAATGGAGTAGTGGAAAGAAAGAATAGAACACTTCAAGAAATAGCTAGAACACTTTTACAAGAAAGCAAACTTCCAAAGAAATTTTGGGTCGAGGCTGTTAATACTTCGTGTTATGTGTTAAATAGAGTTCTTATTCGTCCTATTATTTTGAAAACACCTTATGAGCTCTTGAATAATAAAATTCCTAATATAAGTTATTTCAAAGTATTTGGGTCTAAATGTTATATATTAAATACTAGTGATAACTTGGGAAAATTTGATGCTAAATCCTATGAAGGTATTTTCATTGGTTATTCACATAACAACAAGGTGTATCGTGTATTTAATATTTATAATTTATGTGTTGAAGAATCAATTCATATAACTTTCAGTGAGATTAAAATTTATCTTCCAAAAGAAAGAGAAAAGGATGTAGGAAATTTGGAGATTTTTATAAATTCAGTAAATCGAAGAGAACCATTTAGCAGACCGAATGGACAAACTCAACAGGCTGGATTGAATAGTCCACATGAAAATGAACAAGAAGCAACACAAGATCTTGAAGAAAATTTTCCTCAACAAGAAGAGGTGATACACGATGTTCAAATGCCAAAGACAACAAAATATCTCAAGGATCATCCACTGGAAAATATCATTGGAGATATAAACAAAGGAGTTACTACACGAAGAAACCTACAAAATCAATGCGCGTTCTCTGCATTTCTATCACAAATTGAGCCAAAGAATGTTTAAAAAGTTATACTTGATGAAAATTGGCTAATGGCAATGCAAGAGGAACTTCATCAATTTGAACGATGTCAAGTTTGGGAATCAATTTGAGCTTCATAATGGTGATATCTATCTTTTATTACTTGATCATTGCATTCACTAGTTGAGCCTTGCATTGTTAAATTGATTATTTGCTTTGATCATTAGACCTCTATTATTGTAATCTTAATTTTTTAGACTAAGTGTTGTCTAAAGGAATTTAATCCAGGTGGATTAAGATTTGTTTACAAATAGGTTCAAGGAAACATAGATGCTTAAGGGGTGCATTGGTGTACAAAGAGCAAGAGTGCTCAAGTGAATTGTTGTGATTCAATTTTATAGAATCTGATTTGTAACAAGGGTCTTTTAAAGAAATAAAAGTGAGTCTCCAATACTAGTTGGTATTGAACGTGGACTAGGCTATTATTTTAGAGGGTAATAGCTGAACCACATAAAAAATCTTGGTGTTATTTTTTATTACTTGCTTTAACTTAATATCTTTCAAGTTAATTGATTTGCTTAATAAACAGAATTTAACTATCTGTTACATCGTGAGAATTTTTGTTAACATTAAATATTTTGTTTAACTTATAAAATCACCAAGATATTTTCTTAAACAAAGACTCAATTCAGTAGACCATATTCATTCAGCAAGCTGTATACATCAATATAGTAGGCTATATTCAATAATTTGGTTTAAAGTTTTTAATTGGTCATAGTTTATATCCACACTTATTCAACCCCCCCCCCCCTTCTAAGTGTGCCTTATTTGAATTTCAATCTGCCTCAAGGCATTATTGAAATCTGCCTTGGAAAGACTGGTAATAATATCACGGCTGATAGTATGCCACGTCTGCCCCACCTCTACAGGATAACCAGCTATCTGCTGCTAGAAATCTATGTGAGAACTCCTATGAATATAGGACATCCTCCATATCTTCTGCAGTTTGGTCTGTAGCTCCTCCTTGAGCTCAAAGACCTCATGTTTTAACCCGTGGACTTTGTCCTTAGCCAAAATTCGTTCATCATGCTCCTGCTCCCACATGGACTCAACATCAGACTTGTCCTCTATAACCATCTGGAGCTCTGCCTTCAGCTCCTTGATCCCCTGACAGTAATGGATATTTCTATCCAATACTGACATGAACAAAAACATCATCGACCCACCCAGGAGCTATCTCCGCTACTATAGCTACTGGATTAAAGGACACTGTCTCCACTTCCTCCTCTATCATCCCATTAAATACTAACATGTAGTCAGCTTCATCCGAGTCCCCAGACTCAATAATCACTACCTCCGAATTTGCTGCTACGGGGTTTGGTATAACCTCTACTTGGTTCACCGATTCTTCACTAATGGCCTGACCATCTACATACATTCCATTTACTCCTGACATCTACACAAAACAATTAAGTTGATTAGTACACATCAGTAAAATAATAAAAACACATAACATAATCATAATGCATTTTATAAGATTATTTTCTACTTTTAATTCTTTGACTTCTCTTAAGGTTATGACTTAAGATTTTTAATCGCCCCTTAAGTTTTATAACCTAATGCTTTGATACCAACATGTGACGCCCCCAAATCCAGGTATCTTCTAACCCGACAGATGGTGCTACACGGTACTACCATTCATTCATTCATTCAATTAAACAGTCTCAAAAAGGACTGATATAACTTCTATATATTCAAAATAATATTATATTTCCTAGGTTCTTTATAACCCATTCATTCGTTCTTGTCATAATATTCAATATACTACAAACATTCACTTACACTATTACATAAGTAATCTAAGGGTTCGTCTTCGCCTTGCCCTTATCTTTGCCGGAGCCTTCGGTTCGTTCGATCTTGGCTGTGTTCATATGGTTCAAGCAAGAGTGAGCATGAATAGCTCAGCAAGTACTACAATTCTAATAAACAACATGCTTGAACATAGAACTCATATATCTTTAGTAACTGAACAATAGTTATGAAGTACTATCGATAATTTAAAATAGCACTTTTTTTCATTCAAAACGTTTTACAACAACAATATTCAGTAAAACATCAATTCCGGTCCAAGACCTTGAGCATTTCATAAGTTCTTTTGAAAAGGACATCCCGATACTAAGTCCATAAGTCTGACATTACTTACGAGCACATCTAGGTGATCAGCCTATAGTACTCTATGTTGATCAACACTACATTCATTAAACGTGTATACGTTTAAGTTGTGGCAACCTCACGTACCTGTCGTTAAACGACGAAAACATTTTGGCATACTCAGTCTTCGATTGAAAACCACGCCAATATAACTTGGTAAACATTAATCATGCTTGACAAATTTATAATATAAGTCTAGCTGAAAGGATTGGCTTTGACTTCATCATTCAAGACTTCATGTGAAAGAATACATGAATTACAAAGCTTGTCCAGACTGAACTGGAACAAGGGTTAGAATACTTGCCTTTAGCGTCTGCTATTGTTTATAACACGTACACTTTAAGTCTCTAAGTCTCTACAGTAATGACAATATCACATAACACATTAGGTCATTAATGAACATACATAGACCCTAATATATCTTACCCTTCTTCTCAATCTAATTATAATTTAGATTTATTATTATTGGTTCGGACTTTCCATTCTGTCGTTGTCATTACGTTCATCTTCAATTGATTATTAACCTTTAATCATCAAACATTAAGTGTTTAACAATGCCTTAACAATGTTATAATAATACCTTAGTTCATTACTAATGAGATATCTTTCATTCTATACTTGTAAACATTCTTGTCTGTCGAAACCGTAGAACTGGCGCCGCAGCGCCACATATAGCTCTCCTTCTCGTGTCGTGGTGTGAGTTTACGGTAGGCAATGACACTATGCCCAGCGTTGCAGCGCCACCATTTCACCTTGGGTTGGCACCGCGGCGCCAACTCTGTGCCTTAGAAAATTTGCAGCTTTTGCAAATTTGGCGAAACTCCCGGACGCATAACTTCTTCGTTATAAGTCCAAATTGGCTCGTTCAAAAGCCTATGGTTCACAAATTACATACTCTATGCGTTCATGCAAGAATTTTATCTATTTGACTTCATTTGCTAAAATTTCACCTATTAGTTCATTTTTAATAAAAACGATAAACGTTCGTGAACGTTCAACGCTCGTTTCTTCGTTCTAAGTCAGAATTCGGTCATTTTCAAGTCCGCAAATCTATAATGCCAAATGTGACTTGTCTCCATCTAAAACCAATGTTTCTGACTTCAAACACAAAATACGACTTCCATTCCGAGAATTTCACGAATTTGACGATAATCGTCCAATCATGTGAATTCTGACAAAGCTTCATTACTAAATGTTCTAAATGGATTTTAACCAACACATGAACATTTAAAGTTACTTATTACACCAACTTATTATCAAAGTAGGTTTTGACTTATTCTCATAAGTCAATGACTTATTTAACTTATGAACTACAAATTATCATGCTTATGACTTACTATGGACTTAATTCCTTCAATCAATGTTCTCATACTATATGGAACATACAAACATCATATGTCAAACATATGACAAGTTCTTTATGAGTTTATCAACTTATTTAGGTTCAAGTTGCTTATTCAACTTATGTGGCTTAAGTTCATTCATCAATGACTTATTACATGTTATTATCAAACAATCCCACTTCTCTATCAATCTTATCATGGAAGAGATAGAGAGAATAGACATGAGTCTTATCCTTGAAGACTATTACTTCACTTCACTTTGGAAAATCTAGCAAAGGTTGAAATGACTTATAAGTGCTTATGTGGCTTATTCTCTCTAACAATTAAGTTGCTTATCTGGAGAGGAGTTGGGAGAAATTTATCAACAAATAAATGAAGTGAGGCTTCTCTTTTTATAGGCAATCCTAAGTTAGGGCATTATGGACATTTAGGCCATCCCACCTCCTTAGTTAACGTCCTCAACTTCCACTTCCTTACTATTCATAACCTATCAACCAAGTAAACTTGTTAGTTACTTCTATTTCTTGGCCATCACAACACTTGGTCACCACACAAAATGTTTTCCCATCAAGTCTACCCATTTCTCACTTGGTTTGCCCCATGGATCATGTCCAATTTTTTGTGCTTGCTAATTATCTAGCTTATTTCTTATTGGGCTTACATTACAATAGATTGGACTTATGATTTATCAAACACTTGGGCTTGAGTATCACATTCTATTGGACTTCTATCATTAAGCTAATAATCCTACAAGTCCATTACATTTAATTAACAACTTAACATATATACACCACGTATAATTCTCGTATGCTAGCTCGTATATTTATTCGTAATATACGTTATTTCATTCTTCATACATAATAGTATAATACATCGTATTATACTTACGTTCATTATCTAATACAATGCATACACATCCTTTGATTAATACTTTGTTTCCTTAACGCTTAATAAACCTAACGTTCTCAAATTAGGTCTACATGCGAAATATTACGTTTTCCATACTTTGATTATTATTACATAATCAATCTTACCTTGATATTATAACATTACGTATTTCTCGGAAGTTCAAAAATAATTCCCGAGCAGAAATCGATGAATAGTGTTTTTCAGAAAATGTCTCGGAAAGCTTTTATTTTCGTCTTAGAAATTCAAACACTTTTCATATACGTAGTTAAAATACTACGACATTCTGACGTTTCTAGGTTATAGAACGACATTCATCTTATCAACACGTAATAATAAT
The DNA here is from genome assembly GCA_020205505.1 of Panax japonicus. Classification (NCBI taxonomy): domain Eukaryota; kingdom Viridiplantae; phylum Streptophyta; class Magnoliopsida; order Apiales; family Araliaceae; genus Panax; species Panax japonicus. Next base: position 42,064,015 of record CM035108.1, on the reverse strand, counting down.
AAATAATATTATGTTATTCATTATTAAAAATATTTACAAAGGTTCGATTTTCCGGGGCGTTACAATTACAATATTTATGGGTTTCCATAATCATTATTCATCTTTATAATATATTGCAAATAATAGTAATCACACATTATTAGTTAATTACTAAAAACTCAATATTCTACCACAACCATCATCAATTAATTAATATAATCATTAATTAATCCTCATTATTAAATAATTAATATACCATACATCAATTATCAACTAATAGTATACTAAAACAACAATTAATAATTAATATTACTTAATTTCACATCTTATAATTTCTTCGCCGATTAACATTACTATTAGTATTTTCCATCATTATGTCACACAAGGCTTTCAACGAGTTTACCGTAAACTCTACATATTCTCAATTATTCATTTATTTAATATAATTGAGTTATCTCATTTCTTAACATGAAACTGTTCATATTCAAATAAATACTTATTTCCATTAACATATTTATTTAATAATACGCGGAAATTCTCGGGTATTACAAGTGAAGTAATGTTATTGGGATCGAAATTGGTACGCATGACAACGAAAAAGATTCAAATGATCCGGCAACGTATAAAAACCTCACAAGATCGACAAAAGAGTTATGTTGATCTTCATCGAAGAGACGTGGAATTCAATGTTGGAGAGCATGTGTTGTTACGTGTTGCTCCATGGAAAGGAGTTACAACATTTGGAAAGATAGGAAAGCTCAATCCTTGATTCATTGGCCCATTTAAAATCCTCGATCGAGTAGGAACTGTGGCCTATAGACTCGCCTTACTGCCAAGTATGTCTCGTGTTCATGACATTTTTCACATATCTATGTTACGTAAATATGTGGAAAACTCGAACCATATTATTGAATTAGAACCAGCCGAGATAGCGGAAGATTTAACGTATGAAGAGGTACCTATTAAAATCTTGGATAAGAAGGAACATATTCTACGCTCCAAGGTTATACCTCAAGTCAAAGTTTTATGGAGAAACCACGATGTTGAAGAAATGACCTGGGAGTTAGAATCTGAAATGAAATCAAGGTATCCTCACCTCTTCGATATACCAGGTACGTACACCAATTTCGAGAAAAAAACTTCATAAGAAGGGGAGGTTGTAAGACCCCAACTTTTATGGATAAAGATTAATTTTCTCTAAATATTATTCTTGAATATTAAGGTGTGGATTTGATATAATGTTATAGTTGTGGGTAATATTTACAAATTTTACAAAGTAAGCAAGTTGTCATAAAATATTTGATTGGTCGGAGAATATTCATTTTATCAGGGAATATTCGTACAACGGCACAATCATTGGTGGACCCCACAACGGAATTACTGTCGAAGTTAAAAAACGACAGAAATATCTTTTTATAAAAATAATGGCGAAAGTTTTGCCGTTAACTATCAAAATACCCGGTGATAAAAGTACAGTAATACGCACAGTTGCATAGTAGCACACTGTATTGATTATTGATGCTTTCGTAAGAAGTCACTCAGTTTTATTCAACTATTTCCACAATAATTGCTACATAATATATCATATTATTGATTCAATTATTATCACAGTATCATCTGCACAATATTTATATTATTAAATCAATAATTGAGAAGACAAAGTTATTCATATTATTATTTGCATTATTGACGATGTCTAGAAAGTTCTGTTGAGGATAGGGGTTTGGTCACCTAATTGAGCGCCAATAAAGAGAAGTCCTTATCAGAAAGACCCTCTTTCCTGGGAATGATTTGGTTGTTACTATTGTGAGTTATAATATTAATGATAAATGTTATCAAAAATGTGTTTAGTGAAGCCAAGTGAATTGAGATAAATAGATAGGATTTTTATGAAGTATTTATATATATATATATATATATATATATATATATATATATATATTAAAAATAGAATATATTATATTTTATTTGATTGCATAGTACTGCGTAGTATTGCATAGTACTGCATAGTGTTGTATAGTACTACATAGTTTGTGCATAGTACTGTAACATTCTAGAATTTTAATTGTTATATTAAATATTTATTAAATTATTTAAATATTTAATGGATGTGTTTATTGTTGAATAAATAATTATTCAAATTTGAATTGATATGGTTAATTATTTGTTAAATAAATAATTAAGGAAAATTAATTATTTTACTAATTTAATTTAATTATTAAGTTAGAGAATTTTGATTAATTGAATTACTATTCTTTTTATTGGAATTTATAAATTTAAAAGGATGTGTTAGTTGATTAAATAAAGTTATAATTATATAAAAAATTATAATTTTGTGGTATTGATTTATGTGATAAAGTGATTTAATAAATTGTTATTATGAGTAATTTAATTAAATTAATGTGTGACAAATAACCTTGTTATAAAGGAGTTACTAAAATAACTTAAAGGAATTTTAATTCAGTTTTGCCAAACAAGGCCTAAGGTCTATTAAGTCTTTAATTTATTTGAGTTTTACCAAACAAGGTGTTAGGATTAATGGGTTATTTTGTTAGTGGTTAACCAAACAAGCCTTATGGCTTTTGGTTTTTAAAACTCATATAACTGATATCAGTTATATGTTTTGTATTTATATTATATAATCAATATATATTATATTCTATATACGTTATTTGTTAAGTACGTTAGATAGAGAGAGAGAAGAAAAGAAAACTCAAGGCAAGAAGAAGAAGAAGAAGGGAAGAAGAAGAGAAGAAGAAGAAGAGAAGAGAGGAAGAAAGGCTAGAGAGTGAAGAAAGGCTTGTCAAGTAAAGAGATAGCCATCGTCATCTTCTTCAAGGTTTCATCCTACCCTTTTTCTTTTGTGTTTTCTAAAATTCTAGTTTTCTCTTCTCTAATTCTCTATAAATTCCTTGTGTAGAGATAAATTGTCGTTGTTATGTGGCTTTATATTGCATACTAGTGATGTTAAAACGATTTTAATAAGCTATAGTCAATAAATTGGTATTACGTATATGTTTGTGAAGAAAAATATTTTTACAGAGAGTTTTGTGTATATATATATTGTTTGGGTTTAAGGTAGAAATTAAGGGTTTAATTGTTGTTTAGTTGATAAATTAATTATTGAATTTGTTAGAGTATATATATACTTTGATAAAATGCTTTGAATTAGTGGTTTTGGTTGAAAAAACAAAATTTACAGTGTTGATTTTCATTGAAATATCAAAAAGTGAGTTTTTTTATCAAAAATAGTGAAATTGAATGTGCTAAATTTGTTGTTTATGTTGTTGTATGGATAAAAACATGTTAGGAATTCTTGAATTTTGTTTACATAAAGTTTTTGTATGAATTATATGTTATTTAGTCTGTTAGAAATGAGCTTGTAGGCCAAAATTGGCTTTTTCCTGCACTGTTGCCGAAGTTATAAGTCGAAACTGCAGTTTCACACCGCGGCGCGGCCCAGCAGTGTTAGTTTCGCGCCGCAACACCGACGCCACACCATAGCGCGGCTTTATACCTTTTTCCCCGCTCTGCAGCGCCATGCTCACGCCGCAGCGCGACCCACAGTGTAAACTGTGGCGCCGCAGCGCGAGTTAGCAGAATGGTCTGACAGTGTACTTTTTGTACACAAAATTTTAAGAAAAGTTATGTGTTGATAATAAGACTGCTAAATATTGATTTTAGTATTCCTACACTATGAATAAGTATGTTATTAACGATTAACTTGTGTTATAACTAGATTATGCAATTAAAAATCAAATTTTTAAATGATTAACGTACTTAGTTATGTTTGTAAAATGGTAATGACTAATTATGTCATGATGACATATGTTTATATGATATTATGATTCGTATTGATTTGGTTTAGCCTACGAGCAAGGCAAGTTCTCTAACTCTACTTTTGTAATTGGAATCAATTATTGTTCTCAATATAGTAATGCAAGTTCTCTAACTCTACCTTTGTAATTGGAATCAATTATTGTTTCCAATATAATAATGCAAGATTTCTAATTCTTTATCTTGTTGAACTATTTATTGTTTCAATTCGATTACCTTATGAATGATGCAAGCTTTCTAAACTTTGGTTTAATGTTGACAAGTTATTCTTGTATTTAACTTGTTGTTTAGCATGCACAACTATTTATACTAATGAAGAGCAATTTCATCGTTCAAACTGTTATGCATGCTTAGTACTCAATTCTAATTAACCTTGACTTAATATTGTTCAAGCAAGGCATGTTATAGTTATTCAAAGTATATGCTATTAGATTATTCCTAAAGCATGATTTGGTTTACCATGTTGATTTAATTACGATTATTCTGTAATATGATGTTATTAATTCAACTAGTCCTCTAGTTGATGATCGTTGAACTTCAAATTACTCTTGAAAGCTTATCCAAACCAAACTCCCTTTGGTGCGGACTTGTACTCCAAATACTGAGATGAACAACCCTATTATTATTAGGGGATAACTTACGCGTAGCGTTAAATGTTTGTGTACAATATATGGTACGAAGGGCTGATCCCCCTAAGTACGAGGAGTCTTTATAGTCTTATGACTGTTAAAGTTGGAGTTGAAAGATTACTCGCAACTGTGGACATAGTTCATGGTCTTATGACCCTCAGTTATATTTATTCCACATTTTGGATTTTAGTTTTTGGTTATTGTTGATAAAGTACTATTCCTTGTTGATAAGCCTATTTTGGCAGTTATTATTGTTATATTCCTGTTGATTCTATATTATATCCAATGAGCAATTGTTTTGCTCACTCTTGCATATTTTAAAACTCATTGCAGCTAAAAAAGAGAAGGTAGATGAACCTTCGTCTAGCAAAGAAAAGGGAAAAGTGTGCAAGTGATGAAGACTTATAATTTTACTTTGATTGAGATGTTAGATTTATATTATGATGATCTTAGACTTGGTTTAATGAAGTTTATTTAATTTTCGCATTTGAATGATTGTATTTAAAGGTTAGATAACCTGGGAGATTTTATTATGTAACCCTTTAATGGGAAAGGTTTTATTTATCCAGTTTTATTGTGATTGGGTAGTTAGATATGAATGTTTGATTAAGTGAACACCAAATCTTGTGGGAATGAAGTACCTGGATTTGGGGGTATCACAAGTATTGCATAGTGCAGCATAGTAAAATCAAAATTTTTAAACAAATTCGTCCGTGATTATTTCTACTGTGCGTCCGTGATTTTATTTTCTAAATAGTATCCTTCCATTCTCCTATAAATAGGATGCTTAGTTTAGAATTGAAAATCACACCAGAATCAAAGAGTTCTTCTTCTATAATATTGAGCGTATTTCTTTCGATTTTAAGAAAGTTTTGAGCGTAGAAAATAGTATAAGTTTTTTTCAAGAATATCCCCACCTTACCAGTCAGAAATACTCTACTTTTAAGGTAATGAATATTATTTTAGTTCAATATTCATAGAAAAAAATATTTTCTTCCATACTCTGTAGTATGTAAGTAATATTATTTTATTTTAGATTCCGATTTCTACACTCATTTTGTTAAAATATTGCTTCTATACTCCTTGAAATTAATGGAATATCCTTAAAATTTGAGTTTCATCTAGTATCGTTCCACTAAAATATTTTTTTGGACATTCTTGATAAATTTTGATCTTTTCATGTCGGGGTACTATTCTCAAAATACTATTCACGGGATACTATTCACTCGGGTACTATTCAACTGGGGTACTATTCATGATAAAAATTGATTTCTTTTCTGTCCAAATTATTTTTGATACAATATTATTCTTAAATTTTACTCCACAAAGCAGTATCATGTTGGCAATTTGAACATTATTGAATTCTAAATAAATTAAATTATAAATATTTAAAATTTATCCTTGCTCTCATTTAATTGAATTCTTATATCATTGTCATCATCCTCGTGCTTATATTATGATGAAAGTCATCTTTGGTCGTAGTGCATAGATGAACTATTGATTGGTAGGGGTGGGCAACCGGTAAAAACCGGTCCGAACCGGACCGGTACCGAACCAAACCGGTACCGAAATTACTTAAATTTTGGTACCGATACCGGTACCGGTTGAACCGGTATACCGAACCGGCGGTACCGGTTCGGTACCGGTTCGGTACTGGTTTTTACCAAAAATTAATATAATTATTATTTTTATTATTATTTTATTATTTTTATTATTATTTTATTATTTTTATTATTATTTTATTATTATTATTATAATTATTATTATTTTTATTAATATTATTATTATTATCAATATTTTATTATTATTATTATTAATAAATTATTAATAATAATAAAAAATAGAAAACCGGTATATACCGGTCCGGTTCGGTATATACCGAACCATAAAAGTGGCGGACCGAAACCGGTACCGAAAAACCGGTATATACCGGTTTTTTTATACCGAACCGGACCGGTTTACATTTATACCGAACCGGTCGGTTCGGACCGGTCCGGTTCGTCCAAAAACCGAAAAAACCGAAAAATTTGCCCACCCCTATTGATTGGTATGATTATGATTATGTATCGGTATAATCATGACATGTAATGTTACAAATGATGTGGTAAAAGTTCTTATTGGCCCGTAGTGCATTGATGAACAGTTGTTGGCATGATCATGACCATTAGTGATAATACGAATATCCTTGGCCCGTAGTGCATGGATAATTCATGGATGTGATAATAATGAATATCCTTGGCCCGTAGTGCATGGATAATTCAGTGATGTGAATTATTTATTGAGCTGAGTCTCAGCGATAAAATTGATGATAAACTTTTAAATCATAGAAGATAGTAGATATCATGCTTTACTTGACTCTTTTAATGGATTGTTTATTTCACTGCAGTTAAACTTGTTTTCTATTGTATTCTATCAGTTTAACACTGTTGAAGGCTAACGATAATTTATTCTGCATTATCTTAGTCATAATATTTTTTACTGCACTAGTTGAGCTCACCCTTTGCTTTCATTGTTCTCTTCAGGAAATGAGAATATAGTTGGGACTAGTCGGAGAACGGAGTGATGGTCCCAGATGGTGTCTATAGTAGTCCTCACTATTCTATGAAATAGTGTGATAATAATTGTAATGAAGACTCTATTTGAGTTTAGATATTGTCTACGAGACAATATTCATGTTAAAACTCTCAGCTATATTTTGTCGTATTTTACACGATAGTTGTATAATTAAGTTTGTATTTAAATTATGTACCATGTATTTGATGACTCAGAATGGGTGATATATACCTATTTTGAGGGCGTCACATTATTATTATTATTATTATTATTATTATTATTATTATTATTATTATTATTATTATTATTATTATTATTACTATTATTATTAAGGGTATTGTTAAATCCACAACACTTTTTGTTATTTTTACAATAAAAGTGTCGTTGTAGATGTATAGTGACGGTGAAAAGTGTCATTAAACTGTCGTTATAGGATCTATAGCGACACTTTTGTTGTAAAAATAACATTTTATGTTGTAAATTTAACAATTTCCTAATAATATTAATAATAATAATAATAATTATTATTATTATTATTATTATTATTATTATTATTATTATTATTATTATTATTATAACTATAATAGTAATATTATTAATAATAATTATGATAATAGTAATAATAATAGTAATAATAATAACAACAATAATAATAATAACATTAATAACAATAATAATAATTACAAAATAAATAACAACAATTATTATTATTATTATTATTATTATTATTGTTGTTGTTGTTGTTGTTGTTGTTGTTGTTGTTGTTGTTGTTGTTGTTATTTTGGTGGCGTGGTGAATTATAAAAATTGTTATTGATGATTTGTAAGTTTTGTAGACAGATTTAGATTTTTCTAGATATCTATTTTTTTTTAAAAAAAAATAATTATTGTAGTGGTGTGGTGAATTATGATAATTGTTATGTGTGATTGTAAGTTATTTTAGATTGCAAAAAGTCTTTATGTAATGTTGTATTTTTTGAATTTTAATCTAATTTTTCGTAACTTCGTGCCTTCAAGCAGGGGCAATTATATATATATATATATATATATATATATATATATATATATATATATATATATATATAGTATATGCATGCATATAGAATACTATATTCTACTCGAATTAATTATGAACTTTATTCTAGTTTGGTTCACTAGAGCCAGCAAGTGAACTAAAAAGTCAAACCCTAAGGTGCAAGAATTAAATTTAAACATAACTATTACTTTTAAATCCGGTCTCCAATAGAAACGGGTCTTCATACGCTCCTTACTCCTTGGTCTCCAATTCTTCAAGTAATTCTAACTAATCTTTTTACATAAACTGTTTAATTTAAATAAAAACCTTGATCAGCAGTTAAGGAAAAGTACATAGAAGAGAGATAGAATTTACATTGAGAAAAACTAGAGAAGACGATGTATGCTAACCCCATTTAATAAAACTCATACATTCATGCATCCAACTAAAATAAAATCCAATCACAATGATCAATAGTCCATAATCAATCTCATTTATTATCATACATATCACCATATGCATCAATAAATAATATTCATCTCATAAATTATAAATTCATTCCATATATGTATTGATATCAATTTAATGGGAAAAAGTTTGTTCAATTTTAGTTTTGAAACAAAATAAACTCTTTTATTTTAATCAAAAACCAAATCCAAATTAAACTCTTTAATTTTAGCAATCTGAAATTATATTTCAGATATAAACCATTATTTTAAATTTTTATCAATTAAATAAACTATTTATTTCAATTGAAGAAAACAAAAGTTTTTCAGATTCTGTCAAGTGGCGCAGTTGTGCCCAAAATGAACTGGGACACGGCACAACTGTAATGCAAAAGGCTGAACAGATTTCCTGCGAACAGGCACAGCTGCGCCCAGAATGAACTGGGACGCGGCACAGCTACGCTGCTCATCTAGAAAACTGAATCTGGGTTAGGGCGCAGTTGCGCTCCAAAATGAACTAGAGACGGCGAAGCTGTGCCACGATGAAGAAACATAAAACTTTTCTGTTGCCCAAAAAATACGATCCAATCGCATATTATATATACATGGAATCACGAAGGTTGATAATTAACACAAAATTAGCTCTGATACCACTGTTAGGTTTGCTAGAAATGCATACATGCAATCAAATTACATAAACAAGGCAAAAGCATAATAAAATTGGATTTTAAAATTTTCTTATAAATCATGATCGTTTTTTTGCTTGATTATCAATCTATAAAAAGTAGGAAAATCAGAATCATACCCATGAAGATTCGAGCTTCCTTAGGTACAAATTCAACTTCTAGTCCTTCGTGCTCTCCTTGAATACGTGGAATTGATTCCTTCCTTTGATCAGCGTTAGCCACCCAAGCGTTTGGCGTCTAGAGGTGATCCACCAAAGAAGAACAAAACTCAAGAAGAAGGGTGTTTGGCTAAACCCTAGGTTTTCCTATCTAAAATTGAAAAGGTGTACTCTCCCAACTCTTAGAATAAAGTGCGTAATTATTTGTCACCCTTTCTCCATAAAAAGACTTTTTTATTTATATATGTAAGGAACCCTTCCAAACCATTTAGAATAAGGTTTTGATTTAATTAATTAAACTCCTTTAATTAATTAGGTTTTCTAATATTATTAGGAATAATTAATTAAAACTCGTTTAATTAATTAGCCTCCTAATTATATTAGAAATATATGAGAGTACTTATATTAATTAATTCTCAAACCCCTATAGGAATTAACTTAATAATAATAATAATAATAATAATAATAATAATAATAATAATAATAAGACTCCTCTTATTAATTTATATTTAATATTTCCAAAATAGTAAACAATAAATATTAAGGTGTTTAATTTATTCTATCATCATAAATTAAATTAATATTAAATACACTTAACTTATTATTACGATTATGCCATTTACTTCTTAAATAAATATTCTTCCTTTTATGGTTTGACCCTTTAGATTTTTCATATTAAATCGGTTGTGAATAAATCAATTAGAACAATTCTAATCTTATTTAAATAAATAAATTAAAATATTAATTTATTTAAATAAATAACATTTATTCTAACATAAAGATAAGTCTCCTTAGAGATCGACGATTTTTTAGATAATATAGATTTCAACATTAATTATAAAAGAACCTTTGAGTAAATAGTTATCGTACAATTCAATCCTTCCACCATACAATGTTCCAATTAAATATAAGACATGGAATTACTGTCATGTCTTATTTTATTTAATTATATGTATTTCGATTCCCAAATGCACAACTCCGAATAAATATAAATTAAAAACTTCTTTCTAATTTCATTCCACCTTGGCCAAGGATTCCTGGGTTGTCATTTATCGAATCATATATAACATTTTTTTTCTTTTACTAGAAGCGGTAGATTCTTTATTGATCATTCATTATCTCCATATATAACTTATTACACCCAAGCATACCCTTTGATATATCCTAAAGGTCTTAAGGAATAAGTATAATTCATTATACACAAGATACTATGATGATCTCAAGTCTAAGGATCACTTGTACTACTATCACTTCAGGAATTCCTATTAACATGCAAGTAATACTCCATTATGTATTCCTTAGCGACCCACGTTCAGTGAACTTATTCTCTAATAAGCACCTACATACTTGCTTTAATGTCTCCACATAAATGATCATGAGATCAATCATACTCATCCAATGAGCAAGCAATGTATGTACCAATCTATCCGGATTCATTAATCTCCTTTTTAGTAATCTATCGATTGGGAACATTTTAGTTTTTAAGCTATCTAAGAATTTAGATCTCGTTAACATGATCTCTTCATGATTCTAAAAATATTGCTTAAAACTATGGGTTTATCACATATTATTAAAACAGCACCATGTAAATAATAAAATGTCTTTTAGTAAATAAATATTTTTAATAATAAATGAATAATATTGTTTACAAAGTATATGATTTTCATCATACATGATTGGCTTGTATGCATACTACTTTCAGAACCGACATAAATGTTGACGATTTTGAAAAGATTGATTGTATGAGATCGGGCCGAATTAGACAGAGTCGCCAGTTGGTATGAGTTGAAAAGGATGTACCAACGCATCCGAATTTTGAAGTTTTTTGCAATATAGCCCAATATGTAACTCCATAAAATTCATAGAGTTCGTGATCTTGCTTAAACGAGGGGAAGGTGTTAGGCACCCCCCTCCCCCCGACTTCCGTTAATCACAATTACCGCGCCTTTTTAATTCCCTATGCATGAAATGTGCGTGTGTGTGTGTGTGTGTGTGATCTTAGTTTTGAAAAGGTGTTTGAGTGTTTTATTTTGAAAGTAGTGTTGTGCCCCTTTAAACCTATACCAGAAGGGTTTGATTTGAAAAAAAAAGTTTATTTTTAGACAAAGCATATGAAAGTGATGTTTTGAAAATGTGGTTTTCAAACTCTTCGCCAAATAGGAATCAAGACCCTTTGATACTTCCAATTTTAACTTGGACTAAGCCTTCTTTTAATCCTAGAAGCGGTTGTATTTGATTTTCATTGAGATGTGAGGCATCTTTGGGGGTGGTTTAGAACTCGGGGTTCTAATTGCTTAATTTTTTCCTTAAATCTATTCATCCCAGCGTGATCCATATTTTATAAGATCTTTGTTAGTTTGATTTGAAATCATGTTTGGTGACGAAATTGAAACTATGAACTACAAGGGTCAAACTCCTTGTGGGCATGGAAGCCATCGAAGTAAGTCCGAGCACCTACAACAACGATTTCACTATTATGAGACCTTAAATTCGAATACCATTTTAAGATCCAATATTACATGTACAGTGGATAGCAAACTGATAATACAACTGAAATAAGTCCATTATGGGAACCGAGTCGAGATCCATTTGTTGGATCTTTAACCCCATGGTTCCTAGGCTCACATGATATTTCAAAGCATATATGAAATAGATATTAAAGTATAATATATGTATATATTGCCTTCTAACTCCGCTAACAAGTGATTTATCGATTAAATCCTTGCACGCGGATAATTAGGATTCTCACTTCCATTAGATATGGATCTCGGGAAGCATGGAGCAGCGAAATACTTGTAAAACTTGAAAATAAACTAGATCTACCTAGATCTAAGCCCATCTAGCTCAATGATTCGAGCTATGAAGCTCTTGAACCGATTAAATGTTAGACCTGGCTAGATCTAGGATAGATCTAGTCAAAACACTGCAAATACCAACTTTATATACAAAGTAATAGATAAAAATTCTAGATCTATGCACAACCAAGCAATATATATATATATATATGTGTGTGTGTGTGTGTGTGTGTGTGTGTGTGTTCAAGTAGCAAATAAACACATATCTAAGAAGATCTTACGTATTTACACGAGATATGAACAAAGAGGGGTTGATCACCTCTTAAACGAAGCTGAAAACTGCCAAGAACTTGTATTTAACCGGTAGAAAGTTGATATAACAAATTTTATATGTATAGAAATGTATGAAACTGAGATTTACAGTGTTTGGAGTTAAGATTCAAACTATTTCTCTCTAGCTCTCTGATTTTCTCTCTCCAAATTTTCTGGATATGCTGAAATATGATGGAATCTCCTGAAAATGAGCTGAAAGTGTTGTATTTATGGACCACAGCTAGCCGCAGGTAGACCCACGGCAGTTGCACCTGGCTGGGCCAAGTGGGTTCCACCGCCTTAAAGTTTGTTCCCTTGATCATGGCGTAAGCTGTTGAAACGTCTGTAAATTGCAATTCAGTAATCGTTGGGAGATGTGTTATACCATTTCGAAAAGTTTTTTCCAAGAGTTATGCAATGACATTGTACTTTCTCCTTTCTAAATCCGGGAAGATGGGTCCATGACCAGAATAGCACCTTCAAGTATCCAAAAAGTAGTCCGTGAGTCTATCTTGCGTAGTTTTGGAACTCGGGTTTGTTGTGGTGGATCTTTTGACCCTGTCCTTAGTCGGACAATTATTGTTTTGTGTTGTGTTAACAAAATTACATCTTTTCCCTCCCGGGGTGAGGTTGTACTATGGCGGTCCCACGGGGCTATTTCCGGGGGTTCAAATGTTGTTGTTGTCCTACGGTGTTGACTCCGGGGTTGAAATGATGTTTTTATCCCACGATGTTGACTCTGGGGTTGAAGTTGTTGTTTTTGCCTTCTTACAGGGTTAGTACAAGGAAAGCGGAATTTTGAGTGTCTACAAACTTGAAGGAGACAATTTGATACTGATTTGGGAATTTATGAATTTATGGCTTTTGGCCCATATTTGGGAGCTATTAAAGTCTTCTACTTATATATTTAATCCGTGTAAATAATTTAATATATAGCTACGCATTGCCATGTATTGTCACGTCAATTTTATATTAAATGGTTAACGGACACAAACGCCTCTATCACTTTTTATAAATAACATGTAGTTCAATGAGTTGACCACAAAAATTTTCAATCAAGTGATGCATTTGTAAATCAAAATCGAGTACAATAAAGAAAAGTGTATTTTAACCCGATTTTAAATCTTTGTTCTCTTAAATTCTTTGTGACATTTTATTATTGAATGGTGTAATACACTAATTTTACAAGCATCCTTATATAATTTATTCTTGTTTAATTACTATTTATCGTGATAAAAATGATTAATCAAATCATATTAAATTGTAAATCCTTGTTTTTTCTCTTAATTCTCTACATAATATGTTATTATAATTTATTCTCTTTTTAAGTGTAATAATTAATACTTCATCTATTTCATAATTTATGTCTTTTGGAAGGAGCTTCCTTTATTTTTTTTCTATTTACCGTACAATTCAATACATACTAGGAATCAATATAATTGAAAATTTCAAAGAAACAACATAGTTTTGCTACATTGATCATAACAAACCATCTATCATAACAAACCATCTATCTAAGTTATTCAAGTTGATAATATGAAGAAACATAATACCTTTTTTAATATATATATATATATATATATATATATATATATATATATATATGAGTCCGGATCATGTTCAGACTCTCGGATTTTAACAAAATTCGGACCTTTTTTTTTTGTTTTTTTTAAAGTACAAAAAAAAATTTATTGAACTTGAATTTTTACATAATACAGTGTTTTGAGTGTGATTTGGATACGTATAACAAAATATGTCTGTACAATCTGGACAGACTGTACATACATTGGTTGGTGTATGTATTAAAAACACACCCAAAACACTGTAGTATGAAAAAATTTTAGTTCCATAATTTTTTTTTTTTAACTGTTCTACAAAAAAAAAAAAATAGGGTCCGAATTTTGGATCAGGTTCGGACTCCCGGACCTGATCCGTGTTCATATATATATATATATATATATATATATATATATATATAGGATCAAGAGTAGACCTCTTAAGTAGTAGAATTCTCTTAAATAATAGAACTTTATCAAAATGACGTAATTTTGATAAAACGCGGTGGTATTTTTGTAAATACCATGCCACCGCGTATTTTCAAAAATGTCACCACGTCTTATCAAAATTACGTCGTTTTGATAAAATTTTATTATTTAAGGCATTCTACTACTTAAGAATTCTACTATTGATCTTTTCTGTATATATATATATATATATATATATATATATATATATATATATATATATACACACACACACACACGATTCTCTTCTCCGGCGAACTAAAAACGAACCGGCTATAGTGACGATTTTTCTGCCGTTATAGCATACAAAATCGACGACATAGTTATAGCGACGGACGACATAGTTATAGTGACTGTTCAAACCGTCGCTATAACTCAAAAAATCGCCAACAATAATCAATTCGCTTTTAGTTCACTGGAGAAGAAGACTGTATATATATATATATATATATATATATATATATATATATATATATATATATATATATATAAGATAGATCCTGTCCAGACTCCCGAACAGGTTAAAATGCAGACCAAAAATTTATTTTTTTGCTTTTTTTAAAAAAAACTTTAAAAAAAAATTATGGGTACAATCTTTACAGACATATTTTGTTATATGTATTCAAATCACATCCAAAACACTGCATTATGTAAAAATTTAAGTCCCATTATTTTTTTTTTATTTTTTTTTGTTGTTTTAAAAAAAAGACTGGATATTATCAAGTCTAAGAGTCCGGACCTGATTCGGCGCCTCTCTCTCTCTCTCTCTCTATATATATATATATATATATATATATATATATATATATAGAGAGAGAGAGAGAGTCCGGATCAGGTCCGGACTCCCGAATTTTGTTAAAATTCGAACCTTTTTTTTTTTTTTTGCTTTTTTTTTTGAAACAATTAAAAAAAAAAATTATGTAATTGAAATTTTTACATAATACAGTGTTTTGGGCGTGATTTGAATGTCTATACCAAAACATTTCTGTACAGTCTAGGCATACTGTACATACATTGGTTGGTGTAGGTATTAAAAACACACCCAAAACAATGTATTATGAAAAAATTTCAGTTCCATAATTTTTTATTTTTTTTTTAGTTGTTCTATCAAAAAAAAAAATTTTGGTCCGGATTTTCTCCCGTCCGGGAGGTCCGGACCTGATCTAATTTCTATATATATATATATGAGAACTGCAAAAGTCAACAGAATGATTAGGAGCTGGAAAGAACGGGGGAGACAAATCTAGACTTAAACATTCTGACAAGGAAGAAGTAGATTAACAAATATGTCTGAGAGGCTCCGGCACTGTCTGCCTGCATTGTTCAAGGATTTCAACCAATGGACCTGCAAACAATGCATCTTCCCTTCTTAAGAAGCTATGCAACATTCCATTGATAGTGAACCGAGCCATTCTAGTGAGTATCTGGATGTATTTGTCTATTGGCGGTGCAAAATTGAAATTAAGGACGACTTCAAATTCACTAAAATCTGCAGTACCAATGTATTTTGAATCCATCATGAAAACTGCAAATCCTGTTTCACTGCCAAATATAGGGGGGGTAAACAAATTAGAGAAATCAATAAATTATGAACAAAGAAAATAACTAGATTAGTGCTTGTTTGGGCACAAGGCATTTGCTGCGATTAGTGTGGTGCTTTTGGAAGTCAAAATGCTTTTTAAAATCTTGTTTGCCTAAAAGCAACTTCTTTCAACCTTCAACCTCAACCTCAACTTATTTAACTCACAATCGCATCATTTGGGGGCTCAAATGCAGCGCACCAAAAACGGTGCAGTGCTCTCCAAATGCACCAAGTGAATACCATTCATGTTTGCAAATAATATAATGAAAGATCTGGACCAATAAAGAAAGCAACATTCAAAGGAAATGTTTACTGCAGTTCACTCACATCCCTAATCTGATCAATCAGAACTCAGAAAAGACCTGGTTTTATTCATATAATCATATCAGATAAACTTGGGCCCATCTGAGTCTAAATTATAATGTTTCATCGTGTTTTACCTACATAATTCTATGGCTAAATTACATTAATCCGGTACATGGCCAATTAATTGGGAACTGTTATTTCCACAAGTAAATGTGATGCTATGACTATTCATGCAAGGAAGACCTTGTGGAAATATCAATTCCCTAATAAAGTGAAGCTTTTAGCAGGGCCAATCCATTTTCATGGTGCAATCTCCTAAAAGTAAGGACTTTTAGGCACAACATATAGACAATGTTTAACATCTCAAGTCAAAGAATCAAAACCAGTCAATGGTTCATTGTCCTAAAAATCACAAGTTTGGGTATGACATATATGCTTAAAATCCTACATCATAGTAGAATAGTAACCGTACAATTTTAATTGAACATTTAACACTAGCCTTCCAAATGTTGTTGTACGTGGGAGTATAAAAGACAGAAAAGAAGGGGGACTGTACATTTATTATTGTTTGCCAAGTATTGTGAAAAGGTTTATGGCAACTTCAAATTTGACCTACAAATATGTAGGCTACCTAGTGCCCTAAGCAAATTTTCAACAAGTAGGGTTGAAATCCATAAAATGAAAACAGAAAGTTCCAAGTACTATACCAGGGTAATCTAAGATGAGAAATTTTGCTATCGTTACCTGCTGCTCTTTGTTTCTCCATCAGTACCAATTGTCAAGATGGGATAGCCCTTTGATTTTATGGCTGCAACTAACTCCTGAGAATTGCTACCGTCTCCGACTATAAACAGCAGCTTGATAGGCCTCAAGTTAAGTTCATTAGTACAGAGTTGATCCAAAACTTGGAGCCCCTAAAATTAACATTAAGAATGTTATAACTAAAAAAATATCCTTGCACTGACCTTGGATTGCACAACTAATATAATAGTAATATAATAAATAATATTATAATAATGATATAAACACAGTAATAAGACTAATGATATATCATAACCACCAAGAAAGGGCTAAATAAAATAGAACAGGGGATAATGATGCTTTACGTATTACCCGTCTTTCATTTCTTTTTTAAATAAGTAAAAGGATCATAACATCTATCGAGTAGAAACTCGACTGTACCAGCGAAAAACAGTTTCATTTTAGCATTCAAGAATATCGAGTAAAAATCGTGTTAAGGACAACCAAGAAATAGGATAACAAAGCTTCTATAATGTGATACAAGGACAGATGATAGGTTCATTCCTATAATATATCAATAGAAACAAATATTGTGGCCCACTCAAATAGAAACATGAACAAACCAAATTATATGCCAAATAACATAAAACATGAAAAACTTAAATCATAGAATAGGATACCAAGTCGACCAAATTTATATCGTCTGCCACAACAAAGGACCAAACACAGTTCTAGTGCAAGGCGTCAAAAGAAAACAAATGAAGTAATAATGTTTAAAGTAACTGGCATGAGCACCTTCCAGTATTCAAGGCCAGACAGTAATATTCTTCTAAACCAATAATATTCTTATTAATCTATCAAGCATGACAAGTTTACAAGTCAAAAACAGTTATAGTTACGTAGAAAACTTATACTTATATAGCTTGGAAGGCCAGCCAAGACCAATCAACGCATAACCTTTTTGGATACTTCTACAATGAGAATTATGCTAGTTGGATAACGAAACAATGTTCCAAGTGACCTTCACTAAGATACCCTAAAAATAGTAGTATTGTCGTCAATCAGAGGAATAAAGCTCTTGGTCTTGTTCAAATAGTAGGATAGAACATGTAAATAAATCCTAAAGTCAATCTTGAACCAGAACTTCAAAACCCGTAATGAAGCTAAGCAATTTTACTGTGACTAAATAAATGATGCAACAACTAATGAGAGGAGTACTTTTTAACATTCACGTCCAATTCTAAATTAAACAGCTGTACACCTTATGGATTACTGGTACTAGTACTTCAATAAATCGAGATCAAGGGGTAAGCAGTCAAACAAAGTAATCTTTCTTGCACAATAACATCTAAAGGGGAAAGTTAGCTTCTGAAATTAGAATTAGAACTGATAGACACCTTTGCAAGTTTCTCTTCTTCTGAGTCACACACATGCACCGACTGGATGATACACATACTTTGACTGGTTATAGAATCATTCAGTGCTAATCTGCATACTGATCGTGGCAGGAGGTTTTGTACAACTGGAATGGACGCATAACTCAAGCAACCATTGAAAACCAAAGTTTGAGGATTGCCATAAATACATTGCCTAATAGATTTAATAATGTCAGGATGACCACCTTTAGCATAAGTTTCCAGTCCATCAACAACCTGCGAAGCATAAAAAGCAACAAATCAGAAATACGTGGTGGAGTAAGTCATACCAAATCTAGCAAAACAAAGTCAATTCATAGCATTGACTGATAGAGAAAAAGAATTCCAGCCTAAAGTTCTTAATTAGCTCGTTTCATGGAACAATAGATTATAAAGCTAAACCTCAGTAGCATGTCTAGAAAAGGTAAAGAAAACATAAACGAAAAGAATTCCAGTGAGAGTAGCTAGATTTCCATGCCGCTTATCAATTGAACAAAGTCAACAAACCCTCTCTTTTATTAAACAAGTGCAGCACTTTGGAGATTGTGCTTTTAATAAAACTTGAACAATAAACTGAGAACGACTTGACAAATAAAAGGATAAAAGGTAACAAAATTGAATGAAAATTCAAGAACTATAAAACCCCACAAGTCTAACAGAAGTCGAAGACCAAACGATCACCTAACACCCAAGGAGCAAATTTTGTCATATAGTTATATTACAAGAAACTGCTTGCCATTCACACTATCAATATGCTGTAGCCGCATACTGCATAAAGTACTCTAATTTTATTAACACATAATCTAAAATATAATACTAAGAAAGGAAAAAGGAATAAGCAATACAAGCAAGAACATCTACTATAGTTTAGTATCATTCTCTTAAATTTATTCATCATAAATGATGTGAGTGAACATATAAGAAAACATGGAATTTGCAATTATAATCACGCCCAATATATGAAAGGTTATGAAATAATTAATTGTACAAAAAAAGAAAAAGAAAAAAAAGATTACCAATAATGATACCCCAGATATATCAATAGCTTTCATGGAAACAAGCTCCAGAAGTCTCTCAGGCGTAGACACAAGGAACTCTGGCTCACAACTCTTGAGCCTGAGGAGAAAATACAGGTTTTTAGGCAAAAGGAAAAAGAAAAAAGAATAATAAATTTATTAGGATACGAAAAAACTAAAATGCACACCAAAGGCACATAGTGAATATAAAATATTCATATGTAGCATGTTACTAGTGTAAATGTGAACTGATACAATGAAATATTTTACATGGCCAGAAACTAGGAAGAAGGAATTCTTGGTTTACAAGGAAAACTGCCATTTCGCGTGCAGGGATACTCTGATTCTTGGGGATTCTCTCTTCTTTATAACTTGTGTGTTTTGAATTTCCTGTCATTATGTTTGTTATTTTTCATGACTTCACGTTTGTAGAACCATGAAACTTGTGTTGTTTCTTAAAAGTTTATTGTTTTTCTCTTGTAATATATATTTTGTTGAATGTTTTAATCATATATATATAATTACACACACACACACAAACATATATATAGATGTTTAATAACTAAAATATATATCAATACTCCTGCACCTAAATCCCTAAGATTCAACCTGCCATTTTCAACTGCACAAATAGGGTTGTGTTTTTTGTGAATAATAACAAAGAACTAACCAATACAGCAATCTTTTACAATCACTAAATTTCAAGGCTGGGAATAAAAACTAACAGCCCACTTCTGACTTGCCAATATTTACTAACATTAAAAAAGAAAACAGAAAACCAGCATAGATTGTAGAGATACCCATGAATTTGATGTTCTAAGGAAGCTCCAGGATGCAGACTCACTGTATGAATTCCAAGAGCCTTCAAAGGTTTGCACACTGCGCGTACCTGAGCATAATTGAAAGATAATTGTTTAAAAAAGGCTAATAAAGAGAAGGGAATGTGGCTTTCTAAGTAAAATTCATTCCATCAAAACTAGAATGTCAACTGCCAGAATGTAAAATGTAAATTTAAGAGCTCTTTTTCCTTCCATGATGATAAGGAGGGAAATGCTCTTTTCAGCATAATTCACAACATCTGAACTGCGAAGAAATAAACTGACAGGATTAACTGCAATTAAGATACTCCAACATTCACTGTTGTGCGGTATGTCAAGTATAGAAAAAAGAAAAAAGGAAAAAAATGATAGCTCCCCACGGCCCAAATGAAATGTATTACGCCTAAAGTTCTAGACCAGCCATAACATGAAACATTTTATGAGTGAAAGGGATTTATATTAGTCGAACCAGAACAAAAATATTGGTTGAGAAATCTAGAAGAACAAATGTCTACGAACCATTGAGGCTTTCTCTTGGGATGGTACAAGGAACAACAGGAAGGGACTGTTGATTAATAATCCTTCTTTCTCCTTTCTTGTAATGGTATCTGCAGCAGTTGAAGTTACCCAAGCAATCTGATCTGAGGTAGAACAAGCTCCACTTGTCTCTAACATATCTTTCCCAATTGAATAGCATTTCCAGAACTCAAGTCCCCATGTGTCAACAAATAAAGGTTTGTCCTCATCAATACTAAATGTTCCATCATGCCGTAATGCATTCTGTATTGAATTCAAGCACATAATTAAAAATTTAGATGGACAATCTTTGATTTCAAATGAATGTCCCTTTTTCAAATGAACAGCCCCACTCTTCCCAATCAGATGGATCTTTGCTTTTGTGAGCTTTATGGTGTTGTGCTGTTGTAAATCAGAAATAATGTTCTCATTGTTCACATTCATGACATTCACCATTTTATGATCATGATCTAACTTTAGGTTAATAGCTCCATTCTTTGGTGCAACACTATTTCTGTTGGTAGACATCCTTTGATCAGTTTTGGAAGGTTTAACTTTCTTCGTCACTTTTTTCTTAATATCCACGTCCACATTTTTGTCATTGAAGGGATCCTCTGGAGTAGGAAGGCTGTAACACATTCCCTGTAGAATCACAATACATGCTCAGAAAATTGGACAACTTATTAGCCAAAGAATCAGCAATTTTCGTTTTATCTTTGTGATCTCATTGAATCAGAATTAGTTTTTGTAAGTGACCATCAGTTACGATCATGAATTGTTACAAATGCTTATTAAAAACAGAATGAAACAAGCATTATAAGTACTATAGTCTCACGCATCAAAACTTATCTCAGTGAAGTCCTACATGCCAGTTTTGAACTCATCAACTAAATATTCTATTTATACAGATTACAGCAAACCATACAACTATAACTTTCTACACCAAAAGTATAGCATGTTAACATTTGATTTGGTTTGTACCAAGAAATGCAACTGTAAAATCATCCAAAGTGAAAAACATTTTTATGATTGAACCATGAAATATAAAAGAGGTAACTCACCACTAGTAAATACATATCTTAAGAGGCAATTTTTTAATCTAGATTTCTAGAATCTTGGGCAACAATTCTTGTTTCTTGATGAAAAATTAAATACTCAAATGCTTCAGTCAATCAAATTTCGAATTATCTAAGGTTTCCCATAATTTTCATATCAGCCATGCAAATAAATTCTCCATAAGCAATTGATGTTTCAAATTCCTAGTTGACATGATCAACTTAAGAAGATCCGAATCTTGGAAGACCTAAGGATGCAACAAATAAAGTAAGCTCAATTTTCTTATTATCTCAAACTTCAACTTCAAACACCTCAAAAGATTAAAATTTAAACCACTGAATATGCATTTCTAAACAACTAAACAAGTATTGAGAACTATTGTCAAAAGCAACTTGATAAACAAACAACAAATCCCAAAATCCAATTTCAAAATACAGCAAAGAATCCAATAACGTCGGCTAAAATGGCATAAGTGAATAACTACACAATTTTACTTTTAGCAGTAAAATAAATTACACAGGAAAAAAAGGGAGGGGGAATACACCCAGCATCTACACTGCTCAAACATTTCCAATCAATTCTCTCTCGAAAAATTGGGCATAACAATCTTCTTTGTTCTTCATAAAAATCACAAACACAAAAATACAAGGTCATCAAACCAAAATGCAAGCAGGACTAAATCATTTTCCATAACAAACCCACTTCCCTACCCTAACACTTTGTTTATGAGTTTTAAAATGGACAGAAAAAAAAAAGAAAAAAAAAGAAATGGATGAAAAATTTAAGCTTTCTTTCTAATTCTTATGTTTCAGAATTTTTTAATAAACGGAAAAGAAAAGTAAATGATAGAAAACTTGGTCACTTTTCCTGCCAAAGTTATCCGTCTAAAATTGGTTTGATTTGGATGGAAAAAATTTGGAATAAGTAATATTTTTATAATTCTCATATTATCCTCAACTTTCAATATAATAAATTTTAAATTACAACCCATATCCCCGAGCTATACTATCAGGTCTTCTAAACAAGAATCTGGCTTTAAAGTGGGTATCATTGCTTTGCTAATAGTATCAGAATGAATAGTTGGCATCTTATATATTGTTGATTGAATGGATCCATTTACATGCTTATATTGTATTACACGTTTGACTTCTACGTTATATGGCATCAAGAAAATTAATTATTTTGTTTTTGTTTATGGTTATTGAAATTTGTCTCTCTTCAATTATTATCTCATACGACAAGTACGGTGAAAAAATTGATAACTTACTGGCTTAAAATACCGTCTTGTAAAAATTTGCAGATGTGAACCTTATTTTCCCGCACAAATAATTTTGTTCCAGTTTTGAAAAACTGTTTCAAACTCTATCACAGTAAATTATGAATTTACTATTATTGTTTTAGAATTTGATCAATAATCTGTGTTAGTATTAATAATACAAATTATGTTTGATGATTTTTGGGTATGGTATGACAATAACTATGTAGAAGTAGAAGTAATTTTTGTTTGACATTTATTTGGATATATTTGTATTTGATTATGAAATTTTTTTTCTTTGATTATATTTGTATTATGGTTTAATGGTTATAATTAATAATTATAAAAGTGAATTTCTTTTCTTTTCTTGAAACTCAAAAACACATAAAAAAAATTAAATTTTCTATTAAATACGAAACAACACAAATAAAAACTTAGTTTCCATTCTTTTTCTTTTCACAGTCTAAAAAGCTAAAACCAATCAAAATTAAGACATACATACACACACACATATATATATATGTATACAGTACGGATCAGGTCCGGACTCTCGGACCTGATAAAAACGGACTCAAAATTATTTTTTTTGTAGAACTAAAAATTATGGAACTGAAATTTTTCCATAATACAGTGTTTTGGGTGTGTTTTTAATACATATACCAACCAACAGACTGTACATAAATATTTTGGTATAGGCATCATATAAAAAAAATTATGTTTTTTTAGTTGTTTCCAAAAAAAATCAGTATTTTAATAGAGTCCAGAATCCCGGACTGGATCCGGACTCTCTCTGTATATATATATATATATATATATATATATAGTCTAAATTATTTTCCATTACAAACTTAGTTTCAGAAAACTCACACAACCCGTCAGAATTGAGACATTCATATCTTATATATATATATATATATATACCTGGCACATGCTACGTTTGCCCGTCTTTCGTCGCTTCTTTGCGGCGATAATGGAAGCAACGCGAGTAGAAACTTTCAAGGAGTCATTCTGTTTCTTTCGATTCAATTTGTTCTTCCTTCTCCTGATTGAGTCGTCGCTTTTGCCCATCTCTACGCCCACCAGGTCGGATTAAACTGAGAAAAAAGAGAGGCGGTTCCTGCAGCTGCACTGAACTACTTATGGTGTTTGCGAGTAGGTCAGATATTTTGTGAAAGAGCATTGGGCATTATTGTCATTTCATGTAGATTTAATTAGATGGTTTTTCTTCTTCCTTTTGTTTTGTATTTTTGTATTTTTTTCTTAATTATTTATGGGCTTAAAATAATTTCATATTATATTTATTTTGTTCAAAATTATTTAAAGAATTAAATAAAAATTTACTATTTTAACTATTATTCTCTTACCACTAATAACAAAAACATCATATTCTTAATAGTTTGAGTATATATATGGATAAAATATGATACATTGGTTATTCTAAATAAAAATAAAGATTAATTTCGTATACAAAATTTTAACCTCAAATAATAAAGATTAGAAAATTGATATTTTTACAAGCTAATATAATATTTTCACAAGTGGGTCCTATTTTTAACTAAACTAACCCTTTGTGCAGTAGACTAACTATATGATTTAATTTTTATGCCTAATTTGTCCTTATTTATTAAAAGTTAAATTCTAATATATTTTAACTATTACTTAAAAATTTATTCATATTCTCTTTCTTATTGAATTTACATGTATTGTGTATAGAGATGTATAAACAAAAAAGACGTGTAGACATAACATTATACAAAATATATACACACACAAGAGAGAATCGAAAAGTTCATACGACTGAGGACATACGATAAACAACGGATGTAGATTGTTCACAACAAAAGTTGGAATTAAAAATAATAAAAATAATAATAATAATAATAATAATAAATACTAGTCCTAAAATTTACACACAAAATTAAGTGAGAGTGATGTTATTCATGTACTAATACTTTCATTACTTCCTTTTCCTTCCATTGCTTAATCAGACAAGTGCGATTCTAAGTATCACAAGAGAGAAAAGCATGAAGGAAAAGAGTAATTATTTGACAAGATCTTATAGGATATATATATATATATATATATATATATATATATATATATATATATATATGTGTGTGTGTGTGTGTGTGTGTGTGTGTGTGTGTGTGTGTGTGTGTGTGTGTGTGTGTGTGTGTGTGTGTGTGTGTGTGTGATGCCCCCAAAATTGGTATACATCATCCATCTTAAGTCGCCAAATACATGGTACAAAATTTAAATACAACTTAATAATATAGTTGTCTTGTAAAATACGACAAAACATAAACTGATAGTTTTAATAAGAATATTGTCATCTAGACAATATTCACACTCAAAGGAGTCCTCATTACATTTATTGTCACACTATTTAACATAATAGTGAGGACTATTAATACTATCATCTGGACCGTCACTCCGTTCCCCGACTAGTCCCGGCTACGTTCTCATTTCCTGAAGAGAACAGTGAAAGAAAGGGTGAGCTCAACTAGCACAGTAAGAAATATTATGACCAAGATAATGCAGAATAAATTATCATTAGTCTTCAACAATGTTAAACTGATAAAATACAATATACATCAAGTTTAACTGCAGCAGAACAAGCAATTCATTAAAAGATTCAAGTAGAGAATAAAATCTACTATCTTTTATGATTTAAAAAGGTTTTTCATCACTTTTATCGCTGAGACTCGGCTTAATAAATAATCCACATCATCCCTGCACTACGACCAAGGATATTCATTAGTATCACGACCACAAATTATCCATGCACTACGGGCCAAGGATATTTGTGTATTCATCAATGGTCATGATCATGCCAACAACTGTCCATCAATGCACTACGGGCCAATGAGGACTTTTACCACATCATTTGTAACATTACGGTCATGATTACATCGAATAATCCCTGGTCATAATCATACCAAGTCCATCTATGCACTACAGGCCACAAATGACTTTCAACAAAATATAAACATGATGATGATAATGAAATAATAATTCAATAAAACAAGTTCAAGAATTAATTTATCCAGGAACCAATAATATCCAAATTGTCAACATGATATTGCTTTGTAGAGTAAAATTCAAGAATGCTCAGAAGAATATTTCCACGAAAAGATACTGGATGAAGCGCAAATATCCAGGATATTCTACTAATTTCATTGAGTATAGAATTCAAAACTTTAACCAACTGAGTATAATAGAATATATGAAACTGCAAATGGATTTTCACCCGCCATGCGTTAATCCACGTATACAGATCATTTCCATAATTTAACAAGGAATGAATACAAATGATCATTCACCATGCATGTGATAGATCGCACAAACAGGTTATTCCCAATAGAATAATAAATAATGGAACCAGGTCATGCGTAAACGCACAGACAAGATATTCCGACAAAATAATAAAGAATGAAACCAGTTCATGCGTAAACGCACAGACAGGATATTCCGACAGAATAATAAAGAATGGAATAACAACAGAATTTAACCATGTATGCAGATTACAATGTTAAACTGATAAAATACAATAGACATCAAGTTTTACTGCAGTGGAACAAGCAATCCATTAAAAGAGTCAAGTAGAGAATAAAATCTACTATCTTTTATGATTTAAAAAGGTTTTTCATCATTTTTATCGCTGAGACTCAACTTAATAAATAATCCACATCATCCCTGCACTACGACCAATGATATTCATTAGTATCATGACCACAAATTATCCATGCACTACGGGCCAAAGATATTTGTGTATTCATCAATGGTCATGATCATGCCAACAACTGTCCATCAATGCACTACGGGCCAATGAGTAATTTTACCACATCATTTATAACATTACGGTCATGATTATATCGAATAATCCCTGGTCATAATCATACCAAGTCCATCTATGCACTACAGGCCACATATGACTTTCAACAAAATATAAACATGAGGATGATGACAATGAAATAATAATTCAATAAAACAAGTTCAAGAATTAATTTATCCAGGAACCAATAATATCCAAATTGTCAACATGATATTGCTTTGTAGAGTAAAATTCAAGAATGCTCAGAAGAATATTTCCACGAAAAGATACTGGATGAAGCGCAAATATCCAGGATATTCTACTAATTTCATTGAGTATAGAATTCAAAACTTTAACCAACTGAGTATAATAGAATATATGAAACTGCAAATGGATTTTCACCCGCCATGCGGTAATCCACGTATACAGATCATTTCCATAATTTAACAAGGAATGAATACAAATGATCATTCACCATGCATGTGATAGATCGCACAAACAGGTTATTCCCAATAGAATAATAAATAATGGAACCAGGTCATGCGTAAACGCACAGACAAGATATTCCGACAAAATAATAAAGAATGAAACCAGTTCATGCGTAAACGCACAGACAGGATATTCCGACAGAATAATAAAGAATGGAATAACAACAGAATTTAACCATGTATGCGGATTACAATGTTAAACTGATAAAATATAATAGACATCAAGTTTTACTGCAGTGGAACAAGCAATCCATTAAAAGAGTCAAGTAGAGAATAAAATCTACTATCTTTTATGATTTAAAAAGGTTTTTCATCATTTTTATCGATGAGACTCAACTTAATAAATAATCCACATCATCCCTGCACTACGACCAAGGATATTCATTAGTATCACGACCACAAATTATCCATGCACTACAGGCCAAGGATATTTGTGTATTCATCAATGGTCATGATCATGTCAACAACTGTCCATCAATGCACTACGGGCCAATGAGTACTTTTACCACATCATTTATAACATTACGGTCATGATTATATCGATTAATCCCTGGTCATAATCATACCAAGTCCATCTATGCACTACAGGCCACAGATGACTTTCAACAAAATATAAACATGAGGATGATGACAATGAAATAATAATTCAATAAAACAAGTTCAAGAATTAATTTATCCAGGAACCAATAATATCCAAATTGTCAACATGATATTGCTTTGTAGAGTAAAATTCAAGAATGCTCAGAAGAATATTTTCACGAAAAGATATTGGATGAAGCGCAAATATCCAGGATATTCTACTAATTTCATTGAGTATAGAATTCAAAACTTTAACCAACTGAGTATAATAGAATATATGAAACTGCAAATGGATTTTCACCCGCCATGCGGTAATCCACGTATACAGATCATTTCCATAATTTAACAAGGAATGAATACAAATGATCATTCACCATGCATGTGATAGATCGCACAAACAGGTTATTCCCAATAGAATAATAAATAATGGAATAACAGAAGAATTCACCATGCATGCGATAGATCGCACAAACAGGTTATTCCCAACAGAATAATAAATAATGGAACCAGGTCATGCGTAAACGCACAGACAAGATATTCCGACAAAATAATAAAGAATGGAACCAGTTCATGCGTAAACGCACAGACAGGATATTCTGACAGAATAATAAAGAATGGAATAACAACAGAATTTCACTATGTATACGGTACTTCACATAAACAAGTTATTCCAACATAATAATAAAGAATGGAATAACAGGAGAATTTTACCATGTATGCGGTACTTTGCATAGACATGTTATTTCAACATAATAATAAAGAATGGAATAATAGAAGAATTTCATCAAGTATAGGGTAGTCCATGTATACAGGTTATTCCAACAAAATAATAAATAATGGAATAACAAAAGTTCTCTTTATGAATACGAAAGAAATAACACCCCTTACGAGTACAACAAATAATATCTCTTACGAGTACAACAAATAATATCCCTTACAAGTACAACAAATAATATCTCTTACCGTAAAAGAAGAGTATTCCGACTAGTAGGGCAAGGATATTCTTGAAGAAAACTTGCACTACGCTCAAAGCTTCTTAAAACTCTAAAGAAATACGCTCAATATTATAGAAGAGAATTCTCTAAATTTCTGGTGTGATTTCAATTCTAACTAAACATCCCATTTATAGAAAAATAGAAAGGATACTATGCAATAAAATATAATATATATATATATATATATATTATTTAAAATCTAATAAAACAAATAACTTTATAAAAGTATTCTGTTTTATATAAAAAGCTTTTCTATTTTATTACATTAATAATACTAATAAAACATAATTTATATATATATATATATATATATATAACAACATTTATCATCATTATTATAATTCACAATATTAATCGACCATATCGTTCTCAGGAAATAGGGGTCTTTCCAATAAGGATTTCTCCCTATTGGCGCGCAATTAGGTGACCAAATCTCTCATTGGCAGAACTTCTAGACATCGTTAATATTGCAAATAATAATATTAATAACTCTGTTATCTCAATTATTGATTTAATAATATATAAAATATCGACAATAATTAAATCAAATAACGTGAGATACTATGCAACAATTACTGAAGCAATAATTGAACAAAACTGAGTGACTTCTCACGTAAGCATCAATAATTAATACCGTGTGCTACTATACATCCACGCGTATTACTGTACTTTTACTACCAAGTAGTTCAACAATTTTAACGGTAAAACTTCCGTCGTTTATTTTCATAAAATATTTTTGTCATTTTCTCAATCCGACAATAATTCCACTGTGGGGTCCACCAATGATTGTGTTGTCGTACGAATATTCCCTGTTAAAATAAATATTCCCCGACTAATCGAATATTATATAACTTGCATACTTTTCAAAATTTATAAATATTACCCACAACTATAACATTATATCAAATCCACACCATAATATTCAAAAAAATATTTCGAGAAATTTAAATCTTTATTCATAAAATTTGGGGTCTCACAATCTCCCCTCCTTATGAAATTTCGCCCTCAAAATTTACGTACGTACCTGGTATGTTGAAGAGATGAGGATACCTTGACTTTATTTCAGATTCTAACTCTTGAGGTTGATGAGTGAATTTTATACACATTAATTAAGTGTATTTAAGCTTAATCTTTTAGAAGTTTTTAAGTTTTTGTGTCTATTTATGCATGTTTTACGTTATTTTGTAGGAATTGGGAATAAAGTTACTTGGATCGACGTTTGGGGTGGCTAGATTCGCGTTTTCGGCTTGCCATTTACAAAATAGTCACTTCAGAGCCAATTTGAGTATTGTTCTGGACCTTATTTCGAAACACTCAAAGAATGAAAGTTGTAGATCTATGTCTCCTCTTTCTAGAACATCTTGAATCATCTAATTCGGAGTTCGGACAAAGAAGTTATGATCATTTTCCCAAAGGACGTCAGAGCAGAAAATGTCAAAAAATGTTCCGGCACCGGGGCGCTAGGGGGCAGTGTTCCAGCGCCATGCCCAGTGCCGGGGGGCTGGGGAAGAGTTTGGTCAAGCTTGGACGCATTTTGGGGCGAATTTTGACACTTTTCTGACTCCAAATTGGATTGGGTTTGTTCCTAAGCTAAAAATTGGATTTGTAACCTATAAATACATTATGTAAGGCATAAAATAAGGGGAGATTACATAGATTAGATTAGATATACACTCCATTCGATTAGAATATAAATCCTATTTCTTAATTAGCCATTGGAGATTGAAGCAAATTGAAGAACAGTGGAGATCAAGAGCAAGAGCAAGAGGGGAGCATCAGATTTGCTGACAACATATTCTATTCTCTTCTCTTATCATACTTTTATCTGTTAATGTCAATTTAGTTGTGGATTCTTAGTTTTAATTCATTAATTATGAACTAACTCTTTAATTAAGATTCCGATTGAACTTTTTATGTCTATAAATTAGTTATTCAATTTATTCTAATTATTTGTGTCAAAGTGAATTTTTTATCTTGCCTTATGCTCATTGACTAATTATTTGATCAGTAATTAACTTGTTACTCTAGAAGGAATTGAAAGAGGAGATCTAGGGTTAGAACTGGGCATGATAACATGTGACTTAGTTATTTGCATGACGAATAATTAGGTTCGTAAATTGAATGAAAATATCTGTTTACGCATGTAACACATAAGGAATTGGAATTGAAGGAGTTTAATTCAATTTTTTTTTGCATAGGAATATAACAAGATTAATCTGGATTAAATAGAAGTCATTTGATCACTTGGAAAATGACTTTTGGCATTTGAGAATTCCTGTTAACAATTCAGTAGGCATAATAATTGGGATAATTGGATAATTGATTTATAGTTCATAATTGGGGATATTGAAGTCTTAATATTTATTTATTTGAATTCATTTATAAAGCAATTCAGTTTAATTAGTTAATTTAGTTTTCTTAATTAGAAAAATCACACTTTGCAATTGTTTAAATAAAATTGATTTGGTTAAGAGTTAGTGTGACGCCCCCAAATCCAGGTACTTGAAACCCGAACTCGGTTCTTCACGATACCATTTCTATGAGCAGAATAATACTAATAATAATAACAATAATATAGATTTTCAAACTTAATTTACATATTATCAGAGTTTAGTTCCCAAGTACGAAACCTTTAACATTCGTTACATGATCATAATAATAATATTTATTATCCTTATCATAAAGTCAGATTATTACATAAAATAGCTTAAACATTTAATCAGCAACTTTCCCTTTCCCCTTGTTCTTGGCAGATCCTTCGGTTTGTTCACACTTAGCTGAAAACATTTACAATTAAGCAAGAATGAGCATTCGAGTGCCCAGCAAGTAATAACAACAATAATAGTTAACCGAATGGATTAAATGTTTTCTTTGAAAGATACTTCTACAACGGATCAACAGTTGTGAAGTAAGCTGAACCAATAATCAACAACATGTCATTTTGATTTCAAATTTTTGAAACTACGTATTGACTATAAATGAGAATCAGTTGACAGACTATGAACATTATTTTCTATTTTCGAAAAGGTTTAAACAGAAATTCATCTGTAAACCGTCATTGCTTACGGGCACGGGGGTGATCAGCCCGTTATGCCCTGTATTGATCAATACTACATTGCTAGAACGATATTATCGTTCATCCTTTGTCCGCCGTAGCGCATAAAAATTTCCCATGATTGGGATGTTCATAACAGGCTTGAATCCATACCAAAACAATTTGGTTGGATAAGTTTTATCTTGTTCAACAACAACTTTAATTATATGTCTAGCTGGATCAAATTGCTTAGACGACTTTTATTTCAAGGTGTACATACTAAGTAACTATAAGTATGTATCAACATGTGATAAAATATAATGATTATCCAAGTGAGGACACTTGTATAACTATGTTATAGAAATTAACGAACAAAATAAATAACTTGATCAATATTAACAGGATAAAGGAAATTGTACAACAATTATTGTTTAACAGTTTGCTTATACAGAATCATTGCATAAGTATATACAAAGGTTGAAATATTTGAACAATTCAGATATTATCTTACGCATGTCCTTAGCATAAAGTAAATGCAAAGGGTTAGATACTTGCCTTGTCTGATGCTTACACAACTTAGATATATCTTTTCTATCAAGTCCTATCATTAAATAGATCATTGTCTGATTAGAATAATATATTATATCATATAATACTGCTTATTGCAGTCAGCACATTCCTAATCACATTGTCACATAACTTTAACACCATTGAATCACAAATAATTCATTTATCAAATCAATCTATCTAAGTCCAGATCAATTTCTGAAATATGTCGGTTTACCGACAACTTTATCGGGTAATATCGAGTCTATGACTCTATACAGTTATACAATATCCACCTAGATATCTTAAACAACAGTTGTAACATTTTTCATGACCTTATAATAATTATAAAATAGTTATTACCATTTACCATAATTTTTGAAATATCAGAATCATTGTTAAATGATTTAAATATCAAACAATTCTATTAATATTTAATTAATATTAAACTTTTAAGGAAATCATTGCCAAAATATTAAAGTCATTAATAATAACTTAAAATAGTTTTAAAACATTTATATTACCCTTAAATGATTTTTAAAATATTTAAAATCATCATTAAATACTTACCATTAATATTAATTTATCATTATCAAAATATTAAAAGTTATTAATTACAACTTAAAATATTTTTAATTCACTTATATCCTTTTTAAATAATTTTTAAATGAATAAAACCATTTTTAAACTATTTATTTAATATAATTATTAAATAAATTTAATATCATTAATCATTAAATAAATATCATTAATATTAAATTATTAATGAAATTATTCTTTAAATATTAAAAGTTATAGTTTATAACTTAAAATATCTTTAAATACTTTATTTTTATTTAAAATGATTATTATAATATAAAAATCATTTTTAAATTAAATTATTTAATATAATTATTAAATAACTTTAATATCATTAATAATAATTAATGAAATTTACCTTTAAATATTAAAAGTTATATTTTATAACTTAAAATATTTTTAAATACCTTATTCTTATTTAAAATGATTTTTAAATTAATAAAATCATTTTTAATTCATTTACTTAATTCATTTAATAAATAACTTAATTATCATTAATATTAATTTATTAATGAAAATTATCACATAATATTAAAAATTATCAAAAATAACTTAAATTATTTTCTTATACCATAATATAATTTTAAATGATTTTTTAAATATTAAAATCATTTTTAAATAATTTATTTAAAATTATAATTAAATAAATTAAATACTTTTAATATTCCAAAAATATTAAATATTTATGAAATATATTTAAAATAATTAAAAACTAATTTTTAGAATTTAAAATAATTTAAAATAATTTATTTTGTATTTTTAATAATTAAAAACTATTTTTTTTCTATTTTTTTAATAATTTCCGGAATTTTAAAAAAAATCTGTAGCTAAAGACCACCTATAGCGACAGAACCGTCGCTATAGGTGTTCTTCATGTTCTTGAGCCTTCATAGACAGTGAACAAAGTATCGCGTTTGACCACGATTTCCGGTCAGATTCTGATGTTAATAGACATGTTATGAGTCAGATATTGTAGTACTAATGCACGACTACAAGATTCAACAACTAACATGACCATACAACCCATAACAAAGCAGATCTGAAGCCACGAACAAGCTGTCAGAGCTGTTCTTCATTTTCTGGGTTACCCAGAAATGAAGAACAGTTTGACTGGCTCGTTTTGGGCTTCCACAACTTGCAGATCGTGAGAGATTTTTGTGATTTAATGGGTGCAGTGTGTAGCCAGCATGTAAGAGAGTATATCTATCCCAAAACATCAACAAAATAACAACACCATCGACAGATCTAGACCGGTCAAACCTCGTCAGACGTCATGATCATGCGTTTTCTGGGTTACCCAGAAAATGCATTTCATGAACGTCTGGCCTAGTTTGACCGCCCACTGAGATCTACCTGATCAATATATCAGTAATATAGTGCAATAATATTGTAGTCCAAACAACAGACTATACCCTAGATATCAAGATAATTACACAAAATCATAACACAGTCAGATCTAAGGCCACGAAGATCTTGCCAGAGGCTTCTGGGTACGTTCTGGGTTTTTCCAGAATTTGAAAGTCATGGTCGGTCAATGAGGTTTGACCACCCATAACTTTCATTCTGAGCATGATCTGAGTTATATGAAAATTCCAGATTACAGAGACCATAACAGGCTACAAGATTCAAGCTTTAAACAACTAAAAACTGTAACAGGCAAAGATTAAAGAGACCTGACATTTGCTTGTCAGATAGCAAGAATTTTTTTTCCAGATTTTGAAAAAATGCAATTTCGATCACTTTTTTGTTATGGATTTGATAACTACCAACCCAGATCATCATAATAACTTATAAACAACATATCCTAACACATAAATACAAGATCTAACAACCGATTTTTGGACAGAAATTGAGATAGGGTTTTATACCTTTCTTGTCCAAAATCTGATTTTGTGTTGCTGTTTTGGTTATGGTTGATGATGGGGCTTGGATTGGGGACTGAAATGATAAAGATTTTCGTTGGCTTTAGAGAGAGAAGGTCTAGGATGAGAGTTGAACAAGTTAGTGTACAAAAATGATTTTTCTCTCTCCTTAAATCAATTTATAATCCAACAAGATGCATGTATGGCTGATAATGAGACTTGTTGTTGTCAATCTAGAGCATGTGGAGTTGGTATGAGTTTGGTGAACAACTCTCCCTAATGTCAAACCCTACATGTAGCTTCTTTAATTCATAAAGGGGCAATTTGGTCATTTATTTTTCCAATTAATGGCATTCTTGGTATTTAACAAACCCTTAGGGTTTGACCCTTAGGGTTTAACCCTAAGGTTTATTACAAAGAATTTGTAAAATTTAGCAATTAGGGTTCGTGCCAAATAAAATAAAATAAATAAATAAAATTATTTTAGTTTCTAAAATTTTTTTTTAAAAAAAATTAAGATTGTTAATTAGATTAGGTTTACTAATTACGTTATACATGCATGTTAGGGTTTAGTACCCCTAATCATAATTACCCTTGCCAATTTGGCAATTAATGTTCACAATTTTTAATAATTAGGGCTACTAGAATATATAATTAGAGTTTATATTAATTAAATTAGGGTTCTTGATATAAATTAAATTCTTTATTTATATATGGACATTAAGGTATTATATCGTAATTAACTTTACCACTTGAATAATTAGTGTTTAAAATTAACAATTAGGGTTCACAGAAATATCGATTAGAGTTTCGATTTCACAATTAGGGTTTCGCGATAAAATTAGGGTTTCTCCTAATTAGCGCTTCATGAATTAATACGTAATCATATATCATATAACACAGATATTTAATAATCTTAAATTTTTCATTTAAATTGATAAATAGGGTTAAATCAATTAATGCTAGGGTTTGGTCAATATACCATAATTGACCAACCATCAACAGTACAATTTTTACAGTACATATTTATAGCACTGAAAAATCAAAATATAATTAATATTATATTATTATTCTCATACCTTGACAATAATCCAAAATTAAGGTTTGGATTCCATATCTGATTTATGCTTTCTATTTAACCTTAATAATTAAGGTAAAATTTACTTAATAACCTGAAAAAATTCATATAATGAAATAATCATTATAATTATTCTAAAATCATTTTATATATTATTTACATAATATATACTTATACTTTCATAGAGAATAATTAATAAAACATTCTCAATAAGGAATTAATTATTATTAAAAATATACTTTTTAATAATCGATCATTCTAAATTAAATTTACTTGTAAATAATCATGTAATAAATATATTTTTATTTACCACATAAATACATATACTCATTATCTTGTACAAATCCTCATCCTTAAATAAAAAAAAAATTATACGCAAAATTTATGATTTATTTGTATCTAAAATATCAGGTTGTCACAGTTAATACTTGGTAATTTTTATTAAATAATTCCTCGTGAGAACGATACTTTTCTTATCACTTTATTACTTGTTGACCGTGTATACTTGGACGTATTCATTGATTGCGAAATCAACCAACAAGTGTTTTGGCGTCATTGCTGGGGAATTAATTTAATAATTATTTACCAATATTAATTTCAATCAAATTAGTCTTAATTTAAATATTTTTATTTTTATTTTTAATTCTCTTCCTATATTTCTCTCTTTTCAGGTATCATAAATGAATTTGCGTATCAATGGCCATACACGAACATAACTCAACCAAGGGAAACAGGGATTGATGGACTTAATGCATTTTCTGTAGAGCCAATACAAATTGAGGCAAATTCAAAAATGTTGGAGGATATCGCAGCCCAACGGAGGCGAAGGATGGAAAACATGACTCAACCAATGGAAACAGAGATTGACGGACTCGCGACACTTTCAACATTGGCAGTACAGGTGTCCGCAATAGCTAAGAAAATAGAAACATGGAGTCCACCATCCACGCAGCAAGTAGCTATGGTTTGTGAGTTATGTGCTGGGAGTCATGCTACAGATCAATGTGCCATAAACGCTGAATCATCTCAGTTCGTAGGGAGCTATAATCGATCCACCCAACCGTTTCCGAATCAAAACGCATATAATTCGAGTTGGAGAAATCATCCGGGATTTTCTTGGAGTAGCAATCAAGCTCAAGTGCCTAGAAATCAAAACACATCCGGATTTCAAAATCAAACCCAACAACAGCCAGAGAAAAAACCAAGTTGGGAAGAAGCTTTGGAAAAATTCATTTCAGTTATGGACAAAAAGGATCGATGCACAAGACAAGTTACTGAATCAGGTAGATATGAATGTGAAAAGCCAAGGTGCTTCGATAAAGAATCTGGAAAATCAATTGGGACATATAGAACATGCGTTGAACACCCGACCACATGGAACACTCCCTAGTGATACAGAGATAAATCTGGGCAGAGATGAGCATTGCAAGGCTGTGACTCTATGTAGTGGAAAGGATTTGCAAGAGACAGTCAAGGAAAAGAAGATCGACGAAGATTTAGCTGTAAGATTCAATGAAGATGAACCAATTTCAATAGTATCCCATGTGCCTCCTCCACCAAAGTTCAATAATCCGGGCAGTTTTGCAAAACCATGCCCAATTGGTAGTCATGTCGTCGGCAAAGCTCTTTCTGACATAAGAGCTAGTACAACCGTGGAGTCATGGTAAGTTGAAAAAGAAAAGATAGAGGAAGATCCTATTGTGTTTACTAAGCTTCAATGCCCCAATTTGATCATAGACATAATGAAGAAAACACCTAGTTTTTGGACGTTCTTAATGGGGAACATATATACAAAGAGCATATTAGGTGACTTTCATTCAAGGGTCATTACTAATGGGAACCTCCCAAAAGAGACATTGTTACTGATGGATGGAGGGTTCCTCAATTTTCGTAGGGGAGTTGGATAGAGAATTGAAGAAGTCAGGCTGAGACTATAAAACAAGCGCTTATTGGGAGGCAACCCAAGTTTAATTTTTATTTTTAGTTTTTATTAGGTTTTATATTAGTAGTTTTGAATTTGTATTTATTTAGGATTTAATAAAATTGCGTCGATCATGGTTTACATGTTATTCAAGCCAAATTCAAGTGAGATGCCCAATTTGTTCCATGTGCTTAGCATAGTCTCCAAACTTAGTGGACAAGGAGGAAGATTGTTATATTTTCAGGGAAGTCCTCTGCTCTACTTTTTTCTATTTCAGCCATTGAGGACAATGTTTAGTTTAAGTTTGGGGGCACTTTAGTGTCGTATTGCATATAGTTAGTTATCTGCATGGTAGTTCATTTTTTTATGTGCTAGCATTGTGTTTTTTTAGGTTGCATATAATACATGGTAGTTATTTGCATATTCATATATGTGTTGCATTAGTATGTGTTCATGTAGTATAATTGCATTTTTTTTTGCATAAATCTGTGTGATAGGTTGGTGTGGTCTTAGCTCGGCCTATGATAAGATTGATTTTTAATTGTTAATTTGAACAGTGTTGATAATTGATGATGAGTTCTAATTTTAATCATGATGATAATCTTAGCCTGTCTGAAACTTATGTAACTGGATAGCACTTAAAGTTTAACTGTTTTAATCCACTTGGTTCAAGGGTTTCATAATTTGTTTTTGAGGGAAAATCTTAGTTAAAATTTAAGGAAAATAGTTAACTAGCGGTAAAGGTTGGAATGACGTAAAAGCTTGAGTTTGGGAGAATCTATGTGGTATATATATATAAAAAGAAAAAAAAAGAAAAAAAAGAAATGATGAAAAGAAAAAAAAAGAATAAAAGATCCAGAAAAAGAAAAAGAAAAAAAAGAGAATAAACACCGTGACATGTTTGTCTAGTTTTGTGGCCTTTACTACTTGAGTAAGTAAGCCCGAGGTGGTTGTCTTTACACCTAGCGCCCTAAGGTCTTAATGGCTTGGGAGTCATTGGTCGAAAGCTCATTAAGGTAGCACTGAAAAGCCTAAGGGAATAAGACATTGCACAACCATGAAAAAAAAATAAAAAAAAATGAATAAAACACGAGAAAGAACAAAAATGCCCTCGTGATTGAATAAAAGTAGAAATAAATCTTGTATTTATCCTTAGACTTGGTAATTGCTTAGTTTTAATTGGAGTTGTCATGTTCACAAAAGTAATTGAATTGGAACTGAAATTTTCCTTTTAAGAAGTTTGTTATGTGATTATCTTGAACTGTGGTTGGTTAGAATGGTTAACAAGCACATACACACAACATGGGTGATGACAAGTTTGGATTGAGTAACTGGTTAGAGTTATGGACTTTGATTTGATCGGATAAATTATTTGAGTATCATTGGTATCATTGAGGCCTGTTGCTATATATCATACTGATTTATTACTGGATTCGTAGGTATATTAGGAAGTAGATCATGCATATGCATTCATGTAGTTGAGTTCGATTGTTTATTTTTAGTTCTTTTGTATTTTTGCTTGAGGACATGCAAATGTTTAAGTTTGGGGGAATTTGATGAGTGAGTTTTATACACATTAATTGAGTACATTTGAGCTTAATATTTTGGAAGTTTTTAAGTGTTTGTGTCTATTCATGCATTTTTTACGTTTTTTTGTAGAAATTAGGACAAAAGTTACTTGGATCGACGTTTGGGGTGGCTAGATTCGCATTTTCAGCTTGTTATTTACACACTAGTCACTTCAGAGCCAATTTGAGTATTGCTTCAGACCTTATTTCGGAAAACTCAAAGAATAAAAGTTGTAGATTTACGTCTCCTCTTTACGGAACATCTTGAATCATCTAATTCGGAGTTCGGACGAAGAGGTTATGACCATTTTCCCAAAAGACGTCAGAGCAGAAAATGTCAGAAAATGTTCCAGCGCTGGGGCGCCCATTTCAAGCTCATTTGCAGAGCCGGGGCGCTAGGGGGCAGTGTTCCAGCGCCATGCCCAGTGCCGGGGCGCTGTGGAAGAGTTTGGTCAAGCTTGGACGCGTTTTGGGGCGAATTTTGACACTTTTCTAACTCCAAATTGGATTGAGTTTATTTCTAAGCTAAAAATTGAACTTGTAACCTATAAATACATTATGTAATGCATAAAATAAGGGGAGATTACATTGATTAGATTAGAGATACACTCCATTAGATTAGAATATAAACCCTAGTTCTTAATTAACCATTAGAGATTGAATCAAATTGAAGAACACTGGAGATCAAGAGCAAGAGCAAGAGCAAGAGCAAGAGCAAGAGGGGAGCATCAAATTTGCTGACAACAGATTCTATTCTCTTCTCTTGTCATACTTTAATCTTTTAATGTCTATTCAGTTGTGGATTCTTGGTTTTAATTCATTAATTATGAACTAACTCTTTAATTAAGATTCCAATTGAACTTTTTATGTCTATAAATTAGTTATTCAATTTATTCTAATTATTTGTGTCAAAGTAAATTATTTATCTTGCCTTATGCTCATTGACTAATTATTTGATCAGTAATTACCTTGTTACTCTAGAAGGAATTGAAAGAGGAGATCTAGGGTTAGAACTGGGCATGATAACATGTGACTTAGTTATTTACATGACGAATAATTAGGTTCGTGAATTGAATTGAAATATCTGTTCACCGCATGTAACACACAAGGAATTGGAATTGAGGGAGTTTAAGTCAATTGTTTTGCATAGGAATATAACAAGATTAATTTGAATTAAATAGAAGTTATTTGATCACTTGGAAAAGGACTTTTGGCATTTGAGAATTCCTGTTAACAATTCAGTAGGCATAATAATTGGGATAATTGGATAATTAATTTATAGTTCATAATTGGGGATATTGAAGTCTTAATATTTATTTATTTGAATTCATTTATAAAGAAATTCGGTTTAATTAGTTAATTTAGTTTTCTTAATTAGAAAAATCACACTTTGCAATTGTTTAAATAAAATTGATTTGTTTAAGAGTTATTACTTGGTAATTTTTATTAAATAATTCCTCGTGGGAACGATACTTTCTTATCACTTTATTACTTGTTGACCGTGTATACTTGCACGTATTCATTGATTGCGAAATCAACCAACAGAGGTATAACCTTTGAGTGTTGAGTACGATCCTTCTTATCCAAGATTTTAACACGTTTCTCCTCATACGTTAAATCTTCTGCTATCTCGTCTAGCTCTAATTTAATAACGTGGTTCAGGTCATCCACATATTTATGTAACATTGATACCTGAAAAATTTTATGAACACGCGACATACTTGGCGGTAAAACGAGTCTATAAGCCACAGTTCCTACTCGATCAAGGATTTCAAATGGGCCAATTAAAATCGAGGGATGAGATTTCCTCTCTTTATCGATTCTTTCTTCTAGAATAACGCCCTCTTGAACCTTCTTCTTCACATGCATTAGCTCTGAGTATGTAGCTTGAGCGGCTTTAACTTTATCGATTAAAGTCAATTCTACTCGTATATTCGCTATCTTCACGTGGGTCTCTAGAGTCTTTAATTCTATCTTCATCATTTGTAAGTTATACGAAATGGGTTTTTGTGTTATCAACATCCCACTCGTAAACGCATACGATCTTTTACTCAACGCGTCAGCTACCTTGTTTGCTCTTATATAATGATATTGAATGGTATGATCGTAATCTTTAATAGCTCGAGCCAACGTCTTTGGCGCATTATACGTTCATTTTGGTTGAAAAAATATTTAAGGGTTTTAGAAATGGGTTTTGTACTGGGGTCAATACAAAATTCGACTTCACGCTCTAGGTTTAGGCTAAGAAGTCTTCAAGAATTCGTAAGGAAATTTATTAACGATAGAAATATCATTTAAAACTGTGACCCTCATCCAAGACTTGGATAGCACGTCACATTGATACCTATCAACTTGCCACCGTTATTCACGACGTCCCCTACGAAAAGTCTGGCTTTGGTGCATTCCACACAAGGAAGTCACCAGATAAAGGCTTAGGGCTCTTTACTTATGGCTTTATATGATAATGATTTACTTTAGTGATTTAGTTGCTTGAATTCGCATAACAAGTTGGT
Organism: Panax japonicus; assembly: GCA_020205505.1. Taxonomy (NCBI): domain Eukaryota; kingdom Viridiplantae; phylum Streptophyta; class Magnoliopsida; order Apiales; family Araliaceae; genus Panax; species Panax japonicus. The sequence continues at coordinate 42,021,900 of CM035108.1, read as the reverse complement.
TAGGAATATAAAAGCTAACAACCTTACGAAAAACATGATGAGTAGTTAACCAATCGATTCCTAAAATCACATCAAAGGCAAGTATTTTCAAAGAGATAAGATCGACAGGTAACGTGAAAGTGTCGATTTGAATCAACAAGATTTATAAATAGTGGAGGTAACGAAGGTTTCTACTAACGAAGTTTCAACCAATAAGTTAAAGTCTAACTTCTCTGGGGTCAAATTTAAACGTTGAGCGCAAGCAAGAGAGATAAAAGAATGGGTAGAACCGGTATCTAATAAGGTATATACTTTGTAAGCGTTTATGATTAACTTACCCGTGACAACTTCGTTTGGGTTCCTCGACAAATGCTCTTACTTAAACTACCGGCTTTGACTTGTCTGAGACATCCTTTGGCATCACTATCCCAGCTGGACTTGACTTCACTACACGACAAAATTGAGCTAGGTGACCTTCTCTTTTGCAATTGAAACACGCTTTGGATTGCTGCGTACATTTTGGACGGATGTGTCCCTCCTATCCGCATTTGAAACATATGACCGGTGGTCATTATTTTTCCTTTGAAACTAGTGCTGGTGCTGCTGTCTTTCCATCATTGTTGAATTTCCTCTTCTTGAAATGTCCATTCTTATTATTTTGGCCATGATTACCATCGAAGTGATTGTTATTTCTGGCATGACTGCTATCAATGGTATTATCATTTTGTCGTCTACTCTCTTTTGGTTGGGTTGACTCATTATCGCGCTCCAATAACTGAGCCCTATTAACAACATCTGAATACAATCAAAGTTTATGAGAAATGAGGTATTGACGTATCTCGGGTTTCAAACCTCTTAGAAACATCTGTGTCATTCTCTCCTTATTATCAACCAAATGGGATGCAAACCGGGACAACTCGACAAACTTGGCTTCGTACTGCGACACGGTCATGTTGTTTTGTTCCAGTTTAATCAACTCTACCTCTTTCTTGTGACTAATACTTTCGGGAAAGTACTTGTCGTTGAACAGTTCTTGGAAATTCTCCCAAGACATCTTCAGTGCGGCAGGTTGAGTACGCTTTATAGATTCCCACCAGTAATCTGCCTCTGCCCGCAACATGAAGGTGGCAAAGGGAACTTTTTGCTCCTCGGAGCATCCCAAGACATCAAATATCTTGTTGATCTGCTTTATCCACGTCTCCGCCTTAAGTGGTTTTGGCTCTCCAAAAATCTCTGGTGGTCCCAGCTCCTTGAACTGCTTAGCAATGACCGTCCAAGAGTTGCCAGTGTTTCCACCTGCATTTCGGACATGAGTCTCTCTTGTTTGGTGTTGCATGAATTCTAAAAAGCTCCTAAACGTACCGTCGTTCGTCATTTGATCAGTGTTGTTGTTTACAGGAGGATTATCGCCTTCCTGTTGCACATTGTCCTGATTATTGATCTGTGGAGACTCAACGGTCTCCTGTGCTCCATTGTTATTCTCAACATTCTCGGATGTCATTTTCAAATACTGCCACAAAACAAGAGTTAATTAACATATCACATATTATCTCTATACTCTGACCGACCAATTAAATACCAAATAAACTTAGGTAGGTCATACTAGCGAAGAAATTTCCCGTCTCTCCCCTCCTAGTTCTTGTCTCACATCTCAGCCAAGGATCATATCCCTAAGCTTTGATACCAACTGTGACGCCCCCAAAATTGGTATACATCATCCATCTTGAGTCGCCAAATACATGGTACAAAATTCAATTACAACTTAATAATACAGCTGTCGTGTAAAATACGACAAAATATAAACTGAGAGTTTTAATAAGAATATTGTCATCTAGACAATATCCACACTCAAAGGAGTCCTCATTACATTTATTGTCACACTATTTAACAGAATAGTGATGACTACTAATACTATCATCTGGACCGTCACTCCGTTCTCGACTAGTCCCGACTACGTTCTCATTTCCTGAAGAGAACAGTGAAAGAAAGGGTGACCTCAACTAGCCCAGTAAGAAATATTATGACTAAGATAATGTAGAATAAATTATCATTAGTCTTCAACAATGTTAAACTGATAAAATACAATAGACATCAAGTTTAACTGCAGCGGAATAAGTAATCCATTAAAAGAGTCAAGTAGAGAATAAAATCTACTATCTTTTATGATTTAAAAAGGTTTTTCATCACTTTTATCGCTGAGACTCAGCTTAATAAATTATCCACATCATCCATGCACTACATCCAAGGATATTTATTAGTATCACGACCACAAATTATCCATGCACTACGGGCCAAGGATATTTGTGTATTCATCAATGGTCATGATCATGCCAACAACTGTCCATCTATGCACTATGGGCCAATGAGGACTTTCACCACATCATTTGTAACATTATGGTTATGATTACACCGAATAATTCCTGGTCATAATCATAGCAAGTCCATCTATGCACTACAAGCCATAGATGACTTTCAACAAAATATAAACATGAGGATAATGACAATGAAATAACAATTCAATAAAAATAAGTTCAAGAATTAATTTATCCAGGAACCAATAACATCCAAATTGTCAACGTGGTACTGCTTTGTAGAGTAAAATTCAAGAATGCTCAGAAGAATATTTCCACGAAAAGATACTGGATGGAGCGCAAATATCCAGGATATTATACTAATTTCATAGAGTATAGAATCCAAAACTTTAACCAACTAAGTATTATAGAATATATGAAACTGCAAATGGATTTTCACTCGCCATGCGGCAATCCACGTATACAGATCATTTCCACAATTTAACAAGGAATGAATACAAAGGATCATTCACCATGCATGTGGTAATCCACATAGACAGTTTATTCCAACAGAATAATAAAGAATGGAATAATAGAAGAATTCACCATGCATGCGATAGATCGCATAGACAGGTTATTCCCAGCAGAATAATAAATAATGGAACCCGATCATGCTTAAACGCACAGACATGAAATTCCGACAGAATAATAAAGAATGGAACCAGGTCACGCGTAAACGCACAGACAGGATATTTCGACATAATAATAAAGAATGAAATAACAATAGAATTTCACCATGTATGCGGTACTTCGCATAAACAGGTTATTCCAACATAATAATAAAGAATGGAATAACAGGAGAATTTCACCATATATGCGGTACTTCGCATAGACAGGTTATTCCAACATAATAATAAAGAATGAAATAATAGAAAAATTTTACCATGTATGCGGTACTTCGCATAGACATGTTATTCCAACAAAATAATAAAGAATGGAATAACAGAAGTTCTCTTCATGAATACGAAAGAAATAACACCCCTTACGAGTACAACAAATAATATCTGTTACGAGTACAACAAATAATATCCCTTACGAGTATAGCAAATAATATCCCTTACGAGTACAACAAATAATATCCCTTACCATATAAGAAGAGTATTCCGATTGGTAGGCGAAGATATTCTTGAAGAAAACTTGCACTATTCTCAAAGCTTCTTAAAAACAAAATTTATATATATATATATATATATATATATATATATATATATATATATATAAACTTCCGTGTCTTCATAAAAAACACCTCAACATATTTAACAATATTTATCATCATTATTATAATTCACAATATTAATCTACCAGGTTGTTCCCAGGAAATAGGGGGCTTTCCAATAAGGATTTCTTCCTATTGGCGCGCAATTAGGTGACCAAACCTCTCCTTGACAGAACTTCTAGACATCGTTAATATTGCAAATAATAATATTAATAACTTTGTCATCTCAATTATTGATTTAATAATATATAAAATATCGACAATAATTAAATCAAATAACGTGAGATACTATGCAACAATTACTGAAGTAATAATTGAACAAAACTGAGTGACTTCTCATGTAAGCATCAATAATCAATACCGTGTGTTACTATGCAACCACGCGTATTATTGTACTTTTACTACCGATTAGTTCAACAGTTTTAACGGTAAAACTTCCGCCATTTATTTTCATAAAATATTTTTGTCGTTTTCTCAATCCGACAATAATTCCGTTATGGGTCCACTAATGATTGTGCCGTCGTACGAATTCCCTGTTAAAACGAATATTTCTTGACCAATCGAATATTATATAACAACTTGCATACTTTTCAAAATTTATAAATATTACCCACAACTATAACATTATATCAAATCCACACCATAATATTCAAAAAAACATTTCGAGAAATTTAAATCTTTATTCATAAAATTTGGGGTCTCACAGTGTGTGTATTATTTTATTTAGACATGATAAAAAGAAAATTAAAAAGAAACAAGTTAATCAAAATCAGGATGGAGTTTAATTTTAGGGTTTAGAACTAACTAGTTTTATTCAAATACTAGTACTTAACTAGAAATTTTGAAAATAATTTTTTTCTCTGGTGGGAGAAAGCCTTAGATCTTAATTTTTATGTATAAATAATTATTCTCACTTATTTCCTACCAATTTTCTAATTATTATTAATATTATTAATATCATAAAATTAAATAAATAAAATTTATCTTTAATTGAGTAAAGCTATTAATCAAATAAAGTTAAGCAACTAAATATTTAGTTATTTATCAAGTGGGGGTAATTTGGACATAAGAAATAAATTATATAGTTAATTTACTGTATAAAGGGTTGGTTTAGTTAAAAAACGAGACCCGCTTGTAGAAATATCAAATTAGCCTGTGAAAATATCAATTCCCTAAATATTATAATACATCGCCTAAGTTCTTTATTTGTTTGAAAAATTGTACTTGGGACTATTAGTATCGGGATAATAATATAACTTGGAATGAGAGACTATTTAATGTTGGTTTGTAAAAACGAGTACATACATACAATCAAATTGTAATAAAGCGGAAGCGTGGCATAAATCAAATTCAAAGATTTTCTACAATCCTAGAAACCATATGTGTTATTATTAATCGAGGAATGATAAAAGATATACCTTATGAAGATGATACAATTTCTTACTATGATCTTCAAGTTACAATCCTTTGATAATCCGCGCTTCTTCGAATCCATAGATCAAACTTTCGTTACTCAAATGTACATCGCTCTAAACGTGATCCATCAATTGAATATAGTTTGAAGAAGTTTTTTAACCTTGGGTAGCTAACCCTAATTCTCTCACTCACTTTTAACTCCTTAAATTGTAGAGAATTCTTACGTAATATGTGACGTCCCCAAAATAGGTATACAACACCCATTCTGAGTCGCCAAATACATGGTACAGAAAGCAAACTACAACTTCAATAATACAAATGTCGTGTAAAATACGACAACACATACTGTGAGTTTAAATACAAATATTGTCTTCTAGACAATATCAACACTCAAATAAGTTCTCATTAAAATTATTCATACACTATTTTACAGAAATAGCGAGGATTGCTAAATCATCTTTCTAGAACCATTACTCCATACCCCGACTCGATCCTGCTATGTTCTAACCTCCTGAGAAGAAAAATGGAACAAAAAAGAAAAGGGTGAGCTCAACTAGCTCAGTAAAGAATATTATGACTAAGATAATATACAACAAATTATCATTAGTCTTCAACAGAGAAAAATTTGATAGAATTTAATAGACAACAAGTTTTAGATCAACAAATGCAGCGAAAATAACAATCCATTAGAAGAGTCACGTAGAGAATGAATTCTACTATCTTCTAAGATTTAAAAGTCCATCATCAATATATTATCCCTGTAACATCAATCAATATACATCTTTAATCAAATATTCATCTTTGCACTACAAGCCAAAGATATTCATTTATATCACCAGTCGGTCATGTTTATCTCAACACCTGTTCATCTTTGCACTACGGGCCAAAGATATTCATCAGTTAATCATTCATCTTTATACTACAGGCCAAAGATATTCAGTAATATCATCATTTAAGACTAAGGATGATGGAAAATATTTTAAAGAAAATGAATCCAGTGAGACAGAAGGACAAATATTAGGGATTCGTATAACAACTTATCCAAGATCAATAATACTTCATAATAACCAATTGAGAAGCAGAATTCAAAAATAAAGATCAAAACATGGATACAATCAAAGATAGTAACCATAATAGACATCTTGAACAAAAAGGAAAAATTTCATTTTTTGGTAAATAGTGTCGTATTCGTGAATATTGCTGTATACGTGAATAGTGCCGTATACGTGAATAGTAATCCCGACACAAAAGTTCCAAATTTGATTAAAAACTTCAAACTAATATTTCGACATAATGATATTGAAGAAAATAATATCATTTAAGAAGAAAATAACATCCCTTACCTCAAAATAACGGTACTTCTGATTGAATATCGGATAGAAAGTCGAAGGAAGCTTGTACCGAACAACAACTCTCAAAGTATATAAATACTCACAAAAATATGCTCGATAATCTAGAGAGAAAGAAAACTTATTTCTGGTGTGATTTTTAATTCTAACCTAAGTGCCTATTTATAGGAAAATGCTAGAACGCCATAGGAGACTAAAGTAATAAAATAATAATTTATTTCATTTTTTCTCTTACGCAACCTAAGTTGCCAACAAAGACCAACCACCTTTGCACCAAAAATCAGCAGCCCACATGGGTTAAAACAAAAATGGGTCCCACCCATAATTTAATAAAAATCATTTTATTTTCTAAAACTTCAGTAATTTATAGAAAATAGCCCGTTTATCAGAAAAATACGAATTTTATGTCCATTCCACATGAAATCGAATTTTCTACAACTTTGTAGCTTTGAGTTTTTCCAAATTCTGAACAGAGAATATTTGAAATCTACAAACGGATGATTTTTAATACCTCCACTCCAACAAAATACTGATAAAACATCTCAGCATTAATTCCTTCATTAATAACCACATAAAATAAATAAATCCATCATTTATATCCACCTTAAGTAAATATTTCCTTATCATAGAAATCAATAATTAATTATTCACAAATAATATTATAGAATCACAATTATGACAACCAGGCCGTTCCCAGGAAAGATGGGGCTTTCCAATAAGGATTTCTCCTTACTAGCGCGCAATTAGGTGACCAAACCTCTCCTTGACAGAACTTTGTAGACATTGCCAATAATGTTATCTAATAATATTATTCAAATAATATGAATTATTAATCTGATAATGGAAAATACCGTGCAGTGACAATTATTGAAACAACAATATTATTAAATATCAACGCAGCAATTATTGAATCAATAAAATAAAATATTAAATAGTAACTACTGTAACAATTATTGAGTAGTTCCTTCTTACGTATGAATCAATAATTCAATAATACTGTGCAATACCGTGTGCTACTGTGCAACCACGCATATTACTGTATTTTAACCACCAGGTATTCCAACAGTGTTAACGGTAACAACTACGCCGTTATTTATAAAAACTCATACTTTGTCGTTTTCTTCATCCGACAGTTATTCTGTTATGAGGCCCACAAATGGTTGCGCCGACGTACGAATATTCCTCGATAACAAGAATATTCCACGACCAAACGAATATTCCCCGACAATAATGAATATTTTATAACCATTTGCTTATTTTGTAAAATTTGCACATTTCACCCATAACCAAAGAATTATATCAAATTAACACCTTATTAATTTAGAATAATGAATAGAGGAAAATTCAATTTTATTTATAATAAGTTGGGGTCTTACAACCTCCCCTCCTTATAAAATTTCTTCCTCGAAATTGACGTACGTACCTGGTGTTTCGAACAGGTGAGGGTACCTCGCTTTCATTTCTGATTCCAACTCCCAGGTCATTTCCTCAATATCATGTTTCCTCCAGAAAACCTTAACTTGTGGTATAACCTTGGTGCGTAGCACATGCTCTTTCTTATCTAAGATCTTAACAGGTACCTCCTCGTACGTTAAATCTTCGACTATCTCATCTGGTTCTAACTCAATAATGTGGTTTGGGTCTTTCACATATTCACGAAGCATAAATATATGAAAAACATTATGAACACGAGACATGTTTGGAGGTAATGCGAGTCTATAGGCCACATTTCTTATTCGGTCAAGAATCTCAAATGGACCAACAAATCTTGGATTGAGCTTTCCTCTCTTTCCAAATCTTGTAACTCCCTTCCATGGAGCAACACGTAACAATACATGATCCCCAATATTAAATTTCACATCCTTTCGATGAAGATAATCATAACTCTTTTGTCGATCTTGTGAGGTTTGAATACATTGTCGAATCTTTTGGATCTTTTCTGTAGTCATGCGTACTAATTCTGGTCCCAACAACGTTGCTTCTCCCACCTCGTTCCAGCATACTGGAGATCGACACTTTCGTCCATACAACGCCTCAAATGGAGTCATGCCTATACTTGCTTGATAACTGTTGTTGTAGGAGAATTCTACCAATGGCAAGTACTTATCCCAACTTCTTTTGAAATCTAGGACATAGAGTCTTAATAGATCTTCAAGGGTTTGAATAGTCCTTTGTAATTGCCCGTCCGTTTGAGGATGATATGCTGAACTGAATCGTAAATCTGTGCCCACAGCTTTCTGCAAGCTAACCCAAAATCGTGAAGTGAATCTTGGGTCATGATCCGAAACTATGGATACTGGCATGCCATGCAATCTCACAATCTCATTCACGTACATACGAGCAAGACGTTCAAGGGAATAAGTCTCACGTATCGGCAAGAAATGAGCAGACTTAGTTAATCTATCAACAATAACCCAAATCGCATCTATGCCTTGAGAAACTTTGGGAAGACCTGTAACGAAATCCATAGTAATGTGTTCCCACTTCCATTTCGAAATCTCAAGTGATTGAAATGGACCTTCTAGTACTTGATGCTCCGCCTTTACACATTGACAAGTTAAACACCTCGAGATAAACACTGCGATCTCTCTCTTCATATTGTTCCACCAAAATGTATGTCGAATATCATGATACATTTTGGTACTCCCAGGATGGATTGCAAACGGGGTGTTGTGTGCCTCCATCATAATTCTATGCTTCAAGTCAGAATCGTTAGGAAGGCAAAGTCTATAGTTGAATCGAAGTATTCCTTCTTCATCGATTCTTGCTTCTGGAATAACACCTTCTGGCACTTTCTTTTTCATACGCATCAGCCCCAGGTCCGTAGCTTGAGCAGCTTTAACTTTATCGATTAAAGTCGGTTCTACTCGTATATTCGCCATCATCATATGGGTCCCTGTAGTCTTTAACTCAATCTCCATCCTTTTTAAATCATACAAAATGGGTCTTTGTGTTAACAACATTGCACTCGTACCCGCATACGATCTTCTACTTAATGCGTCAGCTACTACGTTTGCTTTTCCAGGATGGTATTGAATAGTGTGATCATAATCTTTCAACAGCTCAAGCCAACGTCGTTGCCGCATGTTAAGTTCCTTTTGGGTGAAGAAGTATTTGAGGCTTTTATGATCTATATAGATCTCCACTTTCTCCCCATACAAGTAGTGTCTCCATATCTTCAACGCGAAAACGACTGCTGCCAACTCTAGATCATGAGTAGGATAATTCCTCTCATATTCTTTGAGTTGTCGTGAGGCATATGCTATGAATTTCTCATGTTGCATGAGAACACATCCTAACCCTTTTCCTGAAGCATCACTGTAGATAACAAATCCATCCGAACCAGATGATATTGCTAGAACAGGTGCTGAAATGAGTCTCATCTTGAGCTCTTAGTAACTTTTCTCGCATTCCTCGCTCCATACAAATTTTGTATCTTTCCGAGTCAGCTGAGTTAACGGAGTAGCGATTCGAGAAAATCCTTCCACGAATCTCCGATAATAACCAACTAAGCCCAAAAAGCTACGCACTTCGGTCACCGACTTCGGTTGCTCCCAACTTTGTATTGCTTCAATCTTCGTCGGGTCAACAGATACTCCATATTTTGACACCACGTGCCCAAGGAATGCTACTTCCTCAAGCTAGAACTCGCATTTCTTCAGCTTGGCATATGGCTTATTTTCACGAAGCCTTTTAAGTATCAGCTTCAAATGGTGCTCATGATCTTCACGGCTTTTGGAATAGATGAGGATGTCATCAATAAAGACAACAACGAACTGATCCAAATATTCCTTGAATACACGGTTCATCATATCCATGAAATCAACAGGAGAATTAGTCAATCCAAAAGACATGACTAAGAATTCATAATGCATGTACCGAGTTCTGAAGGCAGTCTTTGGAATATCCACAGTTTTAATCTTCAGCTGATGATATCCAGAACGAAGATCGATCTTTAAAAAGAATTGTGCTCCTTGTAACTAGTCGAACAGGTCATCAATGCGAGGTAGCGGATACCTATTCTTGATGGTGACATGGTTCAATTCTCGGTAGTCAATACAAAGTCGCATATTCCCGTCTTTCTTCTTTACGAATAAATCAGGAGCACCCTAAGGAGATGTACTAGGACGAATGAAACCGATGTCTAATAACTCCTGTAGTTGGACTTTTAACTCCTGAAGTTCAATAGGAGCCATTTGATATGGGGTTTTAGAAATGGGTTTTGTACCTGGTTCAAGGTCAATAAAGAATTCAATATCATGTTCTAGGGGTAGACCGAGAAGTTCTTCAGGAAATACATCAGAAAATTCTCTAACAACAGAAATATTATCCAAATCTGACTTGTCTTTATTCAAATCCATAACATGTGCTAAGAAAGCTTGGCATCCATTTTTCAATAAACGAATAGCTTTGTGGCTTGATATGACAGTGACTGATTTTAGTGGTTTAGTTGTTTGAATTCGTATAACAGGTTGGTTAGGAATATGAAAACTAACAACCTTACAAAAATAATCAATTTTGGCATGATGAGTGGTTAACCAATCAATTCCTAAAATCACATCAAAAGCAAGTATCTTTAAAGAGATAAGATAAACAGGTAATGTGATAGTGCCAACTTGGATCAAGCAAGATTTATAAACTGTAGATGTAACAAAGGTTTCACTTAACGGAGTTTCAACAGATAAGTTAAAGTCTAATTTCTCCGGAGTCAAGTTTAAACGTTGAGCACAAATAGGAGATATAAAAGAATGGGTAGAACCGGTATCTAGTAAGGTATAAACTTCGCAAGAATTAAAGATTAGCTTACCCGTGATCACATCATTTGGGTTCATTATATTTTGGCCAGTCACGACAAACGCTCTTCCAAGAATCGCTGATTTTGACTTATCCGGGACAGCCTTTGGAGTCACCATCCCCGCTGAACTTGGTTTTGCTACAGAACACTCTCGGACTATATGACCCTCATTTCCATAGTTATAACATATCTTGGATTGTTTTGGAAAGTTTTGGCTGATATGTCCCTCTTTCTCGCATTTGTAACATCTAACTGGCGGTCGTTCTCCTCCCCTAGAATTTGTTGTTGGTGTTGGTGGTGCTGCTGATGTCTTCCCGTCATTGTTGAATCTCCTCTTTATGAAATTTCCACTAGACTCACCTCGTCTATTAACATGGCCACGATTACCACCCGAGTGGTTACCGCCTTTGTTCGTATTTTTCCCTCCTCGCTGGTTATCATTGCTTCGATGATTGCTGTCACCGGTATGACCCTGGTTGTGGTCCCTTGGTTGAGTATACTCATTATCTCGCTCTAATAATTGAGCCCTGTTGACAACATCTGAATACAAAGAAAATTTATAAGAGATAAGGTATTGACGAATCTCGGGTTTTAGACCTCTCAGAAACATCCGCGTCATACGTTCATCATTTTCTACCAAATGAGGTGCAAACCTGGATAACTCCGCGAACTTCACCTCGTACTGAGACACCGTTATGTTGTTTTATTCCAGTCTAATAAACTCTACCTCCTTCATATGATGAATACTTTCAAGAAAGTACTTGTCATTGAACAGTTTCTAAAATCTTTCCCAAGACATGTTGAGTGCGGCTGGCTGGGTACGCTTCACAGATTCCCACCAGTAATCTGCCTCTCCACGGAACATAAAGGTGGCGAATGGAATCTTCTGTTCCTCCGTGCATCCCAAGACATCGAATATCTTGGTAATTTTCTGGACCCACATTTTCGCCTTAATCGGATCGGGTTTTCCCCATAAATCTGGTGGTCCCAACTCCTTTAACTGCTTGGCCGTGACAGACCGCGCATTGCTATAACTTCCACCCGTTTCCTCGTCTGATTTTGCATGAATTGCAAAAAGCTTCTAAACATTCCATTGTTCATCGTTTGCTCGGTAGTATTGTTTACAGGAGGAATATTGCCTTCCCGTTGCACGTTCTCCTGGTTTATGACTAAAGGTTGTTCCACAGTCTCATACACTCCATTGTTAACGTTCTCATCAGCCATTCTTAAATACTACCAAAAAATAAGTGTTAATTAAACAAATTAACACATCATATAATATCCCTATATTATGACCGACCAACAAATAAGCTTAGATAGGACACACTAGCGAAGCTTTTACTCATCTCTCCCCTCCTAGTTCTATTCCCCGTTCTCCGCCAGAGACCATATTTCTAAGCTTTGATACCAACTATGACACCCCAAAAATAGGTATACAAAACTCATTCTGAGTCGCCAAATACATGGTACAGAAAGCAAACTACAACTTCAATAATACAAATGTCGTGTAAAATACGACAACACATACTATGAGTTTAAATACAAATATTATCTTCTAGACAATATCAACACTCAAATAAGTCCTCATTACAATTATTCATACACTATTTTACAGAAATAGTGAGGACTGCTAAAACATCTTTCTAGAACCATTACTCTATACCCCGACTCGATCCTGCTATGTTCTCACCTCTTGAGAAGAAAAATAGAACAAAAAGGAAAAAGGTGAGCTCAACTAGCACAGTAAAGAATATTATGACTAAGATAATATACAACAAATTATCATTAGTCTTCAACAGGGAAAAATCTGATAGAATTTAATAGACAACAAGTTTTAGATCAACAAATGCAGTGGAAAAAACAATCCATTAGAAGAGTCATGTAGAGAATGAATTCTACTATCTTCTAAGATTTAAAAGTCCATCATCAATATTTTATCCCTGTAACATCAATCAATATACATCTTTAATCAAATATTCATCTTTGCACTACAGGCCAAAGATATTCATTTATATCACCAGTCGGTCATGTTCATCTCAACACCTGTTCATCTTTGCACTACGGGCCAAAGATATTCATCAGTTAATCATTCATCTTTATACTACAGGCCAAAGATATTCAGTAATATCATCATTTAAGACTAAGGATGATGGAAAATATTTTAAAGAAAACGAATCCAGTGAAACAGAAGGACAAATATTAGGGATTCGTATAACAGCTTATCCAAGATCAATAATACTTCATAATAACCAATTGAGAAGCAGAATTCAAAAACAAAGATCAAAACATGGATACAATCAAAGATAGTAACCATAATAGACATCTTGAACAAAAAAGAAAATTTTTATTTTTCGGTGAATAGTGTCGTATTCGTGAATAGTGCCGTATACATGAATAATGCGGTATACATGAATAGTAACCCTGCCACAAAAGTTCTAAATTTGATTAAAAAGTTCAAACAAATATTTCGACATAATGATATTGAAGAAAATAATATCATTTAAGAAGAAAATAACATCCCTTACCTCAAAATAACGGTACTTTTGATCGGAATATCGGATAGAAAGTCGAAGGAAACTTGTACCAAAAAGCAACTCTCAAAGTATATAAAAACTCACAAATACACTCGATAATCTAGAGAGAAAGAAAAATTATTTCTGGTGTGATTTTCAATTCTAACCTAAGCGCTTATTTATAGGAAAATGCTAGAACGCCATAGGAGACTAAAGTAATAAAATAATAATTTATTTCATTTTTTCTCTTACGCAACCTAAGTTGCCAACAAAGACCAACCACCTTTGCACCAAAAATCAGCAGCCCACATGTGTTAAAACAAAAATGGGTCCCACCCATAATTTAATAAAAATCATTTTATTTTCTAAAACTTCAGTAATTCATAGAAAATAGCCCGTTTATCAGAAAAACACGAATTTTATGTCCATTCCACACAAAATTGAATTCTCTACAACTTTGTAGCTTTGAGTTTTTTCAAATTCCAAACAGAGAATATCCGAAATCCACAAACAGATGATTTTTAATACCTCCACTCCGACAAAATACTGATAAAACACCTCAGCATTAATTCCTTCATTAATAACCACATAAAATAAATAAATCAATCATTTATATCCACCTCAAGTAAATATTTTCTTATCATATAAATCAATAATTAATTATTCACAAATAATATTACAGAATCACAATTATGACAACCGGGCCGTTTCCAGGAAAGAGGGGGCTTTCCAATAAGGATTTCTCCTTACTGGCGTGCAATTAGGTGACTAAACCTCTCCTTGACAGAACTTTCTAGACATTGCCAATAATGCTATCTAATAATATTATTCAAATAATATGAGTTATTGATCTGATAATGGGAAATACTGTGCAGTGACAATTATTTAAACAACAATAATATTAAATATCAACGCAGCAATTATTGAATCAATAAAATAAAATATTGAACAATAACCACTTTAACAATTATTGAGTAGTGCCTTCTTACGTACGAATCAATAATTCAACAATACTGTGCAATACCGTGTGCTACTGTGCAACCACGCGTATTACTGTATTTTAACCACCAGGTATTCCAACAGTGTTAACGGTAACAACTACGCCGTTATTTATAAAAACTCATACTTTGTCTTTTTCTTCATCCGACAGTTATTCTGTTATGAGGTCCACGAATGGCTGCGCCGTCGTACGAATATTATCCGACAACAAGAATATTCCAAGACCAAACGAATATTCCCCGACAATAATGAATATTTTATAACCATTTGCTTATTTTGTAAAATTTACACATTTCACCCATAACCAAAGCATTATATCAAATTAACACCTTATTAATTTAGAATAATGAATAGAGGAAAATTCAATTTTATTTATAATAAGTTGGGGTCTTACATAGTATCTAAATACTCGTAGTTATGTCAACCCTAATCTATTATATGACTTCTTCTTATATAGACCTTTCCTCCTTCTAAACTCTTTAAGACTTAGGGTTTTAATTTAATTTCTAAACTATTTAAGAACTAAATAATTAATATTTCTATAATACTTAATTATAAATATTAAGCTATTTAATTTATTCCACCAATAAATTAAATATACTTAGCTTATTATTATTAATTTAATCACTTCTAAAATTATATTTCTCTTTTAATGGTGTGACCCTTTTAAGTTCAATACACGTAGTAGAATAAATAAATTAGAATCATTGTAATATTATTTATAATGAATTAAATTCCTTTAATTCAAATATAAATAAACAATATTTATTCTAAACCATGAGTGATACCTCTCATCATATCATCACTATTTTAATAATATGAAATCAACATTTAATCACAAAAAACCTATTCAGTAAATAGTTACTGTCGACGTCGGGAAAAATTTCCTTTGGTATTTGGAATTCCTTTTTTTACCCTTTATGTTTTCTATGTGTTGAATTTTATTTGAAAAGACGAGTTTGAAAAGAGTTCGACACAAAATGTCTACGATTTAAAAATTCAGATTCGCCAATTGGTAGTAGTGAAATGGTTTAACCAACTTAACCGATTTTTGAAAAGGTTAACACAAATGTCCAATGATTGGACTCTGTTTAACATGCCTTAGAAACCGAGATTCATAGAGTTTTGGGGCTTGATTAAGCGGGGGGAAGGTGTTAGGCACCCCCTGACTTTCGTGAAAACACGGTTACTATTAGGTTTGTAATATTCTTGAACGCAATCAAATTGCATAAAATAAGTGGAAGCATGGAAAATCAGAGTTTTAAAATTTTACAAACCATATACCTGGATCATTCTTTATGCACAATTATTAATTAAACGAAAAAGAAAGAACAAGAATCATACCCTTGAAGATTCGAGCTTCCTCAGGTACAAGTTCACCTCCAATCCTTCTCGCGTTCAACTTGAATCCACCGGGTTTGGTTCTTTCCTTTTATCAACGTTAGCCACCCAAGTGTTTGGCCTCTAGAGGTGATCCGCCAAGGAAGAATAAAGATTTAAGAAGATGGGTGTTTGACAAAACCCTAGTTTTTCTATCTCTCATAGAAAAAGAGCGTACTCTCCCAACCATTGGAATTATGTCTGTTGTGAAAAAGTCAACAACAACTCTACACCCATAATAAGACTCCTCTTATTTATAGATGTAGGCAATCCTCCTTAAGAATTAAGGAACTGGGCTCCTAATCTCATTAGGAATAATTAATTAAACTTTTAATTAATTAGCCTCCTAAACTTATTAGGAATAAATGAGAGTAGTTTTATTAATTAATTCCCAAACTCCTTTAGGAATTAAATAATAATAATAATAATAATAATAATAATAATAATAATAATAATAATAATAATAATAATAAGACTCTTCTTATTAATTTATATTTAATATTTTTAAAATATTAAATAATAAATATTAAGCTATTTAATTTATTCTATCACCATAGATTAAATTAATTATACTTAATTTATTATTACAATTATGTCATTAACTTCTTAAATAATTATTCTTCCTTTTATGGTGTGACCCTTTAGGTTCTCCATATTAAACCGGTTGTGAATAAATCAATTAGAACAATTCTAATCTTATTTAAATAAATAAATTAAACTATTAATTTATTTAAATAAATAATATTTATTCTATAATAGGGATAAGCCTCCCTAGCGATAAACGACTTTCTAGATAATATAGATTTCAACATTAATCATAAAAGAACATTTGAGTAAATAATTACCGTACAATTCTATCCTTCCACCATACAATGTCCCAATTAAATATAAGACATAGAATTACTGTCAAGTCTTATTTTATTTAATTATATGTATTTTGACTCTTAAATGCACAACTCCAAATAATGCAAATTCCTTTCTAATTTCATTCTGCCTTGGCCAAGGACTACTGTGTTGTCATTTATCGAATCACATATGACATTTCTCTTCTTTTACTAGAAGTGGTAGATTCTTTATTGATCATACATTATCTCCATGTACAACTTATTATACCCAAGCATACCCTTTGATATACCCTAAGGGTCTTAAGGAATAAGTCAAAGTATAACTCATTATACAAAAGATACTATGATAATCTCAAGTCTAATGATCACTTGTACTACTATCACTACAGGAATTCCTATTGACAGGCAAGTAAAACTCCATTAGGAATTCCTTAGCGAACTACGTTCAGTGAACTTATTCTCCAATAATTAAGCACCTACATACTTGCTTTAGTGTCTCCACATAAATGATCATGAGATCAATCATCCTCATCTAATGAGCAAGCAACGTATGTACCAATCTATCCGGATTCACTAATCCCTAATTTAGTAATCCAACGGTTGGGCACTATTTTAGTTTTAATCTTTCTAAGCATTTAGATCTCATTAAAATGTTCATCATCATTATTCTAAAAGCATTACTTAAAAATATGGGTTTATCATATATTATAAAATAGCATCATGTAGATAATTAAAAGCCTTTAATAAATTAATACTTTTTATTAATAAATGAATAAGATTGTTACAAAGTATATATGCTTTATCATCAAATATGAATGGCTTGCTTGCATACTACTTTCAGTTACCGTGTCTTTTCAATTCCATAGTTTATTAGAAGTGTGTGTGTATGGTTAATTGGGCCTAAGTGCATTATTTGGAAGTAGTGATATGCCTCGTTTGCACCTATATACAAAGAGTTTGAATTGTGTAAAAGTTAAATTTTAATACAAGGCATATAAGATGACGTTTTGAAAACAGGTTTTCAAACTTTTATGTTCACATAGTAATTAAGGCCTTTGATACTTCCATTTTATTCCGTATTCGACTTTATTTGATTTTATTCTTGAGATACGAAGTGTAATGCCCGAGAAAATCAAATTTTTATGACAATTAAATTTTTATTTGATTATGTGAATTAAATGAGTTTAATTGATTTATTTTGTGAGTAAGCTATGTGAAGGTCGTTCTATGACCTAGAATGTGCTAATGTGGTTAGTAATCTGGCTACATGCTAGAATTAATTGTTTAGAATTTCCATGACGAAAATAAATGTTTTTCGAGAAATTTTCGTAAAAACACTATTCATCCATTTCTGCTCGGGGAATTATTTTGAAATTCCGAGAAACGCGTAATGATAAAATATCGAGATAAGATGAAATATCTAATAATATTTCCTTTATGGAATACGAAGTTTTCACTTGCGGACTTAAAACCTAACGGTTGAGTATATTGATTTCCGAGAAGGAAATGAAACGCGTAGAAGAAATTGTGTTATGGTTAATGCATGTGTTATATAAATAGGATACTATCTAGTATCTACGTATAATATGATGAGTTAATACGAGTCTCATACGATTATCGTACGAGTATTATACGAAGAGAATACGCGAATTGTATGTATAGAATAAGATTCGTATTATAAGAATTAAGTTAAGACTTAATGATTAATTCATTTGGGTTGGATTATGTTTAGTCCAATCAATTGAATGAGAAAGCCCAAGTCAAGGCCCAATATTAGATTGGTTAAGCCCAATGCAAGAATACCGAACCGTGGATCGAACCAGTTGGTCACCGAATGGGTAAAACCATGGGGCAACCCATGGGAATGACCCACGGCCAAGGTGGGCCGGCCCTTGGTGTGCAAGGCAAGCTTAACACTTGGTCACCAAGTATTTTACTTGGTGACAAAGTGTGTAATAGTAAGGAGGTGGTGGTGTATTGTCTAATTTGCCCTCCATTTCTTTTCCCTATAAATAGAAAACAAGAGTTGGTCTTTTGTGAGTTTTTCAAATTTCCAACCTAGATTATTGAGAGAGAGAGAGAGAGAGCTAGACTCCACCAAATCATACACTTGGAAGCTTTGCTTTATAGTTTTCCAAGATCTTCTAAAGAGTTCTTAAGGTAATATTCCTTAATTCTAATTCCATCTCTTTTGGTTTTCTTTTATGATGGAGAATCATAAATGGGTGGTGTATATCTTGTATAGTGGAATAATAATGACTTATTATAGATTCAATCTCTATAACTCATGAAATCATAAGGTTTGATATAGTTTTAAACCATGAAAATATTGATTGTTGATAAAAAAATTGAACTCCATCAATACGTAAATATGTGCTTCTGGATTGGTTAGGATGTAGATATGGAGTCCATGGAGTATTTCATGTGATTTGGCTTAGAGAACGTAAATAACGAAGTTATGACGAATTTCACGGAAATAGACGTTAAACGTCGAAAACATTGAAATTCCGGATTGGTAGTTGAATGTAGCCGTGAGACTTGAAAACGTTGTTTTTCAATGTCAACATATGAGATAGGGTATTTAAGATTTGCGGGTTCGAGAATCGTCGGATTCCGACTTAAAACAAAGAAAACTAGCATTGAATGCTCATTAATGTTTACGAACGCTTAAAAAATGAACTCAATAGTGAATTTTGAGTTAATAGATTCTAAAGTGTCGAATTCTTATATGAACACGTAGAGTATGTCATTTATGAGTGTTTTGCATAGTAAAATCTTTTTTTATAAAATAGAATACTTTTATAAAATTATTTGTTTTATTAGACTATAAATAGAATATATTATATTTTATTATGCATAGTATTTGCATAGTGTTTGCATAGTGCCTGCATAGTATTTTGCATAGTAAAATCTTTTTATATAAAACAGAATACTTTTATAAAGTTATTTGTTTTATTAGATTTTAAATAATATATATATATATATTATATTTTATTGCATAGTATCATTTCTATTTTCCTATAAATAGGATGCTTAGTTTTTGAATGGACCAAATCAAACCTATAACGAAGAAGTTATGGCTCCGAGAATTTCACCAAAAAATTTATCTATTGGAAAATTTTGGTACTAAGGTCTGGCGCCGCGGCGCCAGACAGTGTGTTAAATGCCGCGTCGCAGCGTCGACACAGTGTAGTTGGCTACTGGAAAGTGGCGCCACAGCGCCACTTATAGAAGGAAGTCTCGCGTCGCAGCGCCGAGACCGGGACTTGGCTACTGCTAACTGGCACCGCAGCGCCAGTCTTGAACTAGGATGTCACGCCGCGACGCGGGTGTAGGGGAATTGTTGAATGACTTAGGTTTTGAACTGTAATTGTTTGGAGACCTACACTAGTAAATTATATGCACTTTATAGGTGTATTAAAACTATTCCAATACTACCTATACTAAGGTATATGGTATTGAAACTTAGGAATTGAATGCATGTTAATAATGTATGAACAAAGATCGCAACGTGTTGTTAATGAAACTTAATCGGTAAATAACGTTGGTACTTCACCAACAATATTAGAGTCCGGTTAATAACGTAAGTTGGTTAATAAATCGGGACTAAGAGTAATAAGTCGAATTGACTTTATTAATGATATTAAGTTAACAAAAACTTAGAAGAGAAGAAGTTGGTAGGAACAATGTGAACAATTATTTGATAGCTAATTATAGTGTGTTATGTGAATATATCATGTAGATTCTGTAAAGGCTGTGGTCAGTCGATTAAGTTATTTGAAGACGCTGAAAGGCAAGTTTTCTTAACGCTTGTCTAACTTTCAAGTTAGCCAAGTTTTATGTGATTCATTGTACTGAATTGCACGAATGGTTTTAAAGAAAGGGTCAATGCCAGATTTAACTCGGCTAGATTACTCGTAAGATATAGATTGATTGATATTCATATCTTTCTATATAGAAATGTTAACACTATCCTATGCCAAGTAATTGGTATGGATGTGAAGGTAAGGTTTGTCTATGAAAAAACAAATGTATTTTTCTTCGAGTATTCGATGGGCACGCGAGTTTGCCAAATGTTAAACGTAAATACGTTTAACGAATGAGTGTTGATCAACATAGAGTACTATAGGCTGATCACCTAGAAGTGCTCGTAAGTAATGCGGATGTACAACCTTAGTGCTGTGATATCCTTTTCAAGTATGAAAATAGAAAGCTACTGTTCATGGTCTATCGACAGGTTCAGAATTCCTAATCTACCCTATACATTGGGAATTGATGTTAAGAAATGTTAAAGTATTATTGTTTCATAATACTTCATAACTATTTGTTTAGTTATGTATGAACTGTTATATAATTAATGAATGTGGTATTACTGTTATCCTTTGTTAAACTTGTTGAGCTCGTTATGCTCACTTCTTGCGTGAATTATATGATTGCAGTTAAGGATGAACGTATTGAGAATGCTAAGAGAGATAAGGGCAAGGCTAAGATGGATACTTAACCATCGTGTAATAGATTAGTATGTTTGTATGTATTATACATTATGAACAACAAACAATGTAATCAGTTTATGAACCTGGGAAGGATTATACTTTGATTGTAATAAGAAGATAGTAATTACATTCATTTTATTGTATTTCAATGGAATGGTTGTATGGTTATGAGTATAGTATAACACCATATGTCGGGTTGGAAGATACCCGAATTTGGGGGCTTCGCACGAAGCATCTTCAACAAAATAATATACATATAAGTGTTGGGCTCCTTATGGGCATGAAAGCCATCGAAGGATGTCGAAACACCACACATTTGATTTATAAGCTAACTATAAAGCTGAAAAAGGTCCATCATGGGAACCAGATCTAGATTCGTCAGCTGGATATTAGATCCTATGGCTCCTAGGCTCATATAATATCATATGAGTATCTTTCATAACGAGGATACTCGAATAAAACATATATTTAATCTAAATGACGCAAAATAAAGGATTCATTAGTTAAATTCATGTCTGCGTGTAGCCAAACTTCTCGTTCCCTCTAGATACAGATCTAGGGTCACGTTGTTGCTTAATATTTACAAAAAAACTAGAAAGAAAACTAGATTTAAATAAATCTTAGTCATTCTAACTCAACAGTTCTAGTTTTACAACTTTTGAACCGGTTACAAGTTAGATATGGCTATATTGAGATAAATCTAGTCCACAAATTTAAATATTATGAATTTACTTTGAATGAATAGTTAAAGCAGATATATAAATATAGTAAATAATTTATATATATATATATATATATATATATATATATATATATATATTAAAGTAGTAAAAAGCTCCAAATTTGAAAAAATCTTCCAGTGTGCTGCAAAGAAGGCTTCAGACTGTTTTTGTAGCTTGAAAACTCAGTTTTTACCGGTTAAAATTTGATATGTCATAATATATATGCACACAAGTGTTTAGATAGAAGAATATTGGAGTTTGGAACACTATAGGAGGGGTTAAGAGCTGAAATGGATAGAGTTTTCTCTTCTTTTTTTTTTTCCTTTTTTTCTTTTTCTTTTTCTTTTTCTTTTTGGCTGATGGAGGGTCTTATTTATAGACCAAAGTAGTCGCAGGTCTACCTGTGGTTACCCGGGTGGGCCCGGGCCCCGTGTGTCCCGTTGTCTCGAAGTACGTATACTTGGGCCAACGCACTATGTGAGACCTCGAATTTTATGAAATAAAAGTATTCAATTTTTTTTATTTTGGTAAATAGTTAAATTGATAAAAGTTTAAAGGTAAGGGTAATATGTGAAATTTTTTGCAAAGTAAACAAGTTGATATAAAATATTTTTTTGTTGGGGAATATCCGTACGACAGTACAATCATTGGTGGAGCCCATAACGTAATTATTTTCGGATTGAGAAAACGACAAAAATACTTTTATAAAAATAACGGCGGAAGTTTTACCGTTAAAACTGTTGAACTACTCGGTAGTAAAAGTACAGTAATACGCGTGATTTCATAGTAGTACACTGTATTGATTATTAATTCTTACATGATAAGTCACTCAGTTTTGTTTTATTAGTATTATTAATGTAATAAAACAGAAAAACTTTTTATATAAAACATAATACTTTTATAAAGTTATTTTATAAAAAGAATATATTATATTCTATTATGCATAATGTTTTGCATAGTAAAATCTTTTTATATAAAACAGAATACTTTTATAAAGTTATTCGTTTTATTAGATTATAAATAGAATATATTATATTTTTTTTAAAAGATTTTGCTTTAAATCTGGACCGTTCGATTAAAAGTAAATCAATCTGGACCTTTCATGAATTAGTTACTATGCAGTCCATTCTTCTATAAATAGAAGCTCATTCCTTCATTATTTCTTACGAATTCACTGAAACTCTAGAGAGAGAAACTATAGAGAGGGTTCTTCTTCTATAATATTGAGTGTATTTCTTTAGAGTTTAAGAAAGCTTTGAGCGTAGTACAAATTTTCTTCGAGTGTATCCTCACCCTACCAGTCGGAATACTCTTCTTTCAAAGGTAAGGGATATTATTTGTTGTACTCGTAAGGGGTATTATTTTTTTTGTATTCATGAAGAGAACTTCTGTTATTCCATTCTTTATTATTCTGTTAGAATAACCTGTATACGCGGACTACCCTATACTTGGTAAAATTCTTCTGTTATTCCATTCCTTATTATTATGTTGGAATAACCTATTTATGCTAAATACCGCATACATGGTGAAAATTTTCTATTATTTCATTCTTTACTATTCTGTTGGAATATCTTGTCTGTGCATTTTACGTCAGACCTGGTTCGATTATTTATTATTCCGCATTTATTATTCTGTCGGAATATCCTGTCTGTGCATTTTACGCCGGACCTGGTTCCATTATTTATTATTCCGTATTTATTATTCTGTCGGAATATCCTGTCTGTGCGTTTACGCCGGACCTGGTTCCATTATTTATTATTCTGTTGGGAATAACCTGTCTGTGCGGTCTCTATCGCATGCATGGTGAATCCTTCTATTATTCCATTCTTATTTATTCTGTTGGAATAACCTGTCTATGTGGATTACCTCATGCATGGTGAATGATCCTTTATATTCATTTCTTATTAAATTGTGGAAATGATCTGGTTACGTTGATTATGATGAGAGTCACAATAAAAGCATTGGACTAATAAAAATCATGGGTATATGAAGTATTAGTACGTGATATGATGAGTTATGTTGGTTATTATGTGAAAACATGAAAGTTTCTTAGAAATCACAAAGGGTAGAAAATCAGATTTTGGTGAAAATGGAACATGAAATTCAATTGACCATATCTCCTATTATATTTTGAATTTTTGAGTGTGATCAAGTTCTAGAGTTAGATCTATGAGTTTTGTAGCATCTCCAAGTGGAATCACTGGAAAAGGTGTTGTAGATTTTCGTGTGAACTGATTTTAGCAAAGGAGTTAAAAGCTGGAAATTACCAAAATGCTACTGTCTAGATTTTTAGAAGGGCTGTTTCGGCCACTTAATTTGTGAGAAAAATTCCAGCCTTTTGGGACATGAAATTATATAGTATAAGGTACCTCCTGTCCAAAAATGAGCTCATTCCGACTTAAAATGTGCAAGTTATGACCATTTCAATATTTAGGTTTTTTCGACGAAAAACGCTATAACCGGAGTTCTATAACTCCGATGACCATGAAATTTAAACTGGAAGCTCATGCTAACATGTGTAAGATCCTCCCAAGATTTGAGAATTTCTGGAGTTAAACTTGAGGTAGCTAATTTCTTAAGGAATTAATTAGAAATTGATTTTTGAAAAATAGTAAATGAATTTTAAAAATTTCGAGAAAAATATATGTTCATTATGGGACTATATTCTGCTAAATCCCAGAAAAGAAATATTTTTGGGACTGATTTGGTATTTTTCATAAAAATGATTTAGTTACAAACATATGAGTTAAATATGTTATGTGAAGTAACAAAGTTGGAAAATAGAATTTTATGGCTTGGAAATCCTATATAAGGTATATACATATTTTTGATGAGGGATTTAATCATTGGTGATGAAATCTTATGAGTATGACATTTTTGAATGATTAAATGCATTGTTTGGTAAAATGTAAACAATTGAAAAAAATTATTTATAAGTGTAAGAAGTGATTAAAATATTGTTATAATATTAGATTATAAGTTTATTAAGTGATTGATAATATTTGGATAAATTTAAAGTCTTTAATATTTATCCTTATTTTCGTTTGATTAATGCTTATATCATTATCATCATTCTCATGTTTATATTATGTTGAAAGTCATCTGTGGCCTGTAGTGCATAGATGGACTTGGTATATGATTATGACCAAGGATTATTCGGTATAATCATGACCGTAATATTACAAATGATGTGAAAAAAGTCCTCATTGGCCCGTAGTGCATTGATGGATAGTTTTTGGTATGATTATGACTATGAATTCTCTTCGGCCAAGAGTGTAAAGATGAATTGTTTTATGGCATGATCAGGACCGTTGATGAAAACACGATTATCTTTGGCCCGTAATGCATAGATAATTTGTGAACGTGATATTAATGAATATCCTTGGCCCGTAGTGTATAGAGTGCAAAGATGAACTGTTTGTTATTGGTTATACAGTTGTATATCTTTGACCGTAGTGCAAAGATGAATTTGTGAGTATGATTATGAGTAAGAATTGTGATTTGGTATAACCATGATTTTTGATGTTTCAGGTGGAGATAGGTGATAAAAATTATCTTCGTCCTGGGTGCGAAAAGGAAATTCAGAATCACAATTATGATTATGAGTTATTTATATAATTATGGACAGAAATTGTTGATTGATGTTACAGGGATAAAAAATTATTGGTGGACTTTTAACATAGAGAAGATAATAGACCTGATGGTCTATTTAACTCTTTTAATGGATTGCTCGTTCCGCTGCAACTATGGTTGAAAAGTTTTATCATCTACCATATGTTCTAAATCTCTGATTTATTATTGATAAAAACTATTGATATTTAAATTATCTTTAGTCATGATATTCTTTACTGGGCTAGTTGTTCTCACCCTTTTGCTTCACAATTCCTTTCAGGTAATACGAGTGTAGCTGGGTCGAGCGGGGATAACAGGGAAATAGTGTGATGGTCCAAGACTTTCGAAGTTTCTCAATACATTATAAAACGGCATGACATGCAACAAATAATTATATTGAGGACCTAAGATGTGTGTGTATTATTTTATACGTCACTTAATAATTATTTTTGGCGAACAAAAATAGAGTGATGAGAACCCGACTTTGAAAGCGTCAAAAGTATACCTCATTAGAATGAATATGATAGTAATCTTCTCATTCTTTTTTGGGGTCTTAAAATATTTGCTGCTGTATTTTATATGGCATTGTAACAATTTGAGTTGAATACTGTCTACGAGACAATATTGTATTAAAACTCACAGCTTATCTGTTTTCATACTCTACACGATAGTTCAACAGTTGTATAAATGAAGTTTGTATTTGATTTTTATAGTGTGATATCTGGAGACTCGGAATGGGTCGTGTGTACCTATTTTGGGGGCGTCACACACTGTCCGCTCAAACCTCATAACTTTCGATCCGGGAATCCGATGGAGGCGTGCTATACCTTTCCAAAAAGCCCTTGGCGAGAGCTACACAATGACATGGGATTTGACATTTTCCGAATCTGGGAAGATGGATCCATGATCAGATCTTGATGTTTTTGCAGTCCATTCGTTGAGTTGTCTTGTGCTATTTTCCCTCAGGATTGATATTATGGTTCTACATAACTTCTTTTGCAGTGATTTGGGTTAAATTGATGTTGAGTTGGAAAAATTACTATTTTCCCCCTCCCAGGTTAGTTCCGGGCTTAATGTAGTTGTAGTTGTCTTTTCTCAGGGTTATTTTCGAGATTGAATTATCGTTGACTTTTGACAGTCCTCAGGGTTATTTCTAAGGATGGTTTGATCTCTCAGGATTATCACTGGGGTTTTAGCTTGATCTCCCAGGGTTGTCACTGAGGCTTGGACTTGATCTCCCGGGGTTGTCTCCGGGGTTTAACTTGATCTCTTGGGGTTGTCTCAAGGGTTTGACTTGATCTCCCGGGGTTGTCCCCGGGGCTTAGATTTGATCTCTCGGGGTTGTCTTCGGGGTTTGGATTTTATCTCCCGGGGTTGTTTCTGGGGTTTGACTTGATCTCCCGGGGTTGTCTCTAGAGTTAAGATTTGATCTCCTGGGGTTGTCTCCAGGGTTTGACTTGATCTCCTGGCGTTGTCTCTGGGGTTTGATTTGATCTCCTGGGGTTATCACCAGGGCTTGATTTGGTCTCCCGTGGTTATCTCCGGGGTTGGATTTGATCTCACGGGGTTGTCACCGGGGATTGATTTGGTCTCCTGGGGTTATGTCCAGGGCTGGACTTGATCTCCCAAGGTTGTCTCCGGGGTTTGATTTGATCTCAAGGGGTTTTCACCGGGGTTTAATTTTATGATTTTGACTCCTAGGGTTGTCTTTGGGATATAAAAGATGATTCTGCCCTTCTGCATGGTTAGTAAGATGAATGCAAAATTTCAAGTGTCTACATATGCCCATCTTTATCATGTTTATGCAATTTAATGGCATGAACATGATAAAGATTACTAGACACTTGAAATATAACAAGATTAAATGATGGCACGCAATGCAACATGATGTGATGTTTTGGATGCTGGATGTTTTTGGTTGGAATTATTTCCAACGGGATTCTATCATTAACTGCTCTCGCCGTTTCTACTAGGGATGGAATTGTCAGTGATGGTCTCTATTGAACCGTTTTGGTGTCTACTTGAATGGTAGTTTACAAAGCTTTCATCACTGGATCTTTCCCGATGCTACGCTGGGGTTATCGCTGTTGGTCGAATTCTAATTACGCACAACACGCAAGTATACGTGGTCAACAAGTAATATAATGATAAGAAAAGAATCGTTCCCACAGAGAATAGTAAGAAATTAATTCTAATAATTACCAATTTTATATTAATCCAATTTTATTAAACTAATCCAAATCAATGATTATAAATAAATAAAACTAAGAAACTAAAAATACCAATCAATCAACACAACTTAAAAACCATAATTTTAAGCAAATAATGGAGAATTAGGCGGCTTACATCAAACCTTATTCCAGGTTAATTCACTATCTCAGTTTATTAATCAAGAACACTTAGGTAGAATTAGTCATCTCTCAATGCACTAATACTATATTAACTTAAATACACAAATTAGACATAATTAAGCCAAACACCCTAATTAACTAATTCACTATATCTCTATGTGAATTAAAAATTAAAAATAGTTTAAATTTCAAGTCCTTTACCAGATTACATGCGATGCTAGACATATCTCTATCCTAACTTAAATCAAGATTTCATTAAATCACAGAATTCAAGAACACATGATATTGTGATTAGGTCTAGATTCATACATCATCTCTCGAATCCATATAAATCCACATAAAATTGGTGATCAAATAATTCATAAATTAAATACGAATCACAATAGAAAAACTGAATTGATAGTTTATTAAACTCAAATCAAGGCACAATAATTATCATTCAACACTAAAGATCCATTGCAAGCCTAAAAAGTAATTTAGTTGATAATCAATGAATTAAAAACTGAATAAATTAAAGAAATCATCATCCCAATTACAAGAACAGAAATTAAAAAGAAAAATAGTATTACACCACCCTTATTTACCTTCAATTCTGAAATCTTCATGAAATCACCTTCTTCCTTTGTTCCTCCCCGATCTTCTTTCAATTCTAGCTCTCTAAAGTGTCATTCAATTGTTGGATAAGTTCAGCACTCTCTTAATTGACATAAATTAATCCTCCTCCAGCTTAACTAAATCCAATCCCAATCCATATCAAAGTCATCCCATCCAATCCAATTAGGAATTCTATAATAATCCGATATTTTTTGTATAATTAAATCAAAAATTTTGTGTATATTTTTTTATTTTAAAGGTGAGAATATGTACAAGATAAAGCATATGTATTTATGTAATAATAAAAATATATTTATTACATGAATAATTATAAATAATTTTATTTTAGAATTATTGCTCATTATAAAGTATATTCTTTTAATAATTAATTTTATAGTAGAAATGTTTTTATTAATTATTTTCCATGAAAATATGATTATTATATTATTTAAATAATATATGAAATGATTATTAGAATTATTTTATTTTATTATGTGAATTTATTCAGAATAGTTAAGTTAATTATTCTAACTTAATTAATAATGGCATGTATATGAAGATAAATCAGATATGGAATCCATACCCTAATTTTAGATTTTTGATCAAGGAATGAGAATAATAATATTATATTATTATTTTTCAATGTTATAAATATGTATGCTATGCGTGTAAGGTTAATCTGTGGAGCAGTTTTATTATAACCTACAAAACCCTAATGTTACTGATAAACCCTAGTTTTGAAGTCAAATGAGACTTTAAAATCTGTCTAGTAATTATGTTATGTGATTAATGATATTTATTATAATATTATTTATATTTCAGTGCTATAAATATGTACTATATGTGTGGACTGATAATGGTTGGTCAATTATGGTGTATCATGACCAAGCCCAATCATTAATCTGTGAAAGCCTAATTTAAAACTCATTTATGAGTTCGAGAATGTTTTGTAATTGTGTTATTATGATTAAGGATAAGTATTATGGAATTTAATGTTAATTAGGAAAATCTAATTATACTTAGAAAACCTAATTAATTAGAAACCCTAAATAATATTTAGAAATTCTAATTTCTAAAATTAGAAACCCTATTTACTAAACTAGAACCTTAATTGATAAATTCTTAAGCTTATTAATAATTAGGGAAAATTCTATTTATTATTTAGAAAACCCTAATTATAAATTTATAACCCTAATTGACAATTAGTAACCCTAATTTGCTATGTATGAACCCTAATCACTAACTTAGCAATCTTAATGCTAATTAGTGAACCTTAAAACTAATTTTCATGTTTTTTATTATTATAAACCTAAACTAATTTAGAAACCCTAAATTTGTAATTAAGAAAACCTAATTTTCTATTTTAGCCCTAATTGTCAAATTGAAAACCCTAAATTGCTAATTATAAGTCCTAATGATAATTAGTGAATCTATAATCTAATTTTCATGTTCTATGTAATTAGGAAGCTAAGTATGTTTACAAAATCCTAATTTGAAATTTTTAGAAACTAAATTTTCTATTTTTGGCCTAACTAGAAATCTTACAAATTTTGTGCTAAACCTTAGGGTTAAACCCTAAGGATCAAACTCTAAGGGTTTGCCAAGTTACCATTTAGCCATTAAATGTAAAAGCTAAATGACTATTATGCTGTGATGCCCCCAAAATAGGTATATATCATCTATTTTGAGTCGCCAAATACATGGTATAGAATACAAATACAACCTTAAATATACAACATGAGCTATAAGTTTTAATACAAATATTGTCTTGTAGACAATATTCAAACTCAAAATAAGTCCTCAATACATTTATTATCACACTATTTCATAGAATAGTGAGGACTACTAATGCTATCATCTGGACCTTCACTCCGTTCCCTGACTAGTCCCTGCTACGTTCTCATTTCCTGAAAAGAACAATAAAAGCAAAAGGGTGAGCTCAACTAGCCCAGTAAGAAATATTATGACTAAGATAATGCATAATAAATTATCGTTAGCCTTCAATAGTGTTAAACTGATACAATATAACAAACATCAAGTTTAACTGCAGCGGAACAAGCAATCCATTAGAGGAGTCAAGTAGAGAATAAAATCTACTATCTTCTATGATTTAAAAGGTTTTTCATCACTTTTATCGCTGAGACTCAGCTTAATAAATAATCCACATCATCAAATCATCCTTGCACTACAGGCCAATGATATTATTTAGTATCACGACCACGAATTATCCATACACTACGGGCCAAAGATAATCGTGTTTTCATCAATGGTCCTGATCATGCCATAAAACAATTCAACTTTTCACCCTTGGCCGAAGAGAATCCATAGCCATAATCATACCAAAAATATCCATCAATGCACTACGGGCAAATGAGGACTTATTCCACATCATTTATAACATTACTGTCATGATTATACCGAATAATCCCTGGTCATAATCATAACAAGTCCATCTATGCACTACAGGCCACAAATGACTTTCAACATAATATAAGCATGAGGATGATGACAATTCAATAAAACAAGTTCAAGAATAAATTTTAAAGATTTATAAGTTAATTTATCCTGAACTCAATAACGTCCAAATTGTCAACATGATACTGCTTTGTGGAGTAAAATTGAAGAATGCTCAGAAGAATATTTCCATGAAAAGATACTGGATGAAGCGCAAATATCCAAGATATTCTACTAATTTCATGGAGTATAAAAGCCAAAACTTTAACCAACTGAGTATAATAGAATATATGAAACTGCAAATGGATTTTTGCCTGCCATGAGGTAATCCACTTAGACAGATCATTTCCATAATTTAATAAGGAATGAATACAAAAGATCATTCACCATACATGTGGAAATCCACATAGACAGGTTATTCCAATAGAATAATAATGAATGGAATAACAGAAGAATTCACCATGCATGCGATAGACCGCACAGACATGTTATTCCCAACAGAATAATAAAGAATGGAACCAGGTCATGCGTAATCCGCACCGACAGGATATTCTAACTAAATAATAAAGAATGGAACCAGGTCATGCATAATCCGCACATAGAGGATGTTCCAGCAGAATAATAAAGAATGGAATGACAACATAGTTCACCAGGCATAAGATAGACCGCACAAATAGGTTATTCCAACAGAATAATAAAGAATGGAATAATAGAAGAATTTCACCATGTATGCGGTACTTCTCATAGACAGGTTATTCCAACAAAATAATAAAGAATGGAATAACAACCCTTATGAGTATTGAAAGAAAATAACTCTCTTCATGAATACGAAAGAATAATACCCCTTACGAGTATTGAAAGAAAATAATTTTCTTCATGAATACGAAAGAAATAATACCCCTTACCTTAGAAAGAAGAGTATTCCTATTGGTAGGGCGAGGATATTCTTGAAGAAAACTTGTACTATTTTCTACGCTCAAAGCTTTTTAAAACTCTAAAGAAATACGCTCAAGATTATAGAAGAAGAATTCTCTGAATTTCTGGTGTGTTTTCAATTCTAACTAAGCATCCTATTTATAGGAGAATGGAAAGGATATTATGCAATAAAATATAATATATTCTATTTATAATATATACATATATATATATATATTTATATATTTTATTTAAAATCTAATAAAACAAATAACTTTATAAAAGTATTCTGTTTTATATAAAAAGATTTTACTTTGCAAACACTATGCAGGCACTATGCAAATACTATACGTAATAAAATATAATATATTCTATTTATAATCTAATAAAACAAAAAACTTTATAAAAGTATTCTGTTTTATATAAAAACTTTTCTATTTTATTATACTAATAATACTAATAATATATATATATATATATATATATATATAAACTTCTGTGACTTCATCAAAAAATACCTCAACATATTTAACAACATTTATCATCGTTATTATAATTCACAATATTAATCGACCAGGTCGTTTCTAGGAAAGAGGAGGCTTTCCAATAAGAATTTCTCTTTATTGACTCATAATTAGGTGACCAAACCTCTCATTGACAGAACTTTTAGACATCGTTAATATTGCAAATAATAATATGAATAACTTGTCATCTCAATTATTGATTTAATAATATATAAAATATCGACAATAATTTACTCAAATAACGTGAGATACTATATAGCAATTACTATAGCAATAATTGAACAAAACTGAGTGACTTCTCACGTAAGCATCAATAATCAATACCGTGTGCTATTATGCAACCAGGGATATTACTGTACTTTTACTACCGAGTAATTCAACAGTTTAAACGGTAAAACTTCTGCCGTTATTTTCATAAAAATATTTTAATCATTTTCTCAATCCGACAATAATTTCGTTGTGGGGTCCACCAATGATTGTACCGTCGTACGAATATTCCCCGACAAAACGAATATTCCTCGATCAATCGAATATTATATAACAACATGCATACTTTTCAAAATTTATAAATATTACCCACAACTATAATATTATCTCAAATCTACACCATAATTTTGAAAAAAAATATTTCAAGAAAATTAAATCTTTATTCGTAAAATTTGGAATTTTACAATCTCCTTTCCTTATGAAATTTTGCCCTCGAAATTTATGTATGTACTTGGTATGCCGAACAAATGAGGACACTTCATTAGATTCTAACTCTTGAGGTATAACCTTTTGAGCGTATAATATATTCCTTCTTATTCAAGATTTTAACAGATATTTCTTCATACATTAAATCTTCTGCTATCTCGTTCGGTTCAAAATCAATAATATGGTTCGGGTCGTCCACATAATTACGTAACATCGATACGTAAAAAAAATGTTATGAACACACTACATACTTGGCGGTAAAACGAGTCTATAGACCACAATTCCTACTCCATCGAGGATTTCAAATGGGCTAATTAAAATTAAGGGTTGAGATTTCATCTCTTCGTCGATTCTTAATTCTAGAATAACGCCCTCTTGAACCTTCTTCTTCATATTCATAAGCTCTGAGTCTGTAGTTTGAGCGGCTTTAACTTTATCGATTAAAGTCGATTCTAATCGTATATTCGTTATCTTCACGTGGGTCTCTAGAGTTTTTAACTCTATCTTCATAATTTGTAAGTTATACAAAATGGGTTTTTGTGTTAACAATATCGCACTCGTAAACGCATACGATCTTCTACTCAACGCGTCAACTACCACGTTCGCTCTTCCACGATGATATTGAATGGTACGATCGTAATCTTCAACAGCTCGAGCCAACGTCTTTGGCGCATTATACGTTCGTTTTGGTTGAAGAAATATTTAAGGGTTTTAGAAATGGGTTTTTTACCGGGGTCAATACAAAATTTGATTTCACGTTCTAGGGGTAGGCTAAGAAGTCTTCAAGGCCAGGAAATTTATTAACAATAGAAATATCGTTCAAAATTGCGACTCTCATCCATGACTTGGATAGTATGTCACATTGATACCTATCAACTTGCCATCGTCATTCACGATGTCGCCTACAGAAAGTCTGGCTTCGGTGCATTCCACACAAGAAAGTCACCAGATAAAGGCTCGGGGCTCTTTACTTATGGCTTGATATAACAGTGATTCACTTTAGTAGTTTGATTGCTTGAATTAGCATAACAGGTTGGTTAGGAATATGAAAGCTAACAACCTTACAAAAATAATCAATTTTGGCATGATGAATAGTTAACCAATCAATTCCTAAAATCACATAAAGGGCAAGTATTTTCAAAGAGATAAGATCCACAGGTAACGTGAGGGTACCGTTTTGAACTAAACAAGACTTATAAACAGTGGAGGTAACGAAGGTTTCTATTAACGAAGTTTCAACCAATAAGTCAAAGTCTAATTTCTCAGGAGTCAAATTTAAACGTTGAGCGCAAGCAAGAGAGATAAAAGAATGGGTAGAACCGATATCAAATAAGGTATAGAATTCATAAGCGTTTATGATTAACTTACCTATGATAACTTCGTTCGGGTTCCTCGACAAACACTC
Organism: Panax japonicus; assembly: GCA_020205505.1. Taxonomy (NCBI): domain Eukaryota; kingdom Viridiplantae; phylum Streptophyta; class Magnoliopsida; order Apiales; family Araliaceae; genus Panax; species Panax japonicus. The sequence continues at coordinate 41,987,294 of CM035108.1, read as the reverse complement.
TTACTTAAACTACCGACTTTGACTTGTCTGAGACATCCTTTGGCATCACTATCCCAGCTGGACTTGACTTCACTACACGACAAAATCGAGCTAGGTGACCTTCTCTTCCGTAATTGAAACACGCTTTGGATTGATGCGTACTTTGGACAGATGTGTCCCTCCTGTCCGCATTTGAAATATACGACCAGTGGTCGTTCTTCTTCCTTTAAAACGGGTGATGATGCTGCTATCTTTCCATCATTATTGAACCTTCTCTTCTTGAAATTTCCACTTCTATTATCTTAGCCATGATTACCACCGAAGTGGTTACCATTCTTGGCATGATAATTTCCCCTACGATGGTTATCATTGTTTTGATGGCCTTTGCCACTGGTACAATTATTATCGTGTTGTTGGTTTTTGCCTTTTGGTTGTGCTGACTCATTATCGTGTTCCAATAACTGAGCTCTATTCACAACATCTGAATATAAAAAAAGCTTGTGAGAAATGAGGTATTGACGTATATCGGGTTTCAAACCTAGCAGAAACATTCGCGTCATTCGCTCCTCATTATCGACCAAATGGGATGCAAACCGGGATAACTCCGCAAACTTAGCATCGTACTGCAACACGGTCATATTGTTTTGCTCCAGCTTAATAAATTCCACTTCCTTCATGTGACAAATACTTTCAGAAAAGTACTTGTCGTTGAACAATTCTTGAAATTTCTCCCAAGACATCTTTAGTGAGTCAGAATGGGTACGTTTTACAGATTCCCACCAATGATCTGCTTCTTCACGCAACATAAAGGTGGCGAATGGAACTTTTTGCTCCTCTGAGTATTCCAAGACATCAAATATCTTGGTGATCTGCTTAATCCACGTCTCTGTCTTAAGTGGGTCTGGCTTTTCCAAAAACTCCGGTGGTCCCAGCTCCTTGAACTGCTTAGCGGTGACCAACCGTAGGTTGCCATTGTTTCCACCTGCATTATGAACAGGCGTCTCTCTCGTTTGGTGTTGCATGAATTCTTAAAAGCTCCTAAACGCACCGTCGTTCGTCATTTGATCAGTGTTGTTGTTTACAGGAGGATTATTTCCTTCCTGTTGCACATTATTCTAGCTATTGATCAGCGGTGACTCAACGGTCTTATGTGCTCCATTGCTTACCCCAACATTTTCAGATGCCTTTTTACTGTCACAAAACAAGGGTTAATTAACATATCACATTATCCCTATACTCTGACCGACAAATTAAATACCAAATAAACTTAGGTAGGTCATACTAGCGAAGGAATTCCTCGTCTCTCCCCACCTAGTTCTTGTCTCACATCTCAGCCAGGGATCATATCCCTAAGCTTTGATACCAATTGTGACACCCCCAAAATAGGTATACATCACCTACTCTGAGTCGCCAAATACATGGTACAGAATACAAATACAACCTTAAATATACAAAATGAACTGTGAGTTTTAATACAAATATTGTCTTCTAGACATTATTCAAACTCAAAATAAGTCCTCAATACATTTATTATCACACTATTTCATAGAATAGTGAGGACTATTAATGCTATCATCTGGACCATCACTCCGTTCCCCGACTAGTCCCTGCTACGTTCTCATTTTCTGAAGAGAACAATGAAAGAAAAAGGGTGTTATGCCAAATAAGGATGGAAGTTGATGGATGTCAGGTTGTGGCTTCTTCTAGATCATATAAAACAGTAAGTCTATATTTGTTTGATGCTCTCCTTTTATGACATCGTATTAGTTATAAGAATTCTCATTGTGATTCGCTCATGTCTTTCCTGAATTTTTGGTAACTTTCTTTTTTATATAATCGCCTCAAATGGAAATCAAAAGCAGAAAATAATGATGTGACGCCCCCAAAATAGGTATACATCACATATTCTGAGTCGCCAAATACATGGTACATAATACAAATACAATCTTAAATATACAACAAGAGCTGTGAGTTTTAATACAAATATTGTCTTCTAGACAATATCCACTCTCAGGATAAGTCCTCATTACAATTATAATCACACTATTTCATAGAATAGTAAGGACTAGTAATGATATCATCTGGACCGTCACTCCGTTCCCCGACTAGTCCCTGTTAGGTTCTCATTTCCTGAAGAGAACAATGAAAGCAAAAGGGTGAGCTCAACTGGCCCAGTAAGAAATATTATGACTTAGATAATGCAGAATAAATTATCGTTAGCCTTCAACAGTGTAAACTGATAAAATATAACAAACATTAAGTTTAACTGCAGCGGAACAAGCAATCCATTAAAAGAGTCAAGTAGAGAATAAAATCTACTATCTTTTATGATTTAAAAAGGTTTTTCATCACTTTTATCACTGAGACTCAGCTTAATAAATAATCCACATCATCTCTGCACTACGGCCAAGGATATTCATTAGTATCACGACCACAAATTATCCATGCACTACGGGCCAAGGATATTCGTGTATTCATCAATGGTCATGATCATGCCAACAAATGTCCATCAATGCACTACGGGCCAATGAGGACCTTTACCACATCATTTGTAACATTGCGGTCATGATTATACCGAATAATCCCCGATCATAATCATACCAAGTCCATCTATGCACTACAGACCACAGATGACTTTCAACATAATATAAACATGAGGATGATGACAATGATATAAGAATTCAATAAAACAAGTTCAAGAATTAATTTATTCAGGAACCAATAACGTCCAAATTGTCAACATGATATTGCTTTGTGGGGTAAAACTCAAGAATGCTCAGAAGAATATTTCCATGAAAAGATACTGGATGAAGCGCAAATATCAAGGATATTCCACTAATTTCATAGAGTATAAAAGCCAAAACTTTAACCAACTGAGTATAATAAAGAATGGAATAACAAAAGTAAACACCAGACATACGATAGACCGCACAAACATGTTATTCTAACAGAATAATAAATAACGGAACCAGGTCATGCGTAAATGCACAAACAGGATATTTCAACAGAATAATAAATAACGGAACCAAGTCAGGCGAAATTCGCACCGACGGGATGTTCCAACAGAATAATAAATAACGGAACCAGGTCATGCGTAAACGCACAGACAAGACGTTCCAAAAGAATAATAAAGAATGGAATAACAGAGGAATTTCACCATGTATGCGGTACTTCGCATAGACAGGTTATTCCAACATAATAATAAATAATGGAATAAGAGAAAAATTTCACCAAGTATAGGGTAATCCGCGTATATAGGTTATTTCAACAGAATAATAAAGAATGGAATAACAGAAGTTCTCTTCATGAATACGAAAGCAATAATACCCCTTACGGATACAACAAATAATATCTCTTACCGTAAAAAAAGAGTATTCCGACTGGTAGGGCGAGGATATTCTTGAAGAAAACTTGCACTACGCTTAAAGCTTCTTAAAACTCTAAAGAAATACGCTCAAGATTATAGAAGAGAATTCTTTGAATTTTTGGTGTGATTTCAATTCTAACTAAGCATCCTACTTATAGGAAAATAAAAAGGATACTATGCAATAAATATAATATATATATATATATATATATATATATATATATATATATATATATATTATTTAAAATCTAATAAAACAAATAATCTTTGTAAAAGTATTCAGTTTTATATAAAAAGATTTTACTATGCAAATACTATGCAGACACTATGCAAACACTATGCATAATAAAATATAATATATTCTAATTATTGTCTAATAAAACAAATAAGTTTATAAAAGTATTCTGTTTTATATAAAAAAAATTTACTATGCAGGCACTATGCAAACACTATGTCTAATAAAATATAATATATTCTAATTATTGTCTAATAAAATAAATAACTTTATAAAAGTATTCTGTTTTATATAAAAAGATTATACTATGCAAAATACTATGCATAATAGAATATAATATATTCTATTTATAGTTTAATAAAATAAATAACTTTATAAAAGTATTTTGTTTTATATAAAAAGTTTTTCTGTTTTATTACATTAATAATACTAATAAAACAAAATTTATAAATATATATATATATATATATATATATATATATATATATATATATATATATATATATATAATTATATATAAAATTCCGCCGTTATTTTCATAAAATATTTTTATCGTTTTCTCAATCCGAAAATAATTCTGTTGTGCGGTCCACCAATAATTGTTCCGTCGTACGAATATTCCCTGTTAAAATGAATATTCCCCAACCAATCGAATATTATATAACAGCTTTCATACTTTTCAAAATTTATAAATATTACTCACAACTATAACATTATATCAAATCCACACCATAATATTAAAAAAAATTCGAGAAATTTAAATCTTTATTCATAAAATTTGGGGTCTCACAATCTCCTCTCCTTATGAAATTTTGCCCTCGAAATTTACGTACGTACCAGGTATGCCGAAGAGATGAGGATACATTGACTTCATTTCAGATTCGAACTTTTGAGGTATAACATTTGAGTGTTGAATACGATCCTTCTTATCCAAGATGCACATTATCCTAATTATTGATCTGTGGAGACTCAACGGTCTCCTGTGCTCCATTGATGTTCTCAACATTCTCGAATGTCATTTTTAAATAGTGCCACAAAACAAGGGTTAATTAACATATCACATATTATCCGTATACTCTGACCGAACAATTAAATACCAAATAAATGCACTACGGGCCAATGAGGACTTTTACCACATCATTTGTAACATTACGGTCATGATTATACCGATTAATCCCTGGTCATAATCATACCAAGTCCATCTATGCACTACAGGCCACAGATGACTTTTAACATAATATAAACATGAGGATGATGACAATGATATACGAATTCAATAAAACAAGTTCAAGAATTAATTTATCCAGTAACTAATAACGTCCAAATTGTCAACATGATACTTCTTTATAGAGTAAAATTCAAGAATGCTCAGAAGAATATTTTTATGAAAAGATACTGGATGAAGCGCAAATATCAAGGATATTACACTAATTTCATGGAGTATAAAAGTCAAAACTTTAACCAACTGAGTATAATAAAGACTGGAATAACAAAAAAATCACCAAGCATGCGATAGACCGCACAGACAGGTTATTCCAATAAAATAATAAATAACGAAACCAGGTCAGGCGAAATTCGCACCGACAGGATATTCCAACAGAATAATAAAGAATGGAATAACAACAGAAATTACAATGCATGTGATAGACCGCACAGACAGGTTATTCCAACAGAAAAATAATTAATGGAACCAGGTCAGGCGTAATACGCACCGACAGGATATTCCAACAGAACAATAAAGAATGGAATAACAGAAGTTCTCTTCATGAATACAAATAAAATAATACCCCTTACTTTAGAACAAATTGGATATAGGAGTAATGAAGTAGCAGAATAATTTTCTTCTTTCTCTCTATAGTTTCTCTCTCTAAAGTTTCAGTGAATTCGTAAGAAATAATGAAAGAATGAGCTTCTATTTATAGGAGAATTAACTGAATAGTAACTAATTCCTGAACGGTCCGGATTGATTTACTTTTAAACGGACGGTCCAGATTGATTTACTATAAAATATTCTAATAAAACAAAATCTTTTAAATAAAATATAATATATTCTATTTATAATCTAATAAATAGAATAACTTTATAAAAGTATTCTATTTTATATAAAAAAGATTTTACTATGCAAAATACTATGAATGCACTATGCAAACACTATACATAATAAAATATAATATATTCTATTTATAGTCTAATAAAATGAATAACTTTATAAAAGTATTCTGTTTTATATAAAAAGATTTTACTATGCAAAATACTATGCATAATAAAATATAATATATTCTATTTATAGTCTAATAAAACGAATAACTTTATAAAAGTATTCTATTTTATATAAAAAGCTTTTCTGTTTTATTACATTAATATTACTAATAAAACAAAACTTTATCATCATTATTATAATTCACACTATTAATCGACCAGGTCGTTCCCAGGAAAGAAGGGGACTTTTCAATAAGGATTTCTCCCTATTGGCGAGCAATTAGGTGACCAAACCTCTCATTGGCAGAACTTCTAGACATCGTTAATATTGCAAATAATAATATTAATAACTTCGTCGTCTCAATTATTGATTTAATAATATATAAAATTTCGACAATAATTGAATCAATTAACGTGAGATACTATGCAATAATTACTGAAGCAATAATTGAACAAAACTGAGTGACTTCTCACGCAAGCATCAACAATCAATATCGTATGCTACTATGCAACCACGTGTATTCATGTACTTTTAACACCGGGTGTTTTCAACAGTTAACGATAAAACTTCTGCCGTTATTTTCATAAAATATTTTTGTCTTTTTCTCAATCAGACAATAATTTCGGTGTGCCGTCGTACGAATATTCCCTATTAAAATGAATATTCCTCGACCAATCGAATATTATATAACAACTTGCGTACTTTGCAAAATTTATAACTATTACCCACAACTATAACATTATATCAAATTCATTCCATAATATTCAAAAATGATAATTATAGAAAATTCATCTTTATTCATAAAAGTTGGGGTCTTACAATCTCCCCTTCTTATGAAATTTTGCCCTCAAAATTAGGGTACGTACCTGATATGTTGAAGAGGTAAGGATACCTTGATTTCATTTCAGATTCTAACTCCCAGGTCCTTTCCTCAACATCGTGGTTCCTCCATAAAACTTTGACTTGAGGTATAACCTTGGAGCGTAGAATATGTTCCTTCTTATCCAAGATTTGAATAGGAACCTCTTCATACGTTAAATCTTCCGCTATTTCATCCGGTTCTAACTCAATAATGTGGTTCGGGTCTTTCACATATTTACGTAACATGGATATATGAAAAACGTTATGAACACGAGACATACTTGGCGTTAAAGTGTTTCTATAGGCTACAGTCCCTACTCGATCGAGGATTAAAAATGGGCTAATGAATCGAGGATTGAGCTTTCCTCTCTTTCCAAATCTCGTAACTCCTTTCCATAGAGAAACACGTAACAACACATAATCTCCAATATCAAATTCCACGTCCTTTCGATGAAGATCAACATAACTCTTTTGTCGGTCTTGTGAGGTTTTTATACGTTGTCGGATCATTTGAATCTTTTTCGTAGTCGTACCAACTCCGATCCCAACAAAGTTGCTTTACCCACCTCATCCCAGCATACTGGAGAACGACACTTTCTTCCATACAATGCCTCGAATGGAGCCATGCCAATACTTGTTTGATAACTGTTAATGTAAGAAAACTCCACCAATGGTAAGAACTTGTCCCAACTTTCCTTGAAGTCAAGGACATAGAGTCTTAATAAATCTTCAAGAGTTTGAATAGTCCTCTCTGATTGTCCGTCCGTCTAAGGATGATATGCCGAACTAAATCGTAAATCCGTGCCCATAGCTTTTTATAAACTAACCTAAAATCGTGAAGTGAATCTTGGGCCTCGATCAGAAACTATGGATACTGGTATACCATGCAACCTTACAATCATGTTTCTGTACATACGAGCAAGACATTCAAGTGTATAAGTTTCTCGTATTGGTAAGAAATGAACAGACTTGGTCAATCTATCAATAATGACCCAAATTGCATCTATGCCTTGAGAAACCTTGGGAAGACCAGTAACAAAATCCATGGTAATTTTCTCCCACTTCCATTCTGGAATTTCAAGTGGTTGCAATGGACCTTTTGGTACTTGATGCTCTGCCTTGACTCGTTGACAAGTTAAACACCTTGAGATAAACAGCGTTATCTCTCTCTTCATATTGCCCCACCAAAATGTATGTCGAAGATCATGATACATTTTTATACTCCCAGGATGGATTACAAACGGTGTGTTGTGCGTCTCCATCATGATTTTATACGTTAACTTAGGATCGTTAGGAACACAAAGTCTGGAGTTGACTCGAAGTATTCATTCTTCATCGATTTTTGCTTCTGGTATAGCATCTTCTTGTACTTTCTTCCTCATATGCATCAGCTCCAGGTCTGTAGCTTGAGTAGCTTTAACTTTATCGATTAAAGTCGGTTCTACTCGTATATTCGCCATCATCACGTGGGTCCCTAGAGTCTTTATCTCTATCTCCATCCTTTGCAAGTCATACAAAATGGGCCTCTGCGTTGACAATATCGCACTCGTACCCGCATATGATCTTTTACTCAATGCGTCAGCTACCACGTTTGTTTTTCCTGGATGGTATTGGATGGTATGATCATAATCTTTCAACAGTTCAAGCCAACGTCGTTGTCACATGTTGAGTTCCTTTTGAGTGAAGAAATATTTGAGGCTTTTATGATTTGTAAAGATATCCACTTTCTCCCCATACAAGTAATGCCTCCAAATCTTTAGTGCAAAAATAATAGCTGCCAACTCTAGATCATGAGTAGGATAATTCCTCTCATATTCTTTGAGTTGTTGAGAGACATAGGCTATGACTTTCTCATGTTGCATGAGAATACATCCTAACCCTTTCCCTGAAGCATCACTGTAGATGACAAATCCCTCCGAGCCAGATGGTATTATCAGAACAGGTGCTAAAATGATTCTTCTCTTGAGTTCTTGAAAACTCTTCTCACATTCCTCGTTCCAACTGAATTTTGTATCTTTCCGAGTCAGCTGAGTTAAGGGAGTAGCAATTCGAGAAAACCCTTCTACGAATCTCCGATAATAACTAGCTAAGCCGAGAAAGCTACGTACTTCAGTCACTGATTTAGGTTGCTCCCATCTTTGAATAGCTTCAATCTTTGCTGGGTCAATAGATATTCCATGACTTGATACCACGTGCCAAGGAATGCTACTTCCTCAAGCCAGAACTCATATTTCTTCAACTTGGCATAAAGCTTATATTCACGAAGCTTTTGAAGTATCAGCCTCAAGTGTTGCTCATGATCTTCACGGCTTTTGGAATATATGAGGATGTCATCAATAAAGACGACCACAAAGTGATCCAAATATTCCTTGAATACTCGGTTCATCATATCCATGAAGGTAGCAGGAGCATTAGTCAATCCAAAACACATGACTAGGAATTCATAATGCCCGTACCGAGTTCTGAAAGCTGTCTTTGGAATGTCATCGGTTCTAATCTTCAATTGGTGATATCCGGAAAGAAGATCAATCTTTGAAAAAAATTTGGCACCTTGCAACTGGTCAGACAGGTCATCAATGGGAGGCAATGGATATCTATTTTTGATAGTGACATGGTTCAACTCCCGATAATCAATACAAAGTCGCATACTCCCATCTTTCTTCTTCACAAATAGAACATCAGTACCCCAAGGAGACGTACTAGGATGATGAAACCGATGTCTAACAATTCCCGCAGTTGGGTCTTTAACTCCTGAAGTTCAATAGGAGTCATTCGATATGGGGCTTTGGAAATGGGTTTTGTACCGGGTTCAAGGTCGATACAAAATTCAATTTCACGCTCTGGGGGTAGTCCAGGAAGTTCTTCAGGGAATACGTTAGGAAATTCATTAACAATAGAAATATCATTCAAACTGGCGTATTTTTGTTTAGATCCGTGACATGAGCTAAGAAAGCTTGACATCCATTTTTCAATAAATGAATAACTTTATGGCTTGAGATGACAGTGATTGATTTTAAAGGTTTGGTTGCTTGAATTTGCAAAATAGGTTGGTTAGGAATATGAAAGCTAACAACCTTACGAAAATAATCAATTTTTGCATGATGAGTAGTTAACCAATCAATCCCTAGAATTATGTCAAATACAATTATTTTCAATGAAATAAGATTGACAGGTAATGTGAGGGTACCAATTTAAACCAAACAAGACTTATAAATAGTGGATGTAATAAAGGTTTCTCCCAATAGAGTTTCAACAGATAAGTTAAAGTCTAATTTCTCCGGAGTTAAATTTAAACGTTGAGTGCAAGTAGGAGAAATAAAAGAATGGGTAGAACCGGTATCAAATAAGGTATAAACTTCGCTATAGTTTATGATAAGCTTACCCGTGATGTCCTCGTTTGGGTTCCTTACTTTCTGGGAGGTCACGCCAAACGCTCTTCCTTGTACTACTGGCTTTAACTTTTCTGGGACGTCCTTTGATGCCTCCATCCTAGCTGAACTTGTCTTCGGTGAACGACAAAATTGGGCTAGGTGACCTTCTCTTCCACAATTATAACATGTTTTGGACGGCATCACACAGTTTGGACTGATGTGTCCCTCCCCTCCGCATTTGAAGCATATGATAGGTGGTCGTTCTCCTTCCTTAACAACGGGTGCTGGTGTTGACGTCTTTTCATCATTGTTGAATCTCCTCATTACAATTATTATCAAATTATTTCATAGAATAGTGAGGACTACTAATGCTATCATCTGGACCATCACTTCGTTCCCCGACTAGTCCCTGCTACATTCTCATTTCCTGAAGAGAACAATGAAAGCAAAAGGGTGAGCTTAACTAGCCCAATAAGAAATATTATGACTAAGATAATGCAGAATAAATTATCGTTAGCCTTCAACAGTGTTAAACTAATAAAATAAGACAAACATCAAGTTTAACTGCAGCGGAACAAGAAATCCATTAAAAGAGTCAAGTAGAGAATAAAATCTACTATCTTTTATGATTTAAAAAGGTTTTTCATCACTTTTATCGCTGAGACTCAGATTAATAAATAATCCGCATCATCCCTACACTACGGCCAATGATATTCATTAGTATCACGACTATAAATTATTCATGCACTACGGGCCAAGGATATTCGTGTATTCATCAATGGTCATGATCATGTCAATAATTGTCCATTAATGCACTACGGGCCAATGAGGACTTTTACCACATCATTTGTAACATTATGGTTATGATTATATCGAATAATCCCTGGTCATAATCATACCAAGTCCATCTATGCACTACAGGCCACAGATGACTTTCAACATAATATAAACATGAGGATGATGACAATGATATAAAAATTCAATAAAAACAAGTTTAAGAATTAATTTATTCAGGAACCAATAACGTCCAAATTTTTAACATGAAATTGCTTTGTGGGGTAAAACTCAAGAATGCTCAGAAGAATATTTCCATGAAAAGATACTTGATGAAGCACAAATATCAAGAATATTCCACTAATTTCATGTAGTATAAAAGCCAAAACTTTAACCAACTGAGTATAATAAAGAATGGAATAACAAAAGAAATCACCAGGCATGTGATAGACCGCACAGACAGGTTATTCCAACACAATAATAAATAACGGAACCAGGTCATGGGTAAACGCACAGACAGGATATTCCAACAGAATAATAAATAACGGAACCAGGTCAGGCAAAATTCGCACTGACAGGATGTTCCAACAGAATAATAAATAACAGAACCAGGTCATGCGTAAACGCACAGACAAGATGTTCTAAAAGAATAATAAAGAATGGAATAACAGAAGAATTTCACCATGTATGTGGTATTTCACATAGACAGGTTATTCCAACATAATAATAAAGAATGGAATAGCAGAAGAATTTCACCAAGTATAGGGTAATCCGCGTATACAGGTTATTTCAACAGAATAATAAAGAATTGAATAATAGAAGTTCTCTTCATGAATACGAAAGCAATAATACCCCTTACGGATACAACAAATAATATCCCTTACCGTAAAAGAAGAGTATTCCGACTGGTAGGGCGAGGATATTCTTGAAGAAAACTTGCACTATGCTCAAAGCTTCTTAAAACTCTAAAGAAATACGCTCAAGATTATAGAAGAGAATTCTCTGAAATTCTGGTGTGATTTCAATTCTAAAGCATCCTATTTATAGGAAAATAGAAAGGATACTATGCAATAAAATATAATATAAAATATATATAAATATATATATTATTTAAAATCTAATAAAATAAATAACTTTATAAAAGTATTCTATTTTATATAAAAAGCTTTTCTGTTTTATTACATTAATAATACTAATAAAATAAAATTTATATAATATATATATATATATATATATATATATATATATATATATATATATATATAAACTTCTGCCGTTATTTTCATAAAATATTTTTGTCGTTTTCTCAATCAGATAATAATTCCGTTGCGGGGTCCACCAATGATTGTGCCGTCGTACGAATATTCCCTGTTAAAATGAATATTCCCCGACCTATCGAATGTTATATAACAACTTGCATACTTTTCAAATTTTATAAATATTACCCACAACTATAACGTTATATCAAATCCACACCATAATATTAAAAAAAATCGAGAAATTTAAATCTTTATTCATAAAATTTTGGGGTCTCACAAATGACTATAGTGATTATACAGTATGTTTTGATCTTTTTCTAATATCTATACATATTAATATTGAAGATAACCGACTGCCTGCAGGTTGTGGAGTGCCTCTTTAAATTGATTGGGCTTTTCTGGCAATAAGGTTGAGGATACTGGTTTAATATTTTCAGCATGTGATACACTTCTGGATCTTCTGTTAAAGGTAGTGTCATTTTTTACAGAATCTCAGCAAATCACCAGTTTGATTTTGTTTGAAGAAGTGAGCCAAAATTGAATTAATAAACTTTTGTATATAAATAATTGTTGTAGAGGTGTATAATTGAGTAGTAGGAAAATGTCTTAGAATTTTCTCTTAATTACTTTTTACCAGATACAATTTTTCTTGCTTTGGGATTTTGAGATTTTTTTAATTTAAATCTAGTGAACTATTTTTTGACTTAAATACAAGCTTTTCCACTGGTTGGATGAGATAAGGGTTGGCCTTCTGGATGCCGTATTGTTCAATTCTATTATGCTTCTTTAATTATAGGCCAGGCCTGTTTTTGTAGCACGTAAATCTTGAGTGCTTATGTAGTACTCATGTTACTAATCAACTCTCCAAATTCAATCAGGATGCAATGTCCGGGGATGCTAAATTCGAAGTAAATCACTATGAGATAGTTCTCTATGAGATACTATCTCATAGGTATACTAAATGGATATGTAATCATTCTATATTTTTGATGAAGTTCCTTAATTCTTGCTAAAAGTCATAATGTGCCAGCGAGAACTCATCTCATCTGAGGATGTTTTTCGATGTCATCAAAATTAACTTATTACTGTCTGCCTTACATCTGTATTCTTGTCAAAGAATGGTGAGTTATACCATCTGTATTCTTGTCATTTTTGAGATAGGATGTGGTATGTAGGTTTTTACATGTGCAATACCAGACTTGAACCTAATAGGCTGGAATTGTTGATGCTCAGAGTCTTGTGACAGTTGCTTCTCTAATTTAGTCATGATACCACTTCGTTCCACATATTGTTTGTGAGATCCCAAATTTTATGAATAAAGATTTAAATTTCTTAAAATATTTTTTGAATATTATGGAATGAATTTGATATAATGTTATAGTTGTGGGTAATATTTATAAATTTTGCAAAGTACGCAAGTTCTTATATATTATTCGATTGGTCGGGGAATATTCGTTTTAACAGGGAATATTCATACAACGACACAATTATTGGTGGACCCCACAACAGAATTATTGTCGGATTGAGAAAACGAAAAAAATATTTTTATGAAAATAACGGCAGAAGTTTTATCGTTAAAACTGTTGAACTACTCGGTAGTAAAAGTATAGTAATACGCGTGGTTGCATAGTAGCACACGGTATTGATTATTGATGCTTACGTGAGAAGTCACTCAGTTTTGTTCAATTATTGCAACAGTAATTGTTGCATAGTATCTCACGTTATTTGATTCAATTATTGTCGATATTTTATATAATATTAAATTAATAATTGAGATAAAAAAAGTTATTAATATTCTTATTTGCAATATTAACGATGTCTAGAAGTTCTGTCAAGGAGAGGTTTGGTCACCTAATTACGCACCAATAGAGAGAAATCCTTATTGAAAAGCCCCCTCTTTCCTGGGAATGACCTGGTCGATTAATAGTGTGAATTATACTAATGATAATGAATTTTGTTTTATTATTATTATTAATGTAATAAAACAGAAATCTTTTTATATAAAACAGAATACTTTTATAAAGTTATTTGTTTTATTAGATTATAAATGGAATATATTATGTTTTATTAAGCATAGTATTTGCATATTGCTTGCATAGTGTTTGCATAGTAAAATCTTTTTATATAAAACAGAATACTTTTATAAAGTTATTTGTTTATTAGATTATAAATAGAATATATTATATTTTATTATGCATAATGTTCGCATAGTGCTTGCATAGTATTTGCATAGTAAAATCTTTTTATATAAAATAGAATATTTTTTTATTATATAGTATCCTTTCCATTCTCCTATAAATAGGATGCTTAGTTAGAATTGAAAATACATCAAAAATTCAAAGAATTCATCTTCTATAATCTTGAGCGCATTTTTTTAGAGTGTTAAGAAACTTTGAGCGTACAAAACAGTATAAATTTTCTTTAAGAATATCCTCGCCCTACCCGTCGGAATACTCTTCTTTTTAAGGTAAGGGGAATTATTTCTTTCGTATTCATGAATAGAGCTTCTGTTATTCCATTCTTTATTATTATGTTGGAATAACCTGTCTATGCGAAGTACCGCACACATGGTGAAATTCTTCTATTATTTCATTCTTTATTATTATGTTGGAATAACATGTCTATGCGAAGTACCGCATACACGGTGAAATTCTATTGTTATTCCATTCTTTATTATTCTGTTGGAATATCCTGTCTGTGCGTATTACGCATGACTTGGTTCTATTATTTATTATTATATTGGAATAACCTGTCTTTATGGTCTATCGCATGCTTGGTGAATTCTGTTGTTATTTCATTCTTTATTATTCTGTTGGAATAACCTGTCTGTGCGGTCTATCGCATGCCTGGTGAATTCCGTTGTTATTCCATTCTTTGTTGTTATGTTGTAACATCCTATCTGTGCGGATTACGCATGACCTGGTTCCATTCTTTATTATTCTTTTGGAACATCCTGTCTGTGTGGTTTACGTATGACCTGGTTCCATTCTAATTATTATTCTGTTGGAATAATCTGTCTGTGCAAATTATGCATGTCTGGTGAATTCTTCTGTTATTCCATTCTTTATTATTCTGTTAGAATAACCTGTCTATGTGGATTACCGCATGCATGGTGAATGATCCTTTGTATTCATTCCTTATTAAATTATGGAAATAATATGTTTACGTGGATTACCGCATAGCGGGTGAAAATCAATTTGATGTTTTGTAATTTTTCTGACCCTCAAAAATTCTGGAAAAATTTGAAATGATAATTTGATGAGTTTTCTATATTGTGTCTAAAAATGGCGATTTTTGAATGTATAGATTAAGAGTTATGAACTTTATAAAAAAGACTATTTTAAAAGTAAACCATTGTAACTCCTTGTGATTAACTCCAAAATTGGTGAAATTTTTATTGGAAGTACATGTATATAACAAAAGTATACCGTGTAAATTTTGGAATTTTTAGACAAAAGTACAGTTTATAAAAAATGTCTAAATATTATGCAGTTTTTGCCATATGAAAAATAGTAAATGAATTTTAAAAATTCTAAGAAAAATGTATATTTAATATGAGACTATATTCTGCTAAATCCCAGAAAAGAAATATTTTTGGGACTGATTTGTTATTTTTCATGAAAATGAACTAGTTATGAGTAAATGAATTAAATATGTTATGTGAAGTAACAAAATTGGAAAATAGGATTTTATGGCTTAGAAATCCTATATAAGGTATATGCAGATTTGTGATGAGAGTTTTGGTTATTGATAATGAAATCTTATGAGTTTGGCATTTTAGGATGATTAAATGCATTAATTAATAAAGTGTAAACAATTAAAATAAATTGTTTATAAGTTTAAAAAATGATTAAAATATTGCTATAATATTAATAATATTAGATTATGAGATTATTAAGTGATTTATAACATTTGGTTATTATCGAACATTGGATAAATTATATTATAAATGTTTAATATTTATCCTTTATCTCATTTGATTGATTCTTGATATCATTGTCATTATCCTCATGCTTATATTATGATGAAAGTCATATGTGGCATGTACTGCATAGATGGACTTGGTATGATTATGATCAGGGATTATTCGGTATAATCATGACCTTAATATTACAAATGATGTGGTAAAAGTCCTCATTGGCCCATAATACATTGATGAACAGTTTTTTGTATGATTATCGCCATGGATTCTCTTCAGCCAAGGGTGCAAAAATGAATTATTTTATGGCATGGTCATGATCGTTGATGAAAACACGATTATCTTTGGCCCGTAGTGCATGGATAATTCATGGATGTGATATTAACGAATATCCTTGGCCGTAGTGCAGGGGTGATTCGATGATGTGAATTATTTATTAAGCTGAGTCTTAGCGATAAAGTATTGATAATAAAACTTTTAAATTCACAGAAGATAGTAGATATCATGCTCTACTTGACTATTCTAAAATAAAGTTGTATGTCTTCGGCCTGTAGTGCAAAGATGAAATGATAATGAATATCTTTGGGCCGTAGTGCAAAGATGAATTTATTAAGTATGATTATAAACAGGAACTGTGATTTGGTATAACCACGATCTTTAATGTTTCAGGTAAAGATAGGTGATGAAATTATCTTCATCCTGGGTACGAAGAGGGATTTATAATCACAATTATGATTATGAGTTATTCATATGATTGTGGAAAGGAACTGTTGATTGATGTTATAGGGATAAAATGTTATTGGTGGACTTTTAACGTGAAGAAGATAATAGACTTTATTGTTTATTTGACTCTTCTAATGGATTGCTCGTTCCGCTGCAACTATGATTGAAAAGTTTTATCATCTACCATATGTTCTAAATCTCTTATTTATTACCGACGAAGGCTATTGATAATTTAATTATATTTAGTCACGATATTCTTTACTAGGCTATTTGTGCTCACCCTTTTGCTTCATAATCCCTTTCAGGTAACAAGAGTGTAGCTGGGTCGAGCGAGGATAACAGAGGAATAAAACGGTGGTATATAGTTGTTGAGGTTCTCCCTAAATAGTATGAAAATAATTTTATTGAGAACTTTAGATAAGTGTGACGTATTGTATACATCATTTGATATTTAATTTTGGTGAACAAAATAGGGTAAGGTGAACCCAACATTGGAAGGGTGTTTTGTCACTATCATACAAGATGTCAAATGATATACAACCTCGTGTTATCATAAGACGGGGTTGTGCACATCTACTTGTTGAGTATATCTACGAGCACTACCTATATGATCTCGGAGTTTGGTTGAAACATAACGTTCAATTGTAGACAGTGGAGATAGTTATATGTCAAGAGAAGACTCACCATTGGAAAGAATATGATAGTAATCTTCTCGTTTTTCTTTGGGGTCTATTGGATAAACCAAGGATAATTCTCTGGACATATGATATCTATCATAACTTAGATTTATGGCCTCCTATGAACGAAGGTTTCCTTGAACACTTCCCAAAGATTTTAATTTCTAAAACAGTTATTAATTGTACCTTTATGTAAGGTACAATTGTGACATAAGTTAGAGTTGGTATATATATTTGTATTGAAACTCACAGTATATATGTCGTCGTATTTTGCACGACAGTTATATAAATGAAGTTGTCAGTAGTGTATTTCTGGCGACTCAAAATGGGTGATGTATACCTATTTTGGGGGCGTCACATTTGGTATCAGAGCTTAGGGATATGGTCGTTAGCGGAGATATTAGTCTACAACTAGGAGGGGAGAGACGAGTAATATACTTCGCTAGTGTGTGGCTTACCTAAGCTGAAATTGTTTACTTGATAAGTTGACAAATTATGATATGTCAATTAACCTTTGTTTTGAAGCTTTATTCTAGAATGATATTTGAAATACAGGAAATGAGCAATGAAAAAATCACGATACAGAAGAGATGACATGGAAAGTATAATCTGAAAAGAAAGCAAGGTATTATCATCTCTTCGAAATATCAGGTACTTACGTAAATTTCGAGGGCGAAATTTTATAAGGAGGGGAGATTGTGAGACCCCAAATTTTATGAATAAAGATTTAAATTTCTCAAAATATTTTTTTTGAATATTATGGAATGAATTTGATATAATGTTATAGTTGTGGGTAATATTTATAAATTTTATAAAGTACGCAAGTTGTTATATAATATTCGATTGGTCGGGGAATATTCATTTTAACAGGGAATATTCGTACAACGACAAAATTATTGGTGGACCCCACAACAGAATTATTATCGGATTGAGAAAATGACAAAAATATTTTTATGAAAATAACGGTGAAAGTTTTACCATTAAAACTGTTGAACTACTCGGTAGTAAAAGTAAAGTAATACGTGTGGTTGTATAGTAGCACACGGTATTTATTGATGCTTACGTGAGAAGTCACTCAGTTTTGTTCAATTATTGCTACAGTAATTGTTGCATAGTATCTCACGTTATTTGATTCAATTATTGTCGATATTTTATATATTATTAAATCAATAATTGAGATAACAAAGTTATTAATATTATTATTTGCAATATTAACGATGTCTAGAAGTTCTGTCAAGGAGAGGTTTTGTCACCTAATTGCGTGCCAATAGGGAGAAATCCTTATTGAAAAGTCTCCTCTTTCTTGGGAACGACCTGGTTGATTAATAGTGTGAATTATAATAATGATGATGAATTTTGTTTTATTATTATTATTATTATTATTATTATTATTATTAATGTAATAAAACAAAAATCTTTTTATATAAAAAAGAATATTTTTATAAAGTTATATATTTTATTAGATTATAAATAGAATATATTATATTTTATTATGCATATTGTTTGCATAGTCCATGCATAGTGTTTGCATAGTAAAATCTTTTTATATAAAACAAAATACTTTTATAAAGTTATTTATTTTATTAGATTATAATAGAATATATTATATTTTATTATGCATAGTGTTTGCATAGTGCTTCAATAGTGTTTGCATAGTAAAATCTTTTTATATAAAATAGAATACTTTTATAAAGTTATTTGTTTTATTAGATTTTAACTAATATATATATATATATATATATATATATATATATATATATATATATATATATATATATATTATAAATAGAATATATTATATTTTATTGCATAGTATCCTTTCCATTCTCCTATAATTATGATGCTTAGTTAGAATTGAAAACACACCAGAAATTCAGAGAATTCTTCTTCTATAATCTTGAGCGTATTTCTTTAGAGTTTTAAGAAACTTTGAGCGTAGAAAACAGTATAAGTTTTCTTCAAGAATATCATTGCCCTAGCCGTCGGAATACTCTTCTTTTTAAGGTAAGGGGTATTATTTCTTTCGTATTCATGAAGAGAGCTTCTGTTATTCCATTCTTTATTATTATGTTGGAATAACCTGTCTATGCGAAGTACCGCATACATGGTGAAATTCTTCTGTTATTTCATTCTTTATTATTATGTTGAAATAACATGTCTATGCGAAGTACCGCATACATGGTGAAATTCTTCTGTTATTCCATTCTTTATTATTCTGTTGGAATATCATGTCTGTGCGTATTACGCAGAACCTGGTTCCATTATTTATTATTTTGTTGGAATAACCTATATATGCGGTCTATCGCATGCCTGGTGAATTCTGTTGTTATTTCATTCTTTATTATTCTGTTGGAATAACCTGTCTGTGCGGTCTATCACATGCCTGGTGAATTCTGTTGTTATTCCATTCTTTATTATTCTGTTGGAACATCATGTCTGTGCGGATTACGCATGACTTGGTTCCATTCTCTATTATTCTGTTGGAACATCTTGTCTGTGCGGTTTACGCATGACCTGGTTCCATTTCTTTATTATTCTGTTGGAATATCATGTCTGTGCGGTTTACGCATGACCTGGTTCCATTCTTTATTATTCTGTTGGAATAACATGTCTGTGCGGATTATGCACGCATGGTGAATTCATCTGTTATTCCATTCTTTATTATTCTGTTGGAATAACATGTCTATGTGGATTACCACATGTATGGTGAATGATCCTTTGTATTCATTACTTATTAAATTGTAGAAATGATCTGTTTACGTGGATTACCGCATGGCGGGTGAAAATCAATTTACAGTTTTGTAATTTTTTGACCCTCAAAAATTCTAGAAAAATTTGAAATGATAATTTGATGAGTTTTCTATATTGTGTCCAAAAATGGCAATTTTTGATGTGTAGATTAAGAGTTATGAATTTTATGAAAAAATACTATTTTAAAAGTAAACCCTTATAACTCCTTGTGGTTAACTCCAAAATTGGTAAAATTTTTATTGGGGGTACATGTATATAACAGAAGTATACCATGTAAATTTTGGAATTTTTAGACAAAAATACAGTTTATAAAAAATGTTTAAATATTCAGCAGTTTTTACCTTATGAAAAATAGTAAATGAATTTTAAAAATTTCGAGAAAAATATATGTTTAATATGAGACTATATTCTGCTAAATCCCAGAAAAGAAATATTTTTGGGACTGATTTGATATTTTTCATGAAAATGAACTAGTTATGAGTAAATAAATTAAATTTGTTATGTGAAGTAACAAAATTGAAAAATAGGATTTTATGGCTTAGAAATCCTATATAAGGTATATGAAGATTTGTGATGAGAGTTTTGGTTATTGATGATGAAATCTTATGAGTTTAGAATTTTAGGATGATTAAATGCATTAATTAGTAATGTTTAAACAATTAAAATAAATTGTTTATAAGTTTAAAAAATGATTAAAATATTGTTATAATATTAATGATATTAGATTATTTAGTGATTGATTACATTTGGTTATTATCGAACGCTAGATAAATTGTATTATAAATGTTTAATATTTATCTTTTATCTTATTTGATTGATTCTTTATATCATTATCATTATCCTCATGCTTATAATATGATGAAAGTCATCTGTGGCATGTAGTGCATAGATGGACTTGGTATGATTATGACCAGGGATTATTCGGTATAATCATGACCGTAATGTTACAAATGATGTGGTAAAAGTCCTTATTGGCCCGTAATGCATTGATGAACAGTTTTTTGTATGATTATGGCCATGGATTCTCTTCAGCCAAGGGTGCAAAGATGAATTATTTTATGGCATGATCATGAGCGTTGATGAAAACACGATTATCTTTGGCCCGTAGTGCATGGATAATTCATGGATGTGATATTAATTAATATCCTTGGCCATAGTGCAAGGGTGATTCAATAATGTGGATTATTTATTAAACTGAGTCTCAGTGATAAAATATTGATAATAAACTTTTAAATTTACAGAAGATAGTAGATATCATGCTCTACTTGACTCTTCTAAAATAAAGTTGTATGTCTTCGGCCTGTAGTGCAAAGATGAAATGATAATGAATATCTTTGGCCCGTAGTGCAAAGATGAATTTATTAACTATGATTATAAACAGGAACTGTGATGTTATAACCATAATCTTTGATGTTTCAGGTAAAGATAGGTGATAAAATTATCTTCATCTTGGGTACGAAGAGGGATTTAGAATCACAATTATGATTATGAGTTATTCATATGATTGTGGAAAGGAAATGTTGATTGATGTTACAGGGATAAAACATTATTGGTGGACTTTTAACGTGGAGAAGATAATAGACTTTATGGACTATTTGACTCTTCTAATGGATTGCTCGTTCCGCTGCAACTATGGTTGAAAAGTTTTATCATCTACCATATGTTCTAAATCTCTGATTTATTACTGACGAAGGCTATTGATAATTTAATTATCTTTAGTCACGATATTCTTTACTGGGCTATTTGTGCTCACCCTTTTGCTTCACAATTCGTTTCAGGTAACAAGAGTGTAGCTGGGTCGAGCGAGGATAACAGGAGAATAGAATGGTGGTCTATAGCTGTTGAGGTTCTCCCTAAATAGTATGAAAATAATTTTATGGAGAACTTTAGATAAGTGTGTCGTATTGTATCCGCCATTTGATATTTAATTTTGGTGAACCGAATAGGGTAAGGTGAACCCAACGTTGGAAGGGTATTTTGTCAGTATCATACAAGATGTCTAATGACATACAACCTCGTGTTATCATAAGACAGGGTTGTGCACATCCACTTATTGAGTATATCTACGTGCACTACCTATATGATCTCGGAGTTTGGTTGAAACATAACGTTCAATTGTAGACGGTGGAGAAAGTTATATGTCAAGAGAAGACTCGCCATTGGAAGGAACATGATAGTAATCTTCTCGTTTTTATTTGGAGTCTATTGGATCAACCAAGGATAATTCTCTAGACATATGATATCTATCATAACTTAGATTCATGGCCTCCTAAGAACGAAGGTTTCCTTGAGCACTTCCCAAATATTTTAATTTTTAAAACAGTTATTGATTGTACCTTTATGTAAGGTGCAATTGTGACATAAGTCAGAGTTGGTATATATATTTGTATTAAAACTCACAGTATATATGTCGTCGTATTTTGCACGACAGTTGTATAAATGAAGTTGTCAGTAGTGTATTTTCTGGCAATTCAAGAAGGGTGATGTATACCTATTTTGGGGGCGTCACATTGTTAATGTGAGAGACATGTCTTATCCTTGTAAAACTAATTTAATTGATGTGAATCTAAGGTTTGACTTGTGATTCTCAATCAAGAACTACATATGGCCATAAGTATTCAATCTACTGTTACTTGGGGTGTGACTTTATACTTGGGTTGTGTTGACATATGTAATGTATATCCTTTGACTAATGAATAATGTCTTTGTTTTATTTATCATTTCTTTAGGTTTTCCTTTGTACAATACTCTAGTTGTGATGTCGGCATCTAGTCCCTTCAACACTCCTACACTGGCATAGCACCGAACTCAGATAAACCAATCACTTATGAGGCAGCATCTGAGACTGAAAAGGAAGTGGATTATTTTGACTTTAATTTTCCCAACTTAGATGTTTTGGGTCCAGACTTCTCCTTCTCTGAATTTTTGGGTGACTTTTGATCTTAGTGGTGAAGAACTGAATTATTCATATCAGCCAGACATGGATTCCTCTCCAGATTCACTTTCAGGGTAAGTTTACATGCTCAACTTTCCTATTTATTCCCTATAGGCTATAGGACCATCTTATGAATACTATTCAGGTCACCACACAGTTCAGAGGTTGTAGTCAATAGTGCTAATCAAGTTATATCAAAGCTTTCATCTACTGTGACAAAAAATATTTTTTAGAAAAACATGAATAGTAATATAGATGGTATTAATATTCTTTAATATTATGAGAAAATCGTAATACAGATTGTATTAATATTCTTTGTAATTGGTATCTTTTGAATTTGAGATGTATGGATAGTAATATTATTTGTAATTGGTATGTTTTGAATGTTTGATACATTTTGGCTTTAAATAGATGACACCTTCTAAACGTTGTATAAATGTGTTTAAACGTTGTCTGTTGTTGCTTGCTAAGGTAGAAATCCAAAAACAATTGTTATATGCATGTATTATAACATTTTAATGTCAAACTACAATATTTTAAAAATATTGTATAACGTTGTCTAAATAGATGACACTTTATAAATGTTGTATAAATGAGTCTAAAGGTTGTCTTATGTACCGAACCACAACATTTTAAGCCAGAAAATATTGTGGAATTATATCATTTACAACATTTTCAAGCATCCAAGAATTTATGGAAAATAAATATACAACGTTTTTCAAGAAAAAAACGATGTGTAATGTGTCAAACAACAACGTTTTAAAAACGTTGTATAAAGGTGTCAAATAGATGACACCCTTAACCACAACGTTTCTATAAGACCTTCTACAAGGTTTTTAACATGTTATCTATTTACTGTTTTATAATAGTCAGCATTTGTGACGCCCCCAAAATAGGTATACATCACCCATCTTGAGTCGCCAAATACATAGTACAAAATACAAACAAAAACTTAATTATACAACTGTCGTGTAAAATACGACAAAACATATGCTATGAGTTTTAATACAAATATTGTCAACTAGACAATATCCACACTCAATGGAGTCCTCTTTACATTTATTATCACACTATTTTATAGAATAGTGAGGATTACTATGACACCATCTCAAACAATCACTCTGTTCCCCGACTAGTTCCAGCTACGTTCTCATTTCCTGAAGAGAACAATGAAACAAAGGGTGAGCTCAACTAGCCCAGTAAGAAATATTATGGCTAAGATAATGCAGGATAAATTATCATTAGTCTTCAACAATGTTAAACTGATAAAATATAATAGACATCAAGTTTAACTGCAGCGGAATAAGCAATCCATTAGAAGAGTCAAGTAGAGCATAAAATCTACTATCTTCTATGATTTAAAAAGATTTTTATCAACTTTATCGCTAAGACTCAACTTAATAAATAAACCACATCATCCCTGCACCACGACCAAGGATATTCAAGTAATCATCAATGGTCATGATTATACTGAATAATCCATGGTCATAATCATATCAACAACTATCCACCAATAAACTACAAGCCAATGAGGACTTTTACAACATCATTCGTTATATTACGGTCATGATTATACCAAATAATCATTTGTCATAATCATACCAAGTCCATCTCTGCACGTAAGCCAAAGATGACTTTCATCACAATATAAACATGAGGATGATGACAATAATATAAGTATTAATCAAACGAAAATAATGATAAATATTAAAGACTTTAAATTTATCCAAATATTATACATCACTTAAACAACTCATAATCTAATTTTGTTAATATTATAACAATATTTAATCACTTCTTAAATTTATAAATAATTTAATTTAATTGTTTACACTTTACCAAATAATGCATTTAATCATTCAAAAATGCCATACTCATAAGATTTCATCACCAATGATCAAATCATTCATCAAAAATCTGCATATACCTTATAAAGGATTTTCAAGCCCTAAAATCCTATTTACCAATTCTTCAACTTCACATAACATATTTATCTCATATGTTTGTAACTAAACAATTTCATGAAAAATTACTAAATAACTTATTATACCGAATAATCCCTGGTCATAATCATACCTACAACTGTACACCAATGAACTACAGGCTAATGAGGACTTTTACCACATCATTTGTTACATTACGGTCATGATTATACCGAATAATCCCTGGTCATAATCATACCAAGTCCATCTCTGCACGTAAGCCAAAGATGACTTTCATCACAATATAAGTATGAGGATGATGACAATAATATAAGTATTAATCAAACGAAAACAAGGATAAATATTAAAGACTTTAAATTTATCCAAATATTATCCATCACTTAAATAACTCATAATCTAATTTTGTTAATATTATAACAATATTTTAATCACTTCTTAAACTTAAAAACAATTTAATTTAATTGTTTACACTTTACCAAATAATGCATTTAATCATTCAAAAATGTCATACTCATAAGATTTCATCACCAATGATCAAATCACTCATCAAAAATCTGCATATACCTTATATACGATTTTCAAGCCCTAAAATCCTATTTACCAATTCTTCAACTTCACATAACATATTTAACTCATATGTTTGTAACTAAACCATTTTCATGAAAATTACTAAATCAACTTATTATTTTTCTATCCTTTGTCCAAACATATATACATATATTTCATACACAACAAGTATTTTTTATAATTTTTCAACTCCCTTAAGTATTTTTAAAAATCAATTTCTAATTAATTCCTTAAGAAATTAGCTACCTCAAGTTTAACTCCAGAAATTTTAAAATCTTGGCAGGATCTTACACATGTTAACGGGAGCTTCCAGTTTAAATTTCATAGTCATCGGAGTTATAGAACTCCGGTTATAGCATTTTTCGTCGGAAAAAACTAAATATTGAAATAGTCATAACTTGCTCATTTTAAGTCGGAATGAGCTCATTTTTGGACAGGAGGTACTTTATACCATATATTTCCATGTCCCAAAAGGCCAGAATTTTTCTCACAAATTAAGTTACCGAAACAGCCCTTACAAAATTATGGGCAGTAGCTTTTTGGTACTTTGCAGTTTTTGACTCCTTTGCTAAAATCAGTCTACACGAAAATTTACAACACCTTTTCCAGTAATTCCACTTGGATAAGTTAAAAAACTCATAGATCTAACTCTAGAACTTGACCACACTCAAAAATTTTAAATATAATAGGAGATATGGTCAATTGAATTTCATGTTCTATTTTCACCAAAATCTGATTTTCAACCCTTTGTGATTTCTAAGAAACTTTCATGTTTCCACATAATAACAAACATAAATCATCATAACACTTACTAATACTACATATACACATGGTTTTCATCGGACCAATGCTTTTATTATGACTTTCATCATAATCAACAGTCCAATGCTTATATTATGACTTTCATCATAATCCACGTAAGCAGATCATTTCCACAATTTAATAAGAAATGAATATAAAGGATCATTCACCATGCATGTGGTAATCCACATATACAAGTTATTCCAACAGATTAATAAAGAATGGAATAACAGAAGAATTCATGATGCATGTGATAGACCGCACAGACAGGTTATTCTCAACAGATTAATAAAGAACGGAACCAAGTTAGGCGTAATCCGCACCGACAATATATTCCAACAGAATAATAAAGAACGGAACCAGGTCAGGCATAATTTGCACTGACAAGATATTCTAACAGAATAATAAATAATGGAATAACAACAGAATTCACCAGGCATGCGATAGACCGAACAGACAGGTTATTCCAACAGAATAATAAAGAATGGAATAACAGAAGAATTTCACCATGTATGCGGTACTTCGCATAGACAGGTTATTCCAACATAATAATAAAGAATGGAATAAAAGAAATTCTCTTCATGAATACGAAAGAAATAATACCCCTTACCTTAGAAGAAACTGGATATTGAAAAAGTGAGGTAGCAGACTTCTTTTTTTCTTTCTGTCTATAATTTCTCTCTCTAGAGTTTCTGTGAATTCGTAAGAAAAAATGAAGGAATGAACTTCTATTTATAGGAGAATGGACTGAATAGTAACTAATTCATGAACATTCCAAATTGATTTACTTTTAAACGGACGGTCCATATTGATTTACTATTAAAACTTAAAGCAACGGTCCATACTGATTCACTATTAAAACTTTAAACCAGCGATCCATATTGATTCACTATTAAAACTTTAAACCAACGATCCATATTGATTTACTATTATAATTTCAATCAACGGTCTGAAAAATTAGCACATCTCCTTATGGAATAATATTGTACCCAAAAATGATTTGGACCGAAAAGAAATATATTTTTCGGGTGAATAGTAACTCGTGAATAGTACCCCGTGAATAGTACCCCGACACAAAAAGTGTCCCAAATACCTGAGTGAACAATACTAGAGTGAATAGTAACTGGGTGAATAGTTACTCATGAATAGTAACTCGTGAATAGTATTCCGACACGAAAAGTGTCCCAAATACCCGAGTGAATAATACTATAGTGAATAGTAATTGGGTGAATAGTAACTCCTGAATAGTAACCCGTGAATAATGTCAGGAATAAGCATATGAATGACATTCATATTTACATATGATTTGATTATGATATATAAATGAATATGCAAGTATGCTTGCATTAAGAAAAGCTGTAAAGTCCTTTGATAGATAATAGAAACATATGTACAAAGACTTAGAATGAATTGATCAAATGTGTAAGGTTAATCCTACATAAGCAAAACAACTTTATAAAGTCCTTAAAAAGAATTGATGTACAAGGACTATAAATATAGAAAGATCAAACATGTTAGGTTGATCTTATGTTGTAATAGATAGGCTTGTCTGATCATCGAGCACTATACCAGAAATCGTAGTCTGCCAGGAGAGTCAAGGAAAACTCGAGAGCTATCGAGGCATAATCGTAGTCTAGAAGATAGTTGATCCCAGAGTTCGTAGACTTCCAGGAAAGACGAGGAAGGATCGTAGTGTGTCGAGAAGAACTTCCTCAGGACCGTAGTCTGCTGAGGAAGTCATGTTCTAAATCATAGAGACAGCCTGCCTACAAGCCGACCGAGCATCTGCCGAAAACAAGTAAAGGATCGTAGAATACACTCGGAGTTGTAGAATCTACTTGGTCAAGTAAGGGATCATAGACTACACTCAGAATCGCAGATTTTACTGATCGTATCAAAGGCAGAGATCGTAGTCGAGCAAGATCAGATGAAGCCAACAAAAACAACGATAAAAA
This sequence comes from Panax japonicus, assembly GCA_020205505.1. NCBI lineage: Eukaryota > Viridiplantae > Streptophyta > Magnoliopsida > Apiales > Araliaceae > Panax > Panax japonicus. Next base: position 41,958,977 of record CM035108.1, on the reverse strand, counting down.
TTGTAGAGTGTCAAGATCTGATCTCAGAGTTGTAGTGTCTGCACAGCCAAAGCTGAATCGTAGAGTGCAGAACTAAGACCTCAACAGATGTGCTCACAATGCCAAGGCAGAATCGTAGAGCAAATTCGAGTCTCAATGAATGAGCACTCCCAGAATATCCAAAGGAATGAAGCCTCTGGTTGACACTTCATAAATACGTCCCACTTGAAGGAAACCAGAGAGCACTCAACGAATGGCATGCAAGCTAACAGAAGACCTAAGCACCAACCTAATCAGCATCAAGATTGAGTTGTGAAGCCATTCGAGATGAAGTCTTCCACAAGATGATCATAAGAAGACTTCAGTAGTTGACTAAGAAAAGTACGCACATGCAGTAGCTGTCAAGTAGAAAGATGACAACGATCTTGGAAGCAACCAAGATCGTAGTGTTTGCTAAAATAAAAAGGAACTGATGGAGTACACATTTAGATAGTGGTCAGACTCTGAAGAACACGGCTAAAGTGATTAAGCATTGAGTCAGTCCATTGTTGATAAGTGAACGGGAGATCATAAGGAGAAAGCGAGCTAAACACGCCACAAATCTGAAGTGTCTTGTTATTTAGAAGATGCCAAAGCAAGGAATCAAGCCATCAGTATCTGAGAACAGTCAAGGCAAACAGAAGTAATGAAACACTGCACAAAAAGAGGAAGAGGTGTTCTACACTAAAGATCAAGTGAACACTCCTCAAGATCGTAGTGTTGTTTCTACAAGTCAACAAGAACACTACGATCAGGTCCATGAAGACATGCATCAGAAACGCAGAGTTCGAATAGCTGAAGACTAGAGCATTAGCACTGGTTCAATCTGAAGAGTAATATTTGGACAAGAGTTTATTGAGAGCATCGATGCAAGGATAACCTCTGATCAAGAAATCAAAAGGGTGAAATAATGTCATCGACCTGCCCAAGACATCAAAGTGACATATCTGACAGGGTTGGTGAAACGACAGACTACAGTGATAGGAAGTCAGAAAAAGATGTCATGTCATATCTACAGTCTACACCAAATAACTCGAGATTTGCGAAGCAATTTAAATAGCTTTCAACGGGTACTTTCCAATGGGAAGATTGGGAAGTAGTATAAATCATCAGATCTTTAAAAATCAAGAGGTGCTGAGAATTGTGAAGTTGCAGAATTGTTGAGTTGGTGAATACTATAGTTGACTCTACGAATTCCACCAAAGATAAACAGAACAAGTCTCATTGATAGTGAGACTACCAAGGTGGAAGTGAAGTAGCATTGAAGAAGAACTCAAACAGATCAAAGCTTCACTCAACAAAGATGAGAATGCCACTAAAGATGGCAGCCAAGCTGAGAGCCGAGAAGGCCAAACAGATAGCATTCAGAAAAGTGGCTGAGTACAAAGAAGATCAAGAGAGCCACTCTACAAATCACCATAAACCGAAAGCTAAAACTGAACAAGTGCATAACCATATCTGCAAAGTATTCAAGAAGGGTTCAAGGATTGCGAAGTTCCAGGCAAAGTCTACTAAAAGCACAGAGACTTAGCCAACCCAGATGGTGATGGTGCAAAGCTGATACTAGATAAGGTTAAGCAGAAAAGAATGAAGATCAGATGCACCAAAGAAGATGTGGTCCAGACTCAAAGTAGAATGCAAAGAGGACCACACCAAGCTGCTAAGTACAAAAGATGTTTAGAGCTTAATGACATCTTAGTAGCTCAGCACCAACAACAACAACTACAACAACAAGAAGCCAGGACCTAAGGGGTCCTTGTCCGGAGGGACTAAATGAAGTTCCAAGCCTGCTGGGCTTGAAGAGTTCCTAAGGAACTAGAGAAGTTCCAAGGCTGCTGGCCTTGAAGAGTTCTTAGTGAACTGAAGTCCCAAGGCTGCTGGCCTTGAAGGAATCTTAGTGATTCAAGGTGCTGCCCTTCCTTAGTGGAAATCCTACTAGTTGAAAGCAGAAGAGTGGATTAGGAGCTTGAGTCTCTGAACCACTTAAAACCTCTTGTGTCTTTTACTTTATGTCATTTACATTGTATACATTAACTGCTATAACTGCTATGTATGTTTTAACTGCTTATCACTGAACTAACTCTACGAACAATGTATGTATAATTATGATTATATCAATGAAGGGGATCTTTTACTTATTCCGTCGTGCTTGAAAAGATTCTTATGTTTGTCATATGCTAAATTATTAGCAATACAAAATAAACCAGAAAAGTATTTGAAATCAAAAAGGATCTATTCAACCCCCCCTCTAGATCTATTGTGCCTACTAGGAACTAACAATTGGTATCAGAACAGGTTCTCATTCTACATTCAAAATCTAATCGCTTTGATTATGATCCTAGGCACAAACATTGTTCTAAACTTAGTTTAGCAGTAAGTCACTTGTTATATGCAGATGAGCTCACACGTTGGAAATATTGTGTACAGGTAAATATGCATATACACATGAAGCTGCTCAGATTGGTCCATGTTTGTCGTATCAACAAAACTAAACCTTGCTCATTGTTAATCATGTCGTCTGAAGACCAGGCTAGAAAGCTCAAGAGACATCAACAGAAAAGATTCAAACATCCACCATCCTGAAAAGATGAAAAGGCCATACATGCTAAGTAATGCTTATCTAGAGAATAAAGAAGAACTTCTCAAACATGTGTCTGGTCAACCTGCAGCTGGATGTAAATCTTGTGAACTAAGGGATGTCAAAGAATTAGAGATGCTGACACTCTCTTAGCTTGTATCTTCAAGACCACGACTGATTGATTGAAGATCAACTAGAGAAATCGGTTGTCAGAAAAGAATGAGAAAACATGCACATCAATGCCTAAACACAGTGTATCTAAGATAAATGACTGTTAAGAAACTAACAGCAAAAAGGTATGATTCCTCGCTAACATAGATATGAACATCAGTGTTGCACCTTACTCATGAACTATAACAGTTTTCCTTCAAGTACTCATAATCTATCTAAAAAGGTGAAGAGAGAAAGTACACTGATGATAGAAACTCAAATATCTATAAATCTTCTCTCCATCCAAGTTTTAGGTTGAAGATGATAACTTGAAAGAGACCTGAAATGGTTTTGAGAGCCTCACAGGTCGAGTGTATGTGAAGAAATCCTTGCTAATGGGTTAATGTACTTTGTACATCCTATGGTCTAAGTGTTTAATGATGCACAGAGTATGATCAGATCTGTAAGAGAATCTTGAAGATTCATAGAAACTAATCACCTCCATGAATCAACCAGATACATATAAATCGTAGAGCTAATTTTCACTCTGTGAACATTTAAACTCTGAGATCATAACTTAGCATATGATGATACCATCAAAGAAAAGAGTGTTTTATTAAAATGACAAATTTGTCTCACACTCACCACCATGCATCTCAAAATGTATTATCTAAATGAAGTATGTACATGATTACGACTGATGGTGGTCAATATGATGTTTATCCTAATATATGAGGAACAGGGGTTTAGTAACTAACCTAGCAGGACCCATCTAACTATGGGTACCAAAAAGGAGAAATGTCTAACCTGCAAGTACTTGGTCTATCTGACCACACTAAGGAATGATACAGCAAAAGACTTCTGTCAAGTCAACCAGCAGAAGGCTTAGGACTGTTCAGAAATAATTCTGACAAAATTCCTACATATCAAAGCCTGTCCTTGAAGACCTGCTGAGCTAATCTAAATGAAGCTCAAATGGCTGTATACCTTTATATGAAAGCAGGCCACTCGAAGGGTCTTAGATGATCAAGCATGCAAAACTTGTTCTCAAGAAAGCTCACCCCAGAGAACTACAGAGCATCAAACATTAGGAACTAAGCACGGGAGCAGAACTCCACGAACACAAGCTGATGAGGAAGACTACGTTCGTAGTGTTATCAAAGTATCGTAGAATGATCAACCCTGAAGATACTCATCTCTACGACATAAGTAGATTCAATAACTTCAGTCAGAAGGAGATATGCAGGGATGCGTCCTTATGAACATAACACCTCGCTAAAAAGACAACATCAAGGGAACAGTGATCGGTTAAAGAGCAACAATACTGGAATGATTTATGAAGCAAAATACCAACTACAGAGTCCCAAAAATTTGTGGCTGATGAACTAAATGAAGATCCATAGTCAGTTGGAACGTCTCAAAACGGACTATTGATAACCCATCAGCCACCCAATTCAAAATCATGGAGCGCCTACAATTAAACATATGATCGTAGTGTAAAAGCAAGAAGACACAACGATCACAGCAAATGAAATTGTCTAAAGTTGATAAAGGATATCCTCACCAGAAAAGGTCAAGAGAGATATCAGTGCAAATTACTCCTAAAAGCAAATTCATCTGGAAAGCGTCTCAGGGACAAACCTGACCCTTAGCTCACTCTAAGAGATTGGCCCTTCCTGAGCTACCTTAACCCAGAAGAATTGCTTAGTTAAGTTCATCTCAAAGACCAAGACAGTCAGTGATCGTAGAGTGAAGGTAAAAATAAACTCAACGATCATGGAGCAACCTCAACAATCGTAGAAGGAGACTCGACGATCGCAGTCTTTCAAAAGGATACTCTAGCTCATGAGAAGCTTTGAAAGAACAGGACATTTGCTCAGTCATTCAAAATAAGAGAAGACAAGCTCGAATGATGGTTAGAAAGAGGTACTGCTGAAGGAAAGTGCCAAAGGTTTCATAATGCACAACAGTGGATAAGCCATGGAGGTTAAAAATGACGAAGTAATGTCAAAACCATCCACTGAAACATCATTCAGAGAATTGATCGTTGAGTCAACAAAGGAACATAGATTCAATAGTTGTCCTATCATGATACTCTATCAACTCAAGAGGTCAAAGGTCAATCCACGTCAATCAAATGTTCACTCTTCTAAAAGAGACAACTAACTAACAAGTTACTGGGAAGTTACAGCTTGTTGCTGGGCAACGTGCAACCAATGACTGGGTGACACATCACAGTGTATGCAGAGTCAGAAGGAACTGTCATAAAGACAGAGTCAAATTTGCAAACAGTTACCAAAATCCATTAAACCTCTCTCCATCCCATTTTTAAACCCTAGAATTCTCTTCAATGCCAAACCATTAAAACTTCCAGAGTTCAAATCACAATCAGCCATACTTCATTAATATCCCTGAATCAATATCCATATTCCTTGAATCATTCAAATGGAAGATTGGCAAGTAATTACTGGCATTCAACTCGAAACCAAGTCATTTGAGAAATCCAAAAAGAAGTTCGGAGACATTCTTGAACTCGTAAGAAAGTTGGATTACTGATTTAATTATGATATATGAATGAATATACAAGTATGCTTGCATTAAGAAAAGCTGTAAAGTCCTTTGATAGATAATAGAAACATATGTACAAGGACTTAGAATGAATTGATCAAATGTGTAAGGTTAATCCTACACAAGCAAAACAACTTTGTAAAGTCCTTAAAAAGAAATGATGTACAATGACTATAAATATAGAAAGATCAAACATGTTAAGTTGATCTTATGTTCTAATAGATAGGCTTGTCTTCTCGTCGAGCACTGTACCAGAAATTGTAGTCTGCCAGGAGAGTCAAGGAAAACTCGAGAGCTATCGAGGCAGAATCATAGTTTGTAAGATAGTTGATCTCGGAAATCGTAAACTTCCAGGAGAGACGAGGAAGGATCGTAGTGTGCCGAGGAGAACTTCCTCAGGACCATAGTCTGCTGAGGAAGTCATGTTCTGAATCGTAGAGACAGCCTGCCTACAAGTAAAGGATCGTAGATAACACTCGGAGTCGTAGAATCTACTCGGTCAAGTAAGGGATCGTAGACTACACTCAGAATCGCAGAGTCTACTGATCGTATCAAAGGCAAAGATCGTAGTCGAGCAAGATCAGATGAAGATAACAAACACCATGATAGAAATCGTAGAGTGTCAAGATCTGATCTCAGAGTTGTAGTGTCTGCACAGCCAAAGCTGAATCGTAGAGTACAGAACTAAGACCTCAACAGATATGCTCACAATGCCAAGGCAGAATCGTAGAGTAAATACGAGTCTCAATGAATGAGCACTCCTAGAATATCCAAAGGAATGAAACCTCTGGTTGACACTTCATAAATACGTCCCACCTAAAGGAAACCAGAGAGCACTCAACGAATGGCATGCAAGCTAACAGAAGACCTAAGCACCAACCCAATCAGCATCAAGATTGAGTTGTGAAGCCATTCGAGATGAAGTCTTCATCAAGATGATCATAAGAAGACTTTAGTAGCTGACTAAGGAAAGTCAGCAAATGCAGTAGCTGTCAAGTAGAAAGATGACAACGATCTTGGAAGCAACCAAGATCGTAGTCTTTGCTAAAATAAAAAGGAACTGATGGAGTACACACTAAGATATTGGTCAGCCTCTAAAGAACAAGGCTAAAGTGATTAAGCATTGGGTCAGTCTATTGATGATAAGTGAACGGGAGATCACAAGGAAAAAGCGAACTGAACATGCCACAAATCTGAAGTGTCTTGTTATTTAGAAGTGGACAGAACAAGGAATCAAGTCATCAGTATCTGAGAACAGTCGAGGTAAACAGAAGTAATGAAGCACTACATAAATAGAGGAAGAGGTGTTCTACACTAAAGATCAAGTGAACACTCCTCAAGATCGTAGTGTTATTTCTACAAGTCAACAATAACACTACAATCAGGTCCATGAAGACATGCATCAGAAACGTAAAGTTCAAATAGCTGAAGACTGAAACATTGGCAACGGTTCAATCTGAAGAATAATATTTGGACAAGAGCTTATTGAGAGCATCTATGCAAGGACAACCTCTGATCGAGAAATCAGAAGGGTGAAATAATGTCATCGACCTGCCCAAGACATCAAAGTGACATATCTGACAGGGTTGGTGAAATAGCAGACTGCAGTGATAGGAAGTTTGAAAAAGATGTCATGTCACATCTGTAGTCTGCACCAAATAACTCGAGATCTGCGAAGCAATTTGAATAGCTTTCAATGGGTACTTTCCAACGGGAAGATTGGGAAGTAGTATAAATCATCAGATCTTCAAAGATCAAGAGGTGCTGAAAATTATGAAGTTGCAGAATCTTTGAGTTGGTGAATGCTATAGTTGACTTTACGAGTTCCACCAAAGATAAATAGAACAAGTCTCAGTGACAGTGAGACTACCAAGGTGGAAGTGAAGCAGCTTTGAAGAAGAACTTAAACAGATCAAAGCTTCACTCAACAAAGATGAGAATGCCACTAAAGATGGCAGCCAAGCTAAGAGCCGAGAAGGCCAAACAGATAGCATTCAAAAAAGTGGCTGAGTACAAAGAAGATCAAAAGAGCCACTCTATGAATCACCATGAACCGAAAGCTAAAACTGAACAAGTACAGAACCATATCTGCAAAGTATTCAAGAAAGGTTCAGGGATTGCTAAGTGCCAGGCAATGTCTACTAAAAGCACAGAGATTTAGCCAACCCAGATGGTGATGGTGCAAAGCTGATACTAGATAAGGTTAAGTAGAAAAGAATGAAGATCAGTTGCACCAAAGAAGATGTGGTCCATACTCAAAATAGAATGCAAAGAGGACCACACCAAGCTGCTAAGTACAAAAGATGTTCAGAGCTTAATGACATCTTAGCAGCTCAGCACCAACAACAACAACAACAACAACAACAACAACAACAAGTCAGGGCCTGAGGGGTCCTTGTTCGGAGGGACTAAATGAAGTTCCAAGCCTACTGGGCTTGAAGAGTTCCTAAGGAACTAGAGAAGTTCCAAGGCTGCTGGCCTTGAAGAGTTCTTAGTGAACTGAAGTCCCAAGGCTGCTGGCCTTGAAGGAATCTTAGTGATTCAGGGTGCTTCCCTTCCTTAGTGGAAATACTGCTAGTTGAAAGCAAAAGAGTGGATTAGGAGCTTGAGTCTCTGAACCACTTAAAACCCCTTGTGTCTTTTACTTTATGTCATTTATATTATGTATATTAACTGCTATAACTGATATGTATGTTTTAACTGCTTACCACTGAACTAACTCTACGAATAATGTATGTATGATTATGATTATATCAATGAAGGGGATCTTTTACTTATCCCGTCGTGCTTGAAAAGATTCTTATGTTTGTTATATGCTAAATTATTAGCAATACAAAATAAACCAGAAAAGTATTTGAAATCAAAAAGGATCTATTCAACCCCCCCTTCTAGATCTATTATGCCTACTGGGAACTAACAAATAGTATTCCGACACGAAAAGTGTCCCAAATACCCGAGCGAATAATACTAGAGTGAATAGTAATCGGGTGAATAGTAACTCGTGAATAGTACTCCGACATAAAAAGTGTCCCGAATACCCGATTGAACAATATAACCTCCAGACATCAATTATTATCGGAATAGATGTCGATTTCTACTAACATAAATAATCCCAACACAATGAATCTATCAAATTCATCTTTAATCAACACGAACTTATTCATCATTAATATCATAACTCATAATATTTAACAACCAGGTCGTTCCCAGGAAAGAGGGGGCTTTCCGATAAGGATTTTTCCTTATTGACGCGCAATTAGGTGACCAAACATCTCCTTGACAGAACTTCTAGAGATTATAAATATTGCAATTTAATAATATGAACAACTTTGTTGTCTCAATTATTATTTTAATAATATATCATATGATGCAGATGATACTGTGACAATAATTGAATCAATAATATGAGAGATATGATGCAGCAATTATTGTAGCAATAATTGAGTATAACTGAGTGACTTCTCTTGTAAGCATCAATAATCAATACCATGTGCTACTATGCAACTACGCGTATTACTATACTTTTACTACCAAGTAGTTTAACAGTTTTAACGGTAACACTTCCGCCATATTTTTATAAAAAGATAATTCAGTCATTTTCTTACTACGACAATACTTCCGTTGTGGGTTCACCAATGATTGTGTCGTCGTATGGATATTCCCGACAAAAAGAATATTCCCCGACCAAACGAATATTTTATAACAACTTTCATACTTTGTAAAATTTGTAAATATCACCCACAACTATAACATTATATCAAATCCACACCATAATATTAAAAAAAAATATTTCGAGAATTTTAAATCTTTATTCATAAAATTTGGAGTCTCACAATCTCCCCTCCTTATGAAATTTCGCCCTCAAAATTTACGTACGTACCTTGTATGCCAAAGAGATGAGGATACCTTGACTTTATTTTATATTCTAACTCTTGAGGTATAACCTTTGAATGTCGAATTTGGTCATTCCTATCCAAGATTTTAACACGTATCTCCTCATACGTTAAATATTTTGCTATCTCGTCTGGTTCTAATTTAATAATGTGGTTCAGGTCGTCCACATATTTACGTAACATCGATACGTGAAAAACGTTATGAACATGTGACATACTTAGCGGTAAAACGAGTCTATAGGCCACAGTTCCTACTCAATCGAGGATTTCAAATTAACTAATAAAATTAAGGGTTGAGATTTCCTCTCTTCATCGATTCTTGCTTCTAGAATAACGCCCTCTTGAACCTTCTTCGTCACATTCATCAGCTCTGAGTATGTAGCTTGGGCGGCTGTAACTTTATCGATTAAAGTCGATTCTAATCATATATTCGCCATCATCACATGAGTCCCTGGAGTCTTTAACTCTATCTCCATCCTTTGTAAGTTATACGAAATGGGTTTTTGTGTTAACAACATCGCACTCATGAATGCATACGATCTTCTACTCAATGCGTCAACTACCACGTTCGCTCTTCCACGATGATATTGAATGATATAATCATAATCTTCAATAGCTCAAGCCAATGTCTTTGGCGCATTATACGTTCGTTTTGGTTGAAGAAATATTTAAGGGTTTTAGAAATGGGTTTTGTACTGGGGTTAATACAAAATTCGATTTCACGCTCTGGGGGTAGGCCAGGAAGTTCTTCAAAAATACGTCAAGAAATTTATTAACAATAGAAATATCATTCAAAACTGTGACCCTCATCTAAGACTTGGATAGTACGTCACATTGATACCTATCAACTTGCCATCGTCATTCATGACATCGCCTACAAAAAGTCTGGCTTCGGTTCATTCCACACAAGGAAGTCACCAGATAAAGTCTCAGGGCTCTTTACTTATGGATTGATATGATAATGATTGACTTTAGTGGTTTGGTTGCTTGAATTCGCATAACAGGTTGGTTAGGAATATGAAAGCTAACAACCTTACGAAAAGCATGATGAGTAGTTAACCAATCGATTTCTAAAATCACTTCAAAGGCAAGTATTTTCAAAGAGATAAGATCGACAGGTAATGTGAAAGTGTCGATTTGAATCAAACAAGATTAATAAACAGTGGAGGTAACGAAGGTTTCTGCTAACGAAGTTTCAACTAATAAGTCAAAGTCTAACTTCTCATGAGTTAAAAATAAACGTTGAGCACAAACAAGAGAGATAAAAGAATGGGTAGAACATGTATCTAATAAGGTATAGACTTCGCAAAAATTTATAATTAACTAACCCGTGCTAACTTCGTTTGGGTTACTCACTTTTGGAGAAGTCACGAAAAATGCTCTTCCTGAAACCACCGATTTTGTTTTGTCCGTATCTGCCTTTGGTGCCACCGTCCCAGCTGGACTTGACTTCACTATACGACAAAATCAAGCTAAATAACCTTCTCTTCTTGAAATTTCCACTTTTATTATCTTGGCCATGATTACCACCGAAGTGGTTACCATTCTTGGCATGATAATTTCCCCCACGATGGTCATCATTGTTCCGATGGCCGTTGCCACCGGTATGATAATTATCGTGTTGTTGGTCATTACCTTTTGGTTGTGCTAACTCACTATCACGCTCCAATAACTAAGCCCTATTCACAACATCTGAATATAAACAAAGTTTATGAGAAATGAGGTATTGACGTATATCGGGTTTCAAACCTCTTAGAAACATTCGCGTCATTCGCTCCTCATTATCGACCAAATGGGATGCAAACCGGGATAACTTCACAAATTTAGCCTCGTACTGCAATACGGTAATATTATTTTTCTCCATTACTTATCTCAACATTTTTCAGATGTCATTTTCAAACACTGTCACAAAACAAGGGTTAATTGACATATCACATATTATCTCTATACTCTGACCGACCAATTAAATACCAAATAAACTTAGGTAGGTCATACTAGCGAAGGAATTTCGCGTCTCTCCCCTCATAGTTCTTATCTCACATCTCAGCCAGGGATCATATCCCTAAGCTTTGATACCAACTGTGACGCCCCCAAAACAGGTATACATCACCTATCCTGAGTCGCCAAATACATAATACAAATAAAAACTTAATTATATAACTGTCGTGTAAAATACAACAAAACATATGCTATGAGTTTTAATACAAATATTGTCATCTAGACAATATGTAAGACCCCAACTTTTTAAATAAAAATAAATTTTCTATAATTATCATTTTTGAATATTATGGAATGAATTTAATACAATGTTATAGTTGTGGGTAATATTTATAAATTTTGCAAAGTATGCAAGTTGTCATATAATATTCGATTGGTCGGGGAATATTCGTTTTAAAAAGGAAATATTTGTAAGACGACAAAATTATTGGTGGACCCCACAACAGAATTATTGTCGGATTAAGAAAACGACAAAAATATTTTATTAAAAATAACGGCGGAAGTCTTACCATTGATACTGTTGAACTACTCGGTAGTAAAAGAATAGTAATACGCGTTGTTGCATAGTAGCACACGGTATTGATTATTGATATTTATGTGAGAATTCACTCCGTTTAATTCAATTATTGCCAATTAATAATATTAATTATTATAGCGATAATGAAGTTTTGTTCTATTCGTATTATTAACGTAATAAAACAGAAACATCTTTTTATATAAAACATAACACTTTATTAAAGTTATTCTATAAATAGAATATATTATATTTTATTATGCATAGTGTTGCATAATGTTTTGCATAGTGTTTGCATAGGAAAAATCTTTTTATATAAATAGAATATGTTATATTTTATTTAAAAGATTTTTCTTTAAATATGGACCGTCAGATTAAAGTAAATCAATCTGGACCATTCATGGATTAGTTACTATGCATTCCATTTTCCTATAAATAGAAGCTCATTCCTTCATTATTTTCTTACGAATTTACTGAACTCTAGAGAGAGAAATTATAGAGAGAGACTATAGAGAGATAGAAGAAAAGTATTTTGCTACTTTTATATTCAGTTTCTTTTACGGTAAGGGGTGTTAATCTTTCTTATTCATGAAGAGAACTGTTGTTATTCCATTTCTTATTATTCTGTTGGAATAACCTGTATACGCGGTCTACCCTATACTTGGTGATATTCTTCTATTATTCTGTTGGAACATCCTGTCTGTGTGTTTTACATCGGACCTGGTTCCGTCTTTATTATTATTCCGTTGGAACATCCTGTCTGTGTGTTTTACACCGGACCTGGTTCCGTCAAAATTATTATGTTGGAACATCTTATCGGTGCAAATTTTTCCTGACCTGGTTCGGTTATTATTATTCTGTTGGAATAACCTGTCTATGCGAAGTACCGCATGTATGGTGATTTCTGTTATTATTCCATTCTTTATTATACTCAGTTGGTTAAAGTTTTGACTTCTATACTCCATGAAATTAGTAGAATATCCTTGATATTTGCGCTTCATCCAATATCTTTTCATGGAAATATTCTTCTGATCATTCTTGAATTTTACTCTACAAAGCAGTATCATGTGGACAATTTGGACATTAGTAGTTCTTGGATAAATTAATTCTTGAACTTGTTTTATTGAATTCTTATATCATTTTCATAATCCTCATGTTTATATTTTTTGAAAGTCATCTGTGGCTTGTAGTGCATGGATGGACTTGGTATGATTATGACCAGGGATTATTCGGTGTAATCATGACCGTAATGTTAAAAATAATGCGGTAAAAGTCCTCATTGGCCCGTAGTGCATTGATGGACAGTTGTTGGCATGATCATGACCATTGATGAATACACAAATGTCCTTGGCCCGTAGTGCATGGAATTTGTGGTCGTGACCCTAATAAATATCCTTGGCCGTAGTGCAGGGATGATGTGGTTTATTTATTAAGCTGAGTCTCAACGATAAAAGTGATGAAAAACTTTTTAAATCATAAAAGATAGTAAATTTTATTCTCTACTTGACTCTTTTAATGGATTGCTTGATCCGCTGCTGTTAAACTTGATGTTGTTATATTTTATCAGTTTAATACTGTTGAAGGCTAACGATAATTTATTCTGCATTATCTTAGTCATAATATTTCTTACTAGGCTAGTTGAGCTCACCCTTTATTTCACTGTTCTCTTCAGGAAATGAGAATATAGCAAGGACTAGTCGGGGAACGGAGTGACGGTCCAGAGAATAGCATTAGTTGTCCTCACTATTCTGTGAAATAGTGTATTAATAATTGTAATGAGGACTCTTTTTGAGTTTGTATAATCTCTAGTAGACAATAATTGTATTCAAACTCACAGTTATATTTTGTCGTATTGTACACGACAGTTGTATTAGTAAGTTGTATTTGAATTATGTACCATGTATCTGACGACCCAAGATGGGTGATGTATACCTAATTTTGGGGGCGTCACAGTTGGTATCAAAGCTTAGGGATATGATCCTTGGCTAAGATGTGAGACTAGAACTAGGAGGGGAGAGACGGGGAATTCCTTCGCTAGTATGACCTACTTAAATTTATTTTGTACTTAAATTGGTTGGTCAAAGTTTAGAGATATTATGTTACATGTCAATTAATCTTTGTTTTGTGGCAGTATCTGAAAATGACATCCTAAAATATTGAGAATAACAATGGAGCACAAGAGATCGTTGAGTCTCCACATATCAATAATCGGGAGAATGTGCATCAGGAAGGCGACAATCCTCATGCAAACAACAACACTGACCAAATGATGAATGATGGATTGTTCAGAGGCTTTATGCAATTCATGCAACAGCAAGCGAGAGCGGCTCCTGTTCAAAATGTAGGTGGAAACACTGGAAATTCTCGGGCGGTCACCGCTAAACAGTTCAAGGAGTTGGGACCACCGGAGTTTAAGGGAGAGCCAAAACCACTTATTGCGGAAGCATGGATAAAGCAGATCACCAAAATATTTGATGTCTTGGGATGCTCCGAGGAGAAAAAGGTTTCCTTTGTCGCCTTTATGTTGCGCAGAGAGGCAGATTACTGGTGGGAATCGGTAAAACGTACTCAACCTGCCGAACTGAAGATGTCTTGGGAGAAGTTCCAAGAGCTGTTCAACAACAAATACTTTCCCGAAAGTATTCGTCACATGAAGGAGGTGGATTTTATCAAATTGGAGCAAAACAATATGACCGTGTCGCAATACGAGGCAAAATTTGCAGAGTTATCCCGGTTTGCGTCCCACTTGGTGGATAATGAAGAGAGAATGGCGCGATTGTTTTTAAGAGGTTTGAAGCCGGAGATACGTCAACATCTTATTTCTCATAAACTGTGTTTGTATTCAGATGTTGTAAATAGGGCTCAGTTGGTAGAGCGCGATAACGAGTCAACGCAATCAAAAGAGAACAGCCAGCAAAATGATAATACCAGTGAGAGCAGTCATCGAAGCGGTGACAACAAGCGAGGAGGAAATCAACAGGCCAGAAATGGTAACCACTTCGGTGGTAATCAGGGCCAAAATAATAAGAATGGACATTTCAAGAAGAGGAGATTCAACAATGATGGAAAGACGTCAGCACCAGCAACCGTGGTTAAGGAAGGAGAAAGACCACCTATCATATGCTTCAAATGCGGAGGGGAGGGACACATCAGTCCAAATTGCGCGATGCCGTCCAAAGCATGTTATAATTGTGGAAGAGAAGGCCACTTAGCCCAATTTTGTCGTTCACCGAAGACAAATTCAACTAGGATGGAGGCACCAAAGGTTGTCCCAGAAAAGTCAAAGCCGGTAGTGCAAGGGAGAGCGTTTTTTGTGACCTCCCAGAAATCAAGGAACCTGCATGAGGTCATCACGGGTAAGCTTATCATAAACTCTAGCGAAGTCTACACTTTATTTGATACCGGTTCTACCCATTCTTTTATTTCTCCTACTTGCACTCAACGATTAAATTTGACTCCAGAGGAATTAGACTTTGACTTATCTGTGGAAACTCCGTTGGGAGAAACCTTCATTATATTCACGGTTTGTAAGTCTTGTTTGGTTCAAGTTGGTACCCACGCATTACCTGTCGATCTTATTGCATTAAAAATACTTGCATTTGATTTAATTCTAGGGATTGATTGGTTAACTACTCATCATGCAAAAATTGATTATTTTCGTAAGGTTGTTAGCTTTCATATTCCTAATCGACCTATTATGCGAATTCAAGCAACCAAACCATTAAAATCAATCACTGTCATATCAAGCCATAAAGCTATTCATTTATTGAAAAACAGATGTCAAGCTTTCTTAGCTCATATCACATATCTAAACAAAAATACGTCAGTTTTGAAAAATATTTTTATTGTTAATGAATTTCCTGACGTATTCCCAGAAGAACTTCCTAGCCTACCCCCAGAGTGTGAAATTGAATTTTGTATCGACCTTGAACCCGGTACAAAACCCATTTCCAAAGCCCCATATCGAATGGCTCCTATTGAACTTCAGGAGTTAAAGACTCAACTGCAGGAATTGTTAGACATTGGCTTTATTCGTCCTAGTACTTCTCCTTGGGGTGCTCCTGTTCTATTCGTGAAGAAGAAAGATGGGAGTATGCGACTTTGTATTGATTATTCGGAGTTAAATCATGTCACCATCAAAAATAGGTATCCATTGCCACGTATTGATGACATGTTTGACCAGTTGCAAGGAGCCAAATTCTTTTCAAAGATTGATCTTCGTTTCGGATATCACCAATTGAAGATTAGAACCGATGACATTTCAAAGACGGCTTTCAGAACTCGGTACGGGCATTATGAATTCCTAGTCATGTCCTTTGGATTGACTAATGCTCCTGCTGCCTTCATGGATATGATGAACCGAGTATTCAAGGAATATTTGGATCACTTTGTGGTCGTCTTTATTGATGACATCCTCATTTATTCCAAAAGCCGTGAAGATCATGAGGAACACTTGAGGCTGATACTCCAAAAGCTTCGTGAATACAAGCTTTATGCCAAGTTGAAGAAATGTGAGTTCTGGCTTGAGGAAGTAGCATTCCTTGGGCACGTGGTATCAAGTCATGGAATATCTGTTGACCCAGCAAAGATTGAAGCTATTCAAAGCTGGGAGCAACCTAAATCAGTGACCAAAGTACGTAGCTTTCTCGACTTAGCTGGTTATTATCGGATATTCGTAGAAGGGTTTTCTCGAATAGCTACTCCACTAACTCAGCTAACTCGGAAAGATACAAAGTTCGGTTGGAGTGAGGAATGTGAGAAGAGTTTTCAAGAACTCAAGAGGAGACTCATTTCAGCACCTGTTCTGACAATACCATCTGGTTCGGAGGGATTTGTCATCTACAGTGATATTTTGGGCAAAGGGTTAGGATGTGTTCTCATGCAACATGGGAAAGTCATAGCCTATGCCTCACGACAACTCAAAGAATATGAGAGAAATTATCCTACTCATGACCTAGAGTTAGCAGCTGTTGTCTTCGCACTTAAAATTTGGAGGCATTACTTGTATGGGGAGAAAGTGGAGATCTTTACAAATCATAAAAGCCTCAAATATTTCTTCACTCAAAAGGAACTCAACATGCGACAACGACGTTGGCTTGAATTTTTGAAATATTATGATCATACCATCCAATACCACCCTGGAAAAGTGAACGTGGTAGCTGATGCATTGAGTAGAAGATCATATGCGGGTGCGAGTGCAATATTGTCAACGCAAAGGCCCATTTTGTATGACTTGCAAAGGATGGAGATAGAGAAAAAGACTCCAAGGACCCACGTGATGATGGCGAATTTACGAGTAGAACCGACTTTAATTGATAAAATTAAAGCTGCTCAAGTTACAGATCCGGAGCTGATGCGTATGAGGAAAAAAGTACAAAAAGGTGCGATGCCAGAAGCAAGAATCGATGAAGAAGGAATACTTTGAGTCAACTCCGGACTTTGTGTTCCTAACGACCCTGATTTAAAGTATAAAATCATGATAGAGGCGCACAACACACCGTTTGCAATCCATCCTGGGAGTACCAAAATGTATCATGATCTTCGATATACATTTTGGTGGGGCAATATGAAGAGAGAGATAGCGCTTTTTATCTCAAGGTGTCTAACGTGTCAACGAGTCAAGGCGGAGCATCAAATACCAAAAGGTCCATTGCAACCACTTGAAATTCCAGAATGGAAGTGGGAGCATATTACCATGGATTTCGTTACTGGTCTTCCCAAAGTTTCTCAAGGCATAGATGCGATTTGGGTCATTGTTGATAGATTGACCAAGTCTGCTCATTTCTTACCAATACGAGAAACTTATACACTTGAACTTCTTACTCGTATGTACATAAACAAGGTTGTAAGATTGCATGGTATGCCAGTATCCATAGTTTCTGATCGAGACCCAAGATTCACTTCGCAATTTTGGGTTAGTTTGCAAAAAGCTATGGGCACAGATTTACGATTTAGCTCGGCATATCATCCTCAGACGGACGGACAGTCAGAGAGGACTATTCAAACTCTTGAAGATCTATTAAGACTCTGTGTCCTTGATTTCAAGGGAAGTTGGGACAAGTTCTTACCATTGGTGGAGTTTTCCTACAACAACAGTAATCAAGCAAGTATTGGCATGGCTCCGTTCGAGGCGTTGTATGGAAGAAAGTGTCGTTCTCCAGTATATTGGGATGAGGTGGGTGAAGCAACGTTGTTGGGACCGGATTTGGTACGTATGACTACGAAAAAGATTCAAACGATCCGGAAACGTATAAAAAACTCACAAGATCGACAAAAGAGTTATGCTGATCTTCATCGAAAGGACGTGGAATTCGATATAGGAGATCATGTGTTGTTACGTGTTGCTCCATGGAAAGGAGTTACGAGATTTGGAAAGAGAGGAAAGCTCAATCCTCGATTCATCGGCCCATTTTTAATCCTCGATCGAGTAGGAACTGTGGCCTATAGACTCGCTTTACCGCCAAGTATGTCTTGTGTTCATAACGTTTTTCACATATCCATGCTACGTAAATATGTGGAAGACCCGAACCACATTATTGAGTTAGAACCGGACGAAATAGCGGAAGATTTAACGTATGAAGAGGTTCCTGTTCAAATCTTGGATAAGAAGGAACATATTCTACGCACCAAGGTTATACCTCAAGTCAAAGTTTTGTGGAGAAACCACGATGTTGAGGAAATGACTTGGGAGTTAGAATCTGAAATGAAATCAAGGTATCCTTACCTCTTCGACATACCAGGTACGTACCCTAATTTCGAGGGCAAAATTTCTTAAGAAGGGAGGTTGTAAGACCCCAACTTTTTAAATAAAAATGAATTTTCTATAATTATCATTTTTGAATATTATAGAATGAATTTAATATAATGTTATAGTTGTGGGTAATATTTATAAATTTTGCAAAGTATGTAAGTTGTCATATAATATTCGATTGGTCGAGGAATATTCATTTTAAAAACGAAATATTCGTACGACGACAAAATTATTGGTGGACCCCACAACAGAATTATTGTCGGATTAAGAAAACGACAAAAATATTTTATTGAAAATAACGGCGGAAGTCTTATCGTTGATACTGTTGAACTACTCGGTAGTAAAAAAATAGTAATACGCGTTGTTGCATAGTAGCACACGGTATTGATTATTGATATTTATGTGAGAAGTCACTCCGTTTGATTCAATTATTATCAATTAATAATATGAATTATTATAGCGATAATGAAGTTTTGTTTTATTCGTATTATTAACGTAATAAAATAGAAACATCTTTTTATATAAAATAGAATACTTTATTAAAGTTATTCTATAAATAGAATATATTATATTTTATTATGCATAGTGTTGCATAGTGTTTGCATAGTAAAAATCTTTTTATATAAATAGAATATGTTATATTTTATTTAAAAGATTTTTCTTTAAATATGGACCGTCAGATTAAAGTAAATCAATCTGGACCGTTCATGGATTTGTTACTATACATTCCATTTTCCTATAAATAG
Source organism: Panax japonicus (assembly GCA_020205505.1). NCBI lineage: Eukaryota > Viridiplantae > Streptophyta > Magnoliopsida > Apiales > Araliaceae > Panax > Panax japonicus. The sequence continues at coordinate 41,939,761 of CM035108.1, read as the reverse complement.
AAGCTCATTCCTTCATTATTTTCTTACGAATTTACTAAACTCTAGAGAGAGAAATTATAGAGAAAGACTATAGAGAGATAGAAGAAAAGTATTTTGCTACTTTTATATTCAGTTTCTTTTATGGTAAGGGGTGTTATTCTTTTTTATTCATGAAGAGAACTGTTGTTATTCCATTTCTTATTATTTTGTTGGAATAACCTATATACGCGGTCTACCCTATACTTGGTGACATTCTTCTATTATTCTGTTGGAACATCCTGTCTGTGTGTTTTACACCGGACCTGGTTCCGTCTTTATTATTATTCCGTTGGAACATCATGTCTGTGTGTTTTACACTGGACCTGGTTCCGTCTTTATTATTATTCCATTGGAACATCCTGTCTGTGTGTTTTACACCGGACTTGGTTCCGTCTTTATTATTCTGTTGGAACATCCTATCGGTGCAAATTTTTCCTTACCTGGTTCCGTTATTATTATTCTATCGGAATAACCTGTTTATGCGAAGTACTGCATGCATGGTGATTTCTGTTATTATTCCATTCTTTATTATACTCAGTTGGTTAAAGTTTTGACTTCTATACTCCATGAAATTAGTAGAATATCCTTGTTATTTGCGCTTCATCCAGTATCTTTTCATGGAAATATTCTTCTGATCATTCTTGAATTTTACTCTACAAAGCAGTATCATGTGGACAATTTGGACATTAGTAGTTCTTGGATAAATTAATTCTTGAACTTATTTTATTGAATTCTTATATCATTGTCATCATCCTCATGTTTATATTTTTTGAAAGTCATCTATGGATTGTAGTGCATGGATGGACTTGATATGATTATGACCAAGGATTATTCGGTGTAATCATGACCGTAATGTTACAAATAATGCGATAAAAGTCCTCATTGGCCCGTAGTGCATTGATGGACAGTTGTTGGCATGATCATAAACATTGATGAATACACAAATGTCCTTGGTCCGTAGTGCATGGAATTTGTGGTCGTGACCCTAATAAATATCCTTGGCCGTAGTGCAGGGATGATGTGGTTTATTTATTAAGCTGAGTCTCAGCGATAAAAGTGATGAAAAAAATTTTAAATCATAAAAGATAGTAGATTATATTCTCTATTTGACTCTTTTAATGGATTGCTTGATCCGCTACTGTTAAACTTGATGTTGTTATATTTTATCAGTTTAATACTGTTGAAGGCTAACGATAATTTATTCTGCAATATCTTAGTCATAATATTTCTTATTGGGCTAGTTGAGCTCACCCTTTCTTTCACTGTTCTCTTCAGGAAATGAGAACATAGCAGGGACTAGTCGGGGAACGGAGTGACGGTCTAGAGTATAGCATTAGTATTCCTCACTATTCTGTGAAATAGTGTATTAATAATTGTAATGAGGACTCTTTTTGAGTTTGTATAATCTCTAGTAGACAATAATTGTATTCAAACTCACAGTTATGTTTTTTCGTATTGTACACGACAGTTGTATTAGTAAGTTGTATTTGAATTATGTACCATGTATTTGACGACCCAAAATGGGTGATGTATACCTAATTTTGGGGGCGTCACACAATATCCACACTCAATGGAGTCCTAATTACATTTATTATCACACTATTTTATAGAATAGTGAGGACTACTATGACACCATCTCGGACCATCACTCCGTTCCCCGACTAGTTCCGGCTACGTTCTCATTTCCTGAAGAGAACAATGAAAGAAATGGTGAGCTCAACTAGCCCAATAAGAAATATTATGCTTAAGGTAATGCAAGATAAATTATCATTAGTCTTCAACAATGTTAAACTGATAAAATACAATAGACATCAAGTTTAACAGCAGCGGAATAAGCAATCCATTAGAAGAGTCAAGTAGAGCATAAAATCTACTATCTTCTATGATTTAAAAAGATTTTTATCAACTTTATCGCTAAGACTCAGCTTAATAAATAAACCACATCATCCCTGCACCACGGCCAAGGATATTCATGTAATCATCAATGGTCATGATTATACTGAATAATCCATGGTCATAATCATATCAACAACTGTACACCAATAAACTACATGCTAATGAGGACTTTTACCACATCATTCGTTACATTACGGTCATGATTATACCGAATAATCCTTGGTCATAATCATACCAAGTCCATCTCTGCACGTAAGCCAAAAATGACTTTCATCACAATATAAGCATGAGGATGATGACAATAATATAAGTATTAATCAAACGAAAATAAGGATAAATATTAAAGACTTTAAATTTATCCAAATATTATCCATCTCTTAAATAACTCATAATCTAATTTTGTTAATATTATAACAATATTTTAATCACTTATTAAACTTATAAATAATTTAATTTAATTGTTTACACTTTACCAAATAATGCATTTAATCATTCAAAAATGTCATACTCGTAAGATTTCATCACCAATAATCAAATCACTCATCAAAAATCTGCATATACCTTATATAAGATTTTCAAGCCCTAAAATCCTATTTACCAATTCTTCAACTTCACATAACATATTTAACTCATATGTTTGTAACTAAACCATTTTCATGAAAAATCACTAAATCAACTTATTATTCTTTCTATCCTTTGTCCAAACATATATACATATATTTTATACACAACAAGTATTTTTTTATAATTTTTCAACTCCCTTAAGTATTTTTCAAAAATCAATTTCTAATTAATTCTTTAAGAAATTAGCTACCTCAAGTATAACTCCAAAAATTTCCAAATCTTGGCAGGATCTTACACATGTTAACGTGATCTTCCGGTTTAAATTTCATGGTCATCGAAGTTATAGAACTCTGGTTATAGTTTTTTTCGTCAAAAAAACCTAAATATTAAAATAGTCATAACTTGCTCATTTTAAATCGGAATTTGCTCATTTTTGTACAGGAGGTATTTTATACCATATATTTCCATGTCCCAAAAGGCCAGAATTTTTCTCACAAATTAAGTGACCGAAACAACCCTTACAAAATTGTGGACAATAGTTTTTTGGTACTTTGCAGTTTTTGACTCTTTTGCTAAAATCAGTCCACACGAAAATCTACAACACCATTTCTAGTGATTTCACTTGGATAAGTTAGAAAACTCATAGATCTAACTCTAGAACTTAACCACACTCAAAAATTCAAAATATAATAGGAGATATGGTCAATTGAATTTCATGTTCTATTTTCACCAAAATCTGATTTTCAACCCTTTATGACTTCTAAGAAACTTTCATGTCTTCACATAATAACAAACATAAATCATCATAACACTTACTAATACTACATATACGCATGATTTTCATCAGACCAATGCTTTTATTATGACTTTCATCATAATCAACAGTCCAATGCTTATATTATGACTTTCATCATAATCCACGTAAACAGATCATTTCCATAATTTAATAAGAAATGAATATAAAGGATCATTCACCATGCATGTGGTAATCCACATATACAAGTTATTCCAACAGATTAATAAAGAATGGAATAATAGAAGAATTCACCATGCATGCGATAGATCGCACAGACAGGTTATTCTCAACAGATTAATAAAGAACGGAACCAGGTCAGGCGTAATCCGCACCGACAATATGTTCCAACAGAATAATAAAGAACGGAACCAGGTCAGGCATAATTTGCACCGACAAGATATTCCAACAGAATAATAATTAATGGAATAACAACAGAATTCACCAGGCATGCGATAGACTTCACAGACAGGTTATTCCAACAGAATAATAAAGAATGGAATAACAGAAGAATTTCACCATGTATGCGGTACTTTGCATAGACAGGTTATTCCAACATACTAATAAAGAATGGAATAACAGAAGTTCTCTTCATGAATACAAAAGAAATAATACCCCTTACCATTGAAGAAACTGGATATTGGAAAAGTGAGGTAGCAGACTTCTCTTCTTCTTTCTCTCTATAATTTCTCTCTCTAGAGTTTCAGTGAATTTATAAGAAATAATGAAGGAATGAGCTTCTATTTATATGAGAATGGACTGAATAGTAACTAATTCATGAATGGTCCAGATTGATTTATTTTTAAACGGACGGTCCATATTAATTTATTATTAAAACTTAAAGCAACGGTCCATACTGATTCACTATTAAAAATTTAAACCAGCGATCCATATTGATTCACTATTAAAATTTAAACCAACGATCCATATTGATTTACTATTATAATTTCAACCAACGGTCTGAAAAATTAGCACATCTCCTTGTGGAATAATATTGTACCCAAAAATGATTTTGACCGAAAAGAAATATATTTTTCAGGTGAATAGTAACTTGTGAATAGTAACTCGGGAATAGTATCCCGACACAAAAAGTGTCTCAAATACCCAGTGAATAATACTAGAGTGAATAGTAATCGGGCGAATAGTAACTCATGAATAGTAACCCGTGAATAGTATTCCAACACGAAAAGTATCCTAAATACCCGAGTGAATAATACTAGAGTGAATAGTAATCGGGTGAATAGTAACTTTTGAATAGTAATCCGTGAATAGTATTCCGACACGAAATGTGTCCCAAATATTCGAGTGAATAATACTAGAGTGAATAGTAATCGGGTGAATAATAACCCGTGAATACTACTCCGACACGAAAAGTGCCCCGAATACCTGATTGAACAATATAACCTCCCGACATCAATTATTATCGAAATAAATGTCTATTTTCACTAACACTAATAATTCCAACACAATGAATCTATCAAATTCATCTTTAATCAACACGAACATATTCATCATTAATATTATAACTCACAATATTTAACAATCAGGTCGTTCCCAGGAAAGAGGGGGCTTTCCAATAAGGATTTCTCCCTATTGGCGCGTAATTAGGTGACCAAACATCTCCTTGACAGAACTTCTAGACATTGTAAATATTACAATTTAATAATATGAACAACTTTGATGTCTCAATTATTAATTTAATAATATATCATATTATGCAGATGATATTGTGACAATAATCGAATCAATAATATGAGAGATATGATGCAGCAATTACTGTAGCAATAATTGAGTATAACTAAGTGACTTCTCTCGTAAGCATCAATAATCAATACCGTGTGCTATTATGCAATCACGCGTATTACTGTACTTTTACTACCGAGTAGTTCAACAGTTTTAACGGTAACACTTTCGTCGTATTTTTATAAAAAGATAATTCAGTCGTTTTCTTACTGCGTCAATACTTCTGTTGTGGGTTCACCAATGATTGTGCCGTCGTACGGATATTCCCGACAAAAAGAATATTCCTCGACCAAACGAATATTTTATAACAACTTGCATACTTTGTAAAATTTGTAAATATCACCCACAACTATAACATTATATCAAATCCACACCATAATATTCAAAAAAAATATTTCGAGAATTTTAAATCTTTATTCATAAAATTTAGGGTCTCACAGCATTGATTCTTTTCAAAGGTATATCTTTATCCTTTCTCAATTAATAATATTTCATAAAATTATTCATTAAAATTATAAAAAAAAATTAAATTATTATTTTACATACTTTCATTGCGTTTACAATAAGATTGTATGTTTTAATCTTGTTTACGCAATCCTATATCAACACCTGTCCAACATCATTCAATACCTCTGTTACTCTGTAACAAACCAACAGTACTTCCATATCCTGATATTTTGTGCATGTTTTATTTCTATCGTCCTTTTTTTGCTATTAGTAATGACAGAAATATATATATATATATATATATATATATAACTAGGATCAGGTTCGGGAGTCCGAACCTGATTAATAGACCTGGTAAAATTGGCCCAGGCCCGCGGGCCGGGCCGGGCTGGCCCGTAAAAATTGAACTTTGGGCTTAACATTTTTAGCCCATGGAAACTTAGGCGTTTTTGGCCCGGCCCGTGGTGGCCCGGCCCGGCCCGTGGTGGCCCGTGAGTTTTTTTTTTTTTTTAAATAAAATTTTGCTACTTGTAGGGCTTGAACACAAGACTTGTAAGTAAATAAATAAGAGTTCAAACCAACTAAGCTACAACAACTATTTATTTTTAATGCAATCTTCAATAAATTTTAACTATATTTGAAAATTATAAATAAGATATGTAGGTAATGTAGGTAATTAATTAATAATAATAATTTATAATACTATTAAAATTTTAATTGATTTAGATATGTAGTTAATAATTTCAAAGTATAAAACTATTAAACTAACAATTATTAGTTTAAGTTAGATAATATAATTATAAAAATTTAAAATAATATAACAATTATTAGATTGCAAGTCCAAAATCTATACACAATAATATAGATAATTTTATCCCTTAATTATGCAATCCCCTACTTATTGTAGTACATTTGGAAAGTAAATTAATCATTATCCCTTAATTATGCATTTCCTCTACTTATTTGGAAAGTAAATCAACCATTATCCCAAATCATGCCTTTAGAATAATATCTAAAATTATAATACTATTAAAATTTTAATTGATTGAGATATGTAGTTAATTTAAGTAATTAAAATTATTATTATTAATATTTTTGGTGTATCAAGATTTTGCAAAAAAAAAAAGCCCGCGGCCCGGCTCGGCCCGCCCAACCCGGGCCACGGGCCTTACTTTTTCAGCCCGCCAAAACCCGGGCCGTTTTAGCCCGGCCCGTTTTTGGCCCGCCCGCGCTCGGCCCGGCCCGGGCCCGCCTGCCCGTTTGCCAGGTCTACTGATTAAAATGCGGACCAAATTTTTTTTTATAGAACAACTAAAAAAAAATTATGGAACTAATTTTTTTACATAATATATGTTTTGGGTGTGATTTGAATACCTATAACAAAAAATGTATGTACAATCCGCACAGACTGTACAGATATATTTTGATATATGTATCCAAATCACACCCAAAATACTGTATTATGTAAAAATTCAAAATCCATATTTTTTTTAGTTGTTTTAAAAAAAAAGCAAAAAAAGTCCGAATTTTATTAAAATACAGGAGTCCAGACTTGACTTGATCAGGACTATATATATATATATATATATATATATATATATATATATATATATATATATATATGTTTGTGTGTGTGTGTGTATGTATGTGTGTGTGTGTGATTTGAGTGTGCTCCAACCCTTTTTAATTAGTGTTTTAAGGTTATGCATAAACTCAATACAGTAAAACCTCTATTTAAGAATAGACTTGGGAACAAACTATTTATATTCTAATTGAGAGGTTATTACTAAATAGAGGTATTAGCACAAAATATTTTTCGAACACCCAAAAATATCCACTTTAACAAAAATATCAATAAGAACTCTCTAATAATTATTATTTAAAAAATATTTATGCAAAGTTGTTTGGCACAACGATTTACTTTTTAGAGTTGTTACCACATCTTTAGATTTTCAAAGTAGAAAAATATAGTCTTTTATAGGAAATGTAGTCTTTTATAGGAAAATATGGTCGATCTTCTATAGGAAATGTAGTCTTTTATAGGAAAATGTAATCCTTTATAAGAAATATAGTCTTTTATAGGAAAATATAGTTCTTTATAGAAAATGTAGTCTTTTATAAAAAATGTAGTCTTTTAAAATTAATATTCTCTCTCTCTCTCTCTCTCTCTCTCTCTCTCTCATATATATGTATGTATATGAAATTATTACTATATAAAGGTATAGTTTCTTAATACGGAACTTAAAAAGTATATAACATATTACAATTTAGAGGTTATTTCTATTTATAATTGGCCCAAATTGGGACCAATTTTTTTTATAATATTATAGAGGTTATTCTTATATAGAGTATTCCTAAATAGAAGTTTTACTGTAATTTGGTTTATAAACTAATGAGTCAATATATATTAACTAAAATTATTTAGGTTATTTAACTATTTTAAATTTTTTAAGTTGGTTGAAATTAAACTCATATTTTTCAAAAAAACAAACAAACTCAAACCAATTAATTGATTTGACCCTTTTTTATTTTAGAATTCGGTAGACAATCATTTTTATAGATCATTTTGAACTGTTTAAGACTCATCAGTCTTCTAATTGGTGCGCACTCTATTTTTTTAGATCATTTATAGTATTGCTTACAATGATGAGGTTTTTTATACCATGCCTTCACAATGTTGCGGTTTTTATACCCTGCAATGTTGTTAATTATGACATTTATTTAGCATGGTATGAAATAATATACTATAAATATGTTTAAATTTTTTATAAAAAGACTTTTTATTATATAAATATTAAGGATATTGTGTTATTTTATACTACTATTTATTATAAAAAAAGATTTTTTTTTTGTGAAAGAAGACTCATTAAATCCATTTTAAAAAAACTCATTATAAATTTTGTGTCATTCTATACTGCTAACCATGTTATATATACTCAATATATAACCGTTTATTATTTCATCAATGTGTGAAATTTTTATTTTGATAGTATATACTAACAGTAACCACACTCATGTAATATTTTTTGTCAAAAAATAATTATTGTCTATTTTTATATCCAATCTTTTGTCACCAAAATATTATTACAAATTTTAAGCTCAAATTAAATAAAATCAAATCAAAACTTAATTCACTATCCAATAACATCCATTTTGACCCAATTAGAGATACATTTTTACCTTTTTTGAGTCAATTCGCAAAATCCTAAAATTTAAAAATGATATGAAATTCTTTAATTTACTACTACTTGCCTCCTCATACTAGAAGAGAACTGAACTCGCTAATCCCTCATCTGCTTTAGATTTATTAAACAAAGACCCTTGAAATCAAAGTGAAACAAGATATGAAACTGGAAACTAGAAGATATGGAACCTTAACAACGATACTCAAAAGGTCAGGTCAACTCACATGCTTTCAGCTGAAAAAAATAACAAATTAGACTCGACTCTTTTCAAGAGTACAAGGTAGAATGCAACTATATAAATGCTTATATATAATTTTTGGTTATTAAAGAAAAGAAAATGTTATTTTGGGACAAATAGACTTCTATAAATAAACATGCTTTCTAAGTATGTTTCGCATATATGTTAAAATTAGTGTTAGACCACTTATTTTTTTACATTAATCACGTATTAGGTATTTTTTTTCTCATTGACGTTGATGAATTTTTGAATTTAGATTAATTAGGATTTATATATAATTAATTCCAAGTTTTTATATATGTATGGAGGAGTAGTTGTTTAGTTGCTGTCTTCACAGCATGCGCGTAAATGTATTAGTCGAATAATTATGAAAACGTTTGGCCATAAATAATATTGGTAAGATTGAAATTTAAAATATGAGTTGACATTCATAATTATATAGTTTCAACATACATAATTCATATTAAAAATAGGTAATGTGATTTTAGTTTTTAAATGAAATCAGAACCAAATTTTATGAATAATAATCAATTCATAATCATATTTTGACATGTCTAGTTATGCACATAGATTAAAAAAATATAATTAATACTTTATTTGATTAATTAAATTGAGTATAAATTTCAATACTAGACTTCTAAAATTTCATTGTTATCAAATATAAATTTGTTCTAACATTAACAAACGTCTTTTTTTCCTTTCAAAGTATTTTTTTTATAGTATATAATTGGCCCAAACTTGCTGCTAGTTTGTTCGAAATGCCCATTACATATATTTATTCTGACAAAATATATAAATATTACGCTGATATTATGAATTAACTTTTTTTCATTCAAAATATTATAGAAAGTTCGTAAATAATTTGCCCAAACATGTTGAAAATGTAAATATTACCCTAACATTATCAAATAATTTTTTTTTCCCATTCAAAATAGTATTGAAAGTAAATAGTTGGCCATAACATGTTGCTAGCTAGTTTGTTCTAGGGCAAAAATTGGGTTGTGAAGACAAGGGACCCAAAGGCAAAAACAAGTTAATGGGGAAATGATGTGCCATCTACCTTGACTATCCATACACATGTACCTAAACTAGAGAAAGAAAGGTGGAGAAACCGTATGAGTTTGCATGATGCTAACATTACTTCTTTTCTATTCTTTCCCCATTCATTCTTCTTGCTTTGACCTAGACACCACACCACAACTCCCCCACATTTAACTTTACTTTATTCTTTTAATATTCTCCCATTCATCCTTCTACCGACATTTTTCTAGGGCAATTTAAGTCCTTTGGATATATATATATATATATATATATATATATATATATATATATATATATATATATATTGGACATATAAGTAACATCCTCTTTTTTGGATATAAATATTATTAGTAATCCATATAATATTTGTGGTGCTATAAGAGGGAATATTTTCACTATTATATGATTAAAATAAGTAGTGAGGATATAAAAGTTAAATATTGTATTATAAATAATTTAATTGATATACTTTATAAAAAAAGCTTTGATTATTATCAACTATTTTAATATAATTTTTTGAATTAATTTAATTTTAATTAATTGCTATTTTTTGAATTCAACCAAACCTTTGACTATCTCTCAAATCAAGTCGCACTAAATTAAAGAGGAAAAGAAAAAAGGAAAGGAAACATTCTCGCCGTTTTTTCTATTTGCATTAATATTGTATTAGATTTTTAAAATTTAATATTTAATCAATTATGAGTCAAATCTAATTAGGTAATGATTGATGTGTGATTAACCTTAATCTTAAACAATTATATACATATACATCAAAGCAAACATCTGGTACCAATTTTAGTGGCACATCACAATTCATAAACAACTAGTATATATTATAAAACTAAAGATGATGCTTTCTTTCTTTGTATAAATCATCATGTTATTTTAAGTGGACCTAATTGTTGCCTTTTCCTTTTCAAATTCCCAAATACTATTTCATTACAAGAAAATCTTACTTAACAACTTAATTTGATTACGTCATGTGACATGCTTCCAACTTGGAATAGAACAAGAAACAAATAAGAAGAAGACCAAATGATTTGACTTGTAATGAATTATTAAACAAAAAGAATATTAACATAAATTAAAACTGTAGAAAATATTTTGCCCCGTGCAACTTTTTTGACATTATTAACTATATAAAAGAGAGGTGTTGAAATTAAGGAATGAATATTACTTATTTGTAGACTAAAACATGTAATATTAAGAAGATTGATGAGCTAATTGACTTGGATTTTGATTCTGAGACAATGATTCTAATGAAGGGGGAAACAAAGTAGAATGTTCGAACTGAATATTATCCAACAAAAATGAACAATTTTAGGTTGCATTGTCACTATTTATTAATACCCAAAGAAGAAAAAGGTTTGCATTGTCATTTTATCATTTAATCTACTCTCTTAATTAGTTTCAAAATATAAGATTATATATCTTTATCATATCTAAAAAAAATTATATTTTAAAACAAATATCGTATTGTTTAGCAAAATTTACTTAGAAACATGGTGTTTCCACATATATTTGTGTGTATTCTAAACAAATATAAATGAACCACGAGAAGTTTTAATAATTCTCTTCTTAATCCTTATCAAGGAGATTCATGGTTTAAATTTCCCAAGGGGTTTAATAATAGCTGTTCGGGAGCGTTTTACAGACCCTTATTTGGGCCGAAGGCTTAATATCAGAAAGGCTTGAGAGGCCGATGGGCCGAAGCCCATAAAGATGTTAGAGATGTTCGGGTCGGCAATTGAGCCCTCCGGGGCCAGAGCCGAACCCAGTTTTGTGGTGTTCGGGGTCGGGTCTTCGAGTCCTTTGGGCCGAAGCTCAGATTGGGTTATAGGACCGTTTGGGTCTGCACAGTGGGCTCTCCTGCGTACAGAGTCTGGGTACCTATTCATATGCATATAAGGTAACTCCAAAGGTGGTGATGCGGTTGGACTCTACTTGCACCTTTTAAGGAGATTGTGTTGGACCCAAGTTATGGTAACTACCATACGCTAGGAGTCCTAATCCGACTGGGAGAAGGATTCTAAGGTGGTGAGTACTATAAATACAAGGCCTAGGTTATCATTATGAGGTAATTCATACTTTTGAGCACTAAACACTTAGCCTCCATTGTTAAACCTTGTAACGGCCTGTACTTATTCTCACACCGGAGCTATCCCCCAGCGACACAAGCCGTCAAGCTTCTGTGTGATCTGTTACTGTACAGGTTCTAGCGCGTGGATTCTGTGATTGGACGCGCCGACGAAACCTGGCGTTAACATTGGCGCTAGAAGGAGGGCTTTAGTGCTTAAACAATCACAATCAGATTCTTTTCCGGCAAGAAACTATGGCGAGCGTGGAGTATGCAGTTTCCGACCAGGAAAAGGCCAAGTCGCACCAGACCACTCAAGTGAGAGGGTTGGTGAAGGACAGACTGGGTTCCAGAATTCAGGACGATCAGAGGGAGCCGGCTGGCTCCCCCCGGAGGCGGCTCTTTCACGAAAGCCAACTTACCCCCAACCAGGCTAGTCGGATGGACGAAGCTAACTCACGAGAACTGGAGGCGCATGAAAAAAGTCGTAGCCAAGGTAGACGAGACCAAAGAGAATTCATCCTGCAGAAGAAGATAGAGCAGAACAAAGATGTCATGATGGCCCTACGTCTTCAGCAGGCGGAGCTAGAACTATAGATTGCTAACGTGGTCGAGGAGCAAGAGGCATCCTCTAAAAGGCGTAGGCTCCGCAACCGGTCTCGGTCACCCAGAAGGGGAGAGGCTGAAAGGGAGAGGAGTAGATACCGAAGCCGTTCTAGAGACGGCCGAAACCGGAGGAGGAGCCGATCAGCCGGACGACGGTCAGAACACCCGGGCAGGTCTGGACAGAGGAGGGGAGACGAGATTCCCGAACGTGAGAGGGACAGACCCCGATTGTCCCCTCACGAAGGAGAGTCCGACCCCCTCGCTCAAAGGGTAGCTGAATTGGAGAAACTGCTGTTGGCCAAGAGCCCAACGGAGGTGCCCTCGGCCTGTTTAGGGTCACCCTTTTCGCCAGAAATTAATCAGGAGACAGCGGACCCCAAAAGGAAGATGCCCCCGATGGAGACTTATGACGGGCTGGGGGACCCTTACGACCATTCTGATGGATATGACAGGTTGATGACTTATTATGGCCACTCTGATGCGGCCAAGTGTCACATGTTCGCTACTACCCTGAAGAAGAGTGCCCGGGAATGGATGGGAACCTTGGCGTCGGGGTTGATAAGTTCGTGGAAGGACCTTCGGGAAAAGTTTCACGCACGGTTCGGGAGTAATAAGAGACGGGAAAAGATCACAGCATCCCTCATGCAGGTTAGACAGAGACAAGATAAGAGCCTGGGGCAGTATGTTAAGAGGTTTCGAGAGGCTGTGGGGTCGGTGGCGGAGCTAAATTCCCCACAAGCCTTGGGATTCTTCACAACGGGGCTAGACATCGGAAAATCAAAGAAGCTGATGAAGGACCTGGTGATCAACCCCCCGGCCGACCTAACAGAAGCCTTCTACAGGGCCGAGGGACACATAGCGATCGAGGAGGCGATGGGGAATTTCAAGCCATCAGCCCAATTATACGAGAAATCCAGAGATCGGGATAAACAGAGTTATCAAAAGTCAGATAATCAGGGCAGGTCGGAAAGTTACAGTAAGAAGAACTACAACGGGGTAGGGTCGGGCAGTGGACGGCCACCCTTCCCAAACAAAAATGTTAACAAAGTGTACACCGCACTCAATATAGATCGGGCTAAGATACTGGAGGAGATGCAAAACAAGCCCTTTTTCGAACCACGCCAAACGATCCTGAAGTCGGGGAAGAGAGGTCGGAACAAGTATTGTGCGTACCACCAGAGTCGGGGTCACACGACAGAAGATTGCACTAACTTGAAAGACTTAATAGAAAAGAACATTCAGAACGGGCAATTGGTACAGTACGTAGTTGGCAGGGAAGGGTCGGAAGCCCCACAAGAGGAGAACAAAGAGCTCACCCGAGAAGCACAGCCGCAGCCGAACCCACAAGCCCGAGGAGTTATTGATGTGATATCGGGCTGGTCGGTAGGGCGTGTAACCGGTAGGAAGAGGAGTGGGCATCTCGAAGCCGTACTGTCACTAGCTGGCTCTTCACCCAGAAAAGACAGGCCATATTCAGGCACAACCATCTCCTTCTCAGATGACGACTACCCTACTGAACATATTGAACCGCACGACAGGGGAACTGGTGATAACGGCTCAGGTCGGGCCAGTGGACATAAAGAGAATGATGATCGACAACGGGTCCTCGGTCGACATACTCTACACACATGCCTACCAGAGGATGGAGTTGGGAGGAAAGAAGATGGAATTGGGAGGAGAGGGCCCATTATACGGTTTCAATGGCGACCTGGTTCATGTGTCAGGCACGATAGAGTTACCAGTCAGATTCGGCACGGCCCCTCAACAAACAAAAATTATGGTAAAATTCTTTGTCGTACAAGTGGATTCGGCTTACAACGCCATCTTGGGAAGACCTACTTTAGCGGCACTGCAGGCAGTCACGTCTATACCCCACTTCAAAATCAAGTTCCCAACACCGAACGGGATAGGGGAGGTAAAAGGAGATCTCGATATTGCCCGAAGGTGTTATCGGAATACCTTGATTTCTTCAGGGGTCGGGGTTAGTAAGCAGAAACAGACGATGACCATCGAGATAGAGCCGTTCACTGAGGGAAATACTGAACAAATGGCCTTATCGGCAGAGGAAATGGAGGATGTCGAGTTAATACCGGGGAATCCAGACAAACTGATCAAAATCGAGGCGGGATTAACCGAACAGCTGCGAACGGGTCTAGTGGAATTGCTTCGGGTGTACGCCGACATCTTCGCATGGGAACCCAACGACATGCCCGGGGTAAGCGAAACAATAGCATTGCATAGGCTTCATACTGACCCGAAGAGAAAGCCAGTGATACAGAAAAGAAGGACCTTCGCCCCAGAAAGACAGAGGATCATAGACGAAGAGGTTACAAAACTGCTAGAGGCAGGGTTCATCTTTAAGATCGACTATCCCGAGTGGCTGGCGAATGTGGTATTGGTTCAGAAGCAAAATGGGAAGTGGAGGATGTGCATCGATTACACGGACCTGAATAAGGCATGCCCTAAAGATTTCTATCCCTTACCCAACATAGACCAGTTAATTGATGCCACTTCGGGGTACAAAATGTTAAGCTTCATGAATGCTTTTTCGGGATATCACCAAATCTCGATGCATAAGGAAGATATCCCGAAGACCAGTTTCATCACACATCGGGCTATATATGCGTACCGAAAGATGACTTTTGGACTGATGAACACAGGGGAAACCTATCAACGGATGATGAACTTCGTATTCAGGAAACAGCTGGGGCGAAGTATGGAAGTGTACGTGGACGACATGATCGTCAAGAGAATGTCAGTCCGGGATCATCTGGAGGATTTAGCAGACTGCTTCAAAATAGTAAGGCAACACAAACTAAGACTGAACCCGACCAAATGCACCTTCGGACTGGGTTCAGGGAAATTTCTGGGATACTGGGTCAGTAAGAGGGGAATTGAGGCCAACCCGACAAAGATCTCGGCGATCTTAGACATGAAATCTCCGAAGACATACAAAGATGTTCAAAGGTTGACGGGCCGAATAGCTGCCCTTCGGAGATTCGTGTCAAGGTCAGCTGAGAAATGTCTCCCCTTTTTTGACACTCTAAAAGGTCCGAAAAATGATAAGAGTTTCCAGTGGACTTCAGAATGCGAAGACGCGTTCCAGGAGATCAAGAGGTATCTAAGCTCGGTACCATTATTAATGAAACTGACCCCCTCAGAACCTTTATACCTATATTTGGCTGCCAGACCGATGGCGGTAGGGGTGGCGCTGGTAACAGATAAGGGAGGAAAGCAGTTTCCGGTATATTATGTCAGCCATGTTCTTCGGGACGCAGAGACGAGATACCCGAACCTGGAAAAGTTTGCCTACGCACTCATAATTGCCAGTAGAAAACTCAGGCAATATTTCCAAGGTCGTTTGATAGTGGTCTACACGGATCAGCCTTTGAAGAAGATTTTGCACAAGCCCGAGGTATCAGGTCGGTTGGTCGCATGGGCGATGGAGCTAACACAGTTTGCTATAGAATATCATCCCCGAACGGCTATCAAAGGGCAGACACTGGCAGACTTCGTGGTAGAGTGTTCTTTCACCAAATCGGAGGTGAGTATAGTGGCCGAAAACAAGCAGGACAGACCGCATGGACTTTATACGTGGATGGATCATCAACTTCGGATGTCAGCGGAGCAGGGGTCATCCTGACAAGTCCTAAAGGGTTCAAGGTGCAGCAAGCTATTCGGTTTGGTTTTAAGGCCACAAACAACGAAGCAGAGTATGAGGCCATCTTAGCAGGGATACGATTGGACCGAAGCCTAGAGGTACAGAGATTGATCATTTACAGTGATTCACAGCTGGTGGTCAAGCAGTTATCGGGGGAGTACGAAGCTCGGGGGCCAGGATGACCAAATATCTAGCTGAGGTAAATGATAAGCTTATATACTTCACATCGCACAGTTGTCAGGGGGTGGATCGGTCAGACAATACAATAGCGGATGCCCTGGCGAGACTGGTAACTACTGAAGCAAGAAACTTCGATGGATCAGTGTACTTGGAGGTTCTGGAAAAGCCCAGTGTCCCGAAGACAGAAGTCCTAGCCTTGGACCGACTCAATTGTTGGCTCACACCTTACATCACATACTTGGCCGATGGGACCCTCCCTTCGGACCGAATCCTAGCCAGGCAAGTCAAACATCGAAGCTCAAACTTCGTCCTCATAGAAGGAGACCTATATCGAAGGGCCTTTAGCTCACCACTGCTCAAATGCTTGACTCCTTCAGAGGCAGACTACACACTTCGGGAGGTGCATGAAGGGATCTGTGGAGATCACATGGGAGCGAAGTCACTAGCACATAAGATTTTGAGGCAGGGGTATTACTGGACAACTATCTATGCCGAAGCAAAGGAATTAGTTAGGAAGTGCCCTAAGTGTCAGCTAAACAGAAACGTTCCGCATCAACCGCCTGAAGAGCTCTATTCGGTCTTATCCCAAATTCCATTCGCTGTATAGGGAATCGATATCCTGGGTCCTCTACCAAAAGCTAAGGGACAAGTTAGCTTTGTGATCGTGGCTATTGATTACATGACGAAGTGGGTCGAAGCCAAACCACTGCAAAAGATCACCAAGTAGGAGTGTATGAAGTTTCTTAAAGAAGGAGTAGTCTACCGGTTCGGTATCCCGATAGCAGTAGTCTCAGATAATGGCAGACAGTTCGTGGGATCAAAATTTGAGGGCTTTCTGAAGGAGTTAAGCATCCAACACCGCAAGACTTCGGTGGCCCATCCTCAGTCAAACGGTCAAGTGGAAGTGACCAATCGAACACTACTCAATGGGATAAAGCGCAGATTGGACGAGTTAAAGGGTCGGTGGCCCGAAGAGCTGCCATCCGTTTTGTGGGCGTACCGAACTACTCCAACGATAACAACCGGAGACTCTCCATTCAGGCTAGCATTTGGGACTGATGCTCTCATTCCAGTCGAGATCAGATCCCCCACCCTTCGAGTCAACCAGTACAAAGAGCTATACAATGAGGAAGGATTGAGAACGAATTTAGATCTGCTAGATGAAGTTCGGGATTCGGCTGTGATGAGGTTGGAAATCTATCAGCAACGAACAGCCCGACAATATAATCGGAAGATAAAACCTAGGAGGTTTTCGGTAGGAGATCTAGTCCTCCGGGAGTCGGAGGCTTCAACCCCCCAGAACACCGGCAAGTTAATGCCTAACTGGGAGGGGCCTTATGAGGTGGTAGGAGTGCCGAAGCCAGGAACATACCGACTTCGAGCAATGGACGGTTCGGAAATAAAAAATACATGGCACGCTGGAAGACTTAGAAAGTTTTACCAGTGATAGTTATGTTATTCTTATTCTTACCCATGTAACCGATTCAATCTAAAGGATATAAATGAAAGTTTTTATTCCTGTCAATATTTAACTTCATCTATATACATATATTTTATTATTACCCGAACAGACACACTTCGGGCACTAACCGTTCAAGAGGTTCGGAGAGATACCACTGATCGAGATAAGTCCCGCAACATAACTGACTGAGAGTTCAATAAATTCATAAAGTACAAATCTCGGGTACCATCCGATCAATAGGTTCGGAAAAACACCACTGATCGAGCTAAGTCCCGAGTATAACTGTTGGACCCTTCAAGATCAGATAAAATCTAAGGACAATCCGATCAGAAGGTTCGGGTGGACATAATTGATCGAGATTAGTCATAAGTAAAACTGATAAGAGACATTCAGGGGCCAAAAGTATATCTCATTTATACTTTAGAAAAATTTTACAAACCCAATCGCCTACGATTCGGGCAAAGTACATTCAAAAAAAATCCTAAGTATCTACTTTGCAAGGGAATCGTCTTCGGCTCCAGACTCGTCATCAGAAGAGTCAAGGATGGAGATATCGAGCCCAGCAGCCATCAGCTTTGCCTTAGCCTTCTCTCGATAAGTCTCATACCCTTCCCCAAATTGGGCTAGGACCTTATCATTCAGGGCTTCAGATTCTTCGTATTCGGCGATGGCCTGCTGTCGGTTCTCGACAACCTTCTCAGGAAATGTGTTGACGGTAGCAGTCAAAGTGTTGTTCTCCTTGATCAAGAACATCATCTTGTTGTTCATCTCGGAGTACTTGTCTGTAATACTGTCAATAGCATTCTCCCGATCCTTGACCTTCTGAAGCAGATGATCCTTCTCTGCCAGAAGAGTGTTGTGATGATGCTCCAGCTCTTCGATCCGGTCTTCTCTCGGACCGCCCTAATTTGGGTCTCAACATGAGAATCCTGTTCCTTCTTCAGGTCCGACCGCAGACCCCGAACGTCAGCCTCAAGCAACTCTATTTCCGTCCCCAGCTGAACTTCTTTCTTTGTGGCTCGAGCGAGGGGAGGGATGGCTCGGGCTAGTATACTGTTGGCCTGCAGTGAACACATACATCAGTACAAAAAGTAAAAGTTAAACTTAATAGCAGCAATCAGATTGGCAAAAGGAATTACCTGTGTCTGAGCTCGAATGTAGGCCACCAAGAACTGATCAGAAGAATACCTCTTAAACCGCTCGTCATCACCCGGAAGTTTGAAGTGATCGAAGAGGGTAAAAGGGAAGACCTCTGATGGGCTCTTGGGCCAACAAGTAGTCAGTGACCCTTGGGAAGAGCTGGGCCCGGAAGAAGGGGTGGCGGCATGGTCCGAACCAGGGACCACCATATGTCCCGTCGGGTGGTCGCCACCCTCCGACAATTAAGGTTTTTTGGGTGGGGGTTCGAGAGGAACTTCTTCGGTGTCCTCTGAATCCTCAATCACCTCGGTCGAAGGAGGGGGCGGCGGTGGAGTCGGCTTCGGTATGGAATGTGGAGGGGTTTTTGCAGGCGCTTTGATGGCCGGTTTGGAGGGCTTCTTGGACTTCTTCAATAAAGCCGCCTTCTCCGCGCTGCTCATCTTCTGCGCCCCCTTCTGAGTGGTCGGGGGCTCGGGACCCGAAGTGGACCCCAGTGACAACTCGCTGATCGGGACCATATCCTCCTCAGGAGCGTCGTTAGTCACTGCGGGTCGGATGAACCCGGTTGTGATGGTGGTGGGGATAAAGGCGTCGACGACGCCCTCGGGCTTGAAAATGGTCACTGCATGGAGACAAAGGGGTTAAGACATGGAATGCTTATCAGAAAAGGAGATAAAACAAAGAAAAACAGTAGGTACTCACAGCCATGTTTGTACAACCAGGCTTCGTCCATTAGAAGCCCTAGATTCCACTGGGTTTTCTTTCATTGTGTTTAAAACGTCTTGAAGGCATCGGCCCGGCCCTTCGGGAACTTAGAAATCTTGGCCGCCTGGTCGGCTAGATGAGCCCAGGAGGGAAGGAGCTGAAGGTCGGATCCCTTGGCAAAAAACCACTGTTCGTGCCACCCCTTGTTGCTCGAAGGGGTTTTGATCGGGACGGTGCGGTTGGGGCGTCTGTTGAGCTGCCGAAGACCGGGCTCTTTTGAATTGCTGACGGTAAACAGAGCAAAGAACAGATCAAGCCCGGGAGTGAGTCCCACCTCTTGGCAGATGGCGATGAAAGAAACTAGGTGGATATACGCGTTCGGCACGAGTTGCGCGAACCCGACTCCGATGAAGGTCAAGAAGGAAGAAATGAAGTTGTGAAGGTGGAACCGAAACCCGTACTTCAAAACGTACAGGGGGACGGCCACCCATTCACCCTCGGGCCTCCAAAACATATTCTCATCGGGCCGAGGGATCCTGAGTTTGTATTCTTTAGGTATTTTAAAAAGGGCTCGGATATCGGAGACCTGAGAGGGGGTAATGGTAGATGGAATGTGGAGGTGGGAAAACTCCTCCGAGGAGTGGTAGGCGTTTCGAATCCTAGTCTCAGCGTCTACCGGAGTAGGCAGGGCGTTAGGAGTGGTGTCAGTTGGTACTACCGGTAGCTCAACTTCTACAAGGTCGCCGGTGGTAACGGTGGTGGCGATAGGCTCGGTGACCGGAAGGGTGTTGGAATCAGCCATTGGAATATGAGATCGAAGGGAATGTGATGCGACTGAGAAGTTTTGGAGAAGAAATGAACAAAAATAGCACTTAAACACTAAATAGAGTTGAGGAAAATGGTGAATAAAGAGGAGCAGTATCCTGCCGGAAATCGCCTTGCCGGAAAATTTGAAAGCAGAGGATTTGAGAAAGAGGAGTCAGTAAAGGTGATAATGAGGGGGAAGTGGGGTTTTTATAAGGAGTATGACACGGAACCCCAGGGCGGCTATTAAATGCTTAAGGTGGGTCCAAGCGTGAAAAGGCGTGCAATGTTTCAAATATCTATAACAGACCGTTGGACTTCCCCAAGCAGCTCATCATTAGCCATCGTGACCGTTCGAGGCCCTGGCCTTCCAAGTCTCTAATTATAAATACGTTATGATCAGAGACTGGGGGGCAATATTCGAGAGCGTTTTACCGACCCTTATTTGGGCCGAAGGCTTAATATCAGAAAGGCTTGAGAGGCCGATGGGCCGAAGCCCATAAAGATGTTAGAGATGTTCGGGTCGACAATTGAGCCCTCCGGGGACAGAGCCGAACCCAGTTTTATGGTGTTCGGGGTCGGGTCTTCGAGTCCTTTGGGCCGAAGCCTAGATCGGGTTATAGGACCATTTGGGTCTGCACAGTGGGCTCTCCTGCGTGCAGAGTCTGGGTACCTATTCATATGCATATAAGGTAACTTCAAAGGTGGTGATGCGGTTGGACTCTACTTGCACCTTTTAAGGAGATTGTGTTGGACCCAAGTTATGGTAACTACCATATGCTAGGAGTCCTAATCCGACTGGGAGGAGGATTCTAAGGTGGTGAGTACTATAAATACAAGGCCTAGGTTATCATTATGAGGTAATTCATACTTTTGAGCACTAAACACTTAGCCTCCATTGTTAAACCTTGTAACGGCCTGTACTCATTCTCACACCGGAGCTATCCCCCGGCGGCACAAGCCGTCAAGCTTCTGTGTAATCTGTTACTGTGCAGGTTCTAGCGTGTGGATTCTGTGATTGGACGCGCCGGCGAAACTTGGCGTTAACAATAGTATAAAGGTTTTCGTTCATAAAGTTATAATATTTTGATGACAAATAAATAATTATGAATAATAGATATAAAATGATGTGGTTGTTTGTGATTGGTTATTATTATTAGGTCCACTCATATATGTTGGATCATCAACTAATTACACTTTCTTACATCATTTTGTAAATTAGTTTTTGTAGATTCTTTTGTCATCTTAGCGATATTCGGTAAAATTTTCAATTTTGTAAAATTAAGATTAGATTACTAAAAGACCTGTAATAATCTATTCAACCCCCTTCTAGATTATTATTGGACTTTCAATTGGTATCAGAGCGGCGTTCTTTAACTTGTTTGTTAAGTAGACATACCTAAGAGTAGATCCATGGCATACAATATTACTATTTGCAGAGAAGGACTATCAATGTCCATACCTCTACTATTTGATGGCACCAACTTTGCCACCTGAAAAAAAACATATTCAAAATCTATGCCAAATCTCAAGAAATCAAAATTTGGTGTGCCATCGAACGAGGTGTAAATGTTCCAACAAACATTCAAGGAGAAAAGACTGTCGAGAAAGATATCTTCATCTCTTAAGAAGAAGAGACTATGAATATAGCATCTCAGCTGAACAAGTATTAACAAGTGCCTCGATTGAAAAAGAATACAAAAGAGTCAGCAACTGCAAAAATGCAAAAGAAATTTGGGAAAAATTGATTTTAACCTATGAAGGTACCAATCATATCAAAGAAACAAGAAAAGATGCATTAATCCAAGAATATGAAAGCTTCAAGCTTAAAGAAGGAGAAAAGATTATTGATATGGAAGCACGTTTTCCCAGAATAATTGATGAACTAGAGCAATTGGGAAAGGCCTACACTACAATTGAGAAAAATAGAAGAATTCTCAAAGCTCTTCCATCCATCAAGAAAATGAAGGTTACAACCAATCAAGAAAATGCATGATCTAACCACATATCCTATGGATAATCTCATTGGAAATCTTCGTGCCCATGAAGTCGATATGCTAGTCGAAAAAGTCGGATCAGACACAGATCTCAAAAAGAAAGGAATTGCTTTCAAAGCCCTTCTGGTAGACCAAGAAAGCGACGATGAAGAACTCCCAAGTCTAGACAACTATGAAGATGCTCTACTGTCCAAACAACTTAGGAGAGTGATTCAAAGTAAGGCAAGAAAATATGGCAAAGGCTTTATAAAGACAAACAACAACTTCAACAACTTCAAGAGCAAAAAAAATTTAAAGCCTAAGACGCAAGGAGAAAATTTCAAAGCAAATAACAACAGCTTCAGGAATACTAACTCAAATGAAAACACTTGATTTGAATACAAGCAGCCTGGACACTTTAAAAAGGATTGTCCAAAACTGGTCAACAACTAAGTTATTGTAGATGAGGAAGGATGAGATCCAAGTAACGAGGAAGAAACTTTTGAAAAAATCGAAGAAGTTGTAAATCTCTATTTAATGTTAGACAATGAGTCATCACCAAAATCTGAAGTAAATTCTGAACACCAATTGCATAGCACCTCATTTTCTGCATATACTTTAGGAAACATAAATGAAGATCCTTATGAATTATAAGATGTTTACAGTCACTTATATAGAAATAATGAATTAATAAAAGAAGAATTAGAAAGCTTAAGAAAAATAAACAAAAGCTGTGAAATTGAAAATGCTAACTTAATTATCACCAATGAAAGTTTAAATGAAGTAAATGAAGAATTAAAAAATTTTAAGAGAATAAATAAAAATCTTGAAATAGAAAATTCATCACTTATTATCTCAATTGAAAATCTTGAAATTAAAAATTCAACACTTGTTGTAATTAATGAAGATACTCAAGTACAAGATCAAGCGGTAATTGAAGAAATTAGAAATGAAAATTCTCTTTTAAAATTAGAAATAGAAAAACATAGTTCCACAATTGAAAATTTAACTAAAGAACGTGAAGATTTGAATACTATAATTTATAAATTTATAAAAGGAAAAGAAAATCTTGATGTCATTTAAATCAAAAAAAAATATAGTTTTCATAAAGAAGGTTTAGGATATACTGGAGAAACGAGTAAATTAAAAGATAAAGGATTATATCATTTTAAAATTAAAGAAAAAGAAAGTCATATATCTCCCTTTACCAAATGCTCCTATTGTAACAAAAATGGTCATTCCTTTTATATGTTCAATGCTAGAAATGAAAACTATAAAGGAAAAATGATTTGGGTTCCCAAAGGAACATATACTGCACCAACTATCACAAGAAAAGAATTTCATATACAGAATTTTCATACTTCTCATAATTCAGTTACTCATAGAATGCTTATTTTTACTAAAACTAATTATCATATGCCAAGTTTTGTAAAGGAAACCTCAAGTGTTCCTTATACAAAATGGAAAACTCACCTAAAGGACCCTTCATATTAAAGGGTACCAACTTGTAAAATTAGCACATACATTGCAGGTATGTCTTGCAGCTGATCTGAACAAAAGCAAATGGTATCTTGATAGCGATTGCTCAAGACACATGACTGGCGACAAACCAAAATTGAAAAATCTACAAGCTACAGACTTTGGTGAGTTAACTTTCGGAGATAACAACAAAGGTAAAATAATTAGAGTTGGAAGTATTGGTAATAACCACATAACCATCTCTAACATTCAGTTAGTCACTAGACTCAGGTTTAATCTTCTATCTATCACTCAATTATGTGATAATAGTTTTAAAATATCCTTTAGTACACATAATTGCTCTATCTTTAATCAAACTGGTAAATTAATTTTATTTTGTCCTAGATATCAAAATGTGTATACTTGTTACTTAGATGCATATTCTCATTTAGATAACATTTGTCTTGTATCTGCAAATGAGAATCCTTGGCTATGGCATCGTAGACTAGGACACATCAACATGAAACTTATAAATAACATTTCTTCTAAAGAACATGTTCGTGGTCTTCCTAAATTAAAATTCTTAAAAGATCACATATGTGAAGCTTGTGAGTTGGGAAAATAAATTCATGCATCACGTAAACCTAAATTTACTGTGTCAACTTCTAGACCTTTAGAACTGTTACACATGGACCTTGTTAGTCCTATCCCTAAACATAGCATGGGTGGTGTTGTATACATTCTAGTTTTGGTTGATGATTATTCACAATTTACATGGGTTGATTTTCTAAAATTTAAAAATGAGGCTATTAACTCATTTTTTACCTTCTGTAAAAAGATTCAAAATCAACAGGGAAGCTCTATTGTCTATATTCGATCTGATCACGGAAAAGAATTTGACAATTCTGATTTTATTATGTTATATGATGAGAACGGTATAAGTCATAACTTCTATGCTCTTTATACACCACAGTTAAATGGTGTAGTTGAAAGGAAAAATCGTTCTTTGCAAGAAATTCCTAATACCATGTTGAATGAATATCGTCTTCCAAAATATTTATGGGCTAAAGCTGTGGCAACATCATGTTATATTTTAAACAGATTTTTATTAAGACCTATTTTGCTCAAAACTCCCTATGAGCTTTATTATAAAAGAACTCCAAAAATAAACTAATTTTGTGTTTTTGGGAGCAAATTTTTTATTCTAAATACCAAATGACATTTATTAAAATTTGATCCCAAATCTAGTGCTGGAATATTTCTTGGATACTCTCTTAATAGTAAAACATACAAAGTTTTTAACAAAAGAAGTCTATTTGTGGAAGAATCAATGAATGTGACTTTTGATGAAACTCAGCCTCCTCCAAAATATAAAGAGCTTGTTGACAGTGATGTTGTCATTGAAGATATTCTAAGAAATATAGAACAACCAAAAACTAGATAATGCATCTCTTCCTATTGATTGGAATCCCCTTGAAAACCCAAACCCTCAGTTAAATGATTTGCCCAAGGAGTCTCGCATAATTGGTAATATTGATAAAGGGGTTATCACTAGATCACAAGCACATAATCTAGCTGGTCACTTATCTTTCTTGTCTTAAATTGAACCTAAAAATATAAAAGATACTTTACTTGATGAAGACTTGATAATAGCTATGCAAGATGAACTTGAACAATTTACTAGAACAAATTATTGGAGTTAGTTCCACAACCCGAAGATGTTTCAATTATTGGAACTCGGTGGGTGTTTCGTAATAAACTTGATGAAACTAGAACTGTTGTACATAATAAGGCAAGAATAGTTGCACAAGGATATAATCAACTGTAGGGTATTGACTATGATAAAACATATGCTCTTGTTGCTAGAATTGAATCTATTCGTATGTTATTAGCATTTGCATGTCATAAAAATTTTTAAGTTGTTTCAAATGGATGTCAAATATTCTTTCTTGAATAGTGTCATAGAATAGGAAGTTTATGTTAAACAACCTCCTAGTTTTGAAAATTTTAGTCATCCTAAATATGTATATAAATTACATAAAGCTTTATATGGTTTAAAACAAGCCCCCAGAGCATGGTATGATTGACTGAGTAAATTTTTGCTAAATAATGGTTTTAAACAGGGTACTGTTGATACTACATTATTTACTAAAAATAAGGATGATGATATTATGGTAATTCAAATATATGTTGATGATATTATTTTTGGTTCTACTGAAATTACTATGTGCAATGATTTCTCTGAAAGTATGAGTAAAGAATTTGAAATGAGTATGATGGGAGAATCAAATTTCTTCCTCGAAATGCAGATCAGAAAAAGGAGAAAAAGGTATTCATATATCTCAATCTAAATATTGTAAAGAAATGATCAAGAAATTTGGCTTAGAATCTGCAAAACCTCTTAATACTCTTACGTCAACTACTGATAAATTAACTGCTGATGATATGATGACCCCAAATCCGGGTATCTTCCAACCCGATAGATGTTGCTTCACGGTGCTACAGTTCACACATACATTTAATTGAAATACCTCAAAAGAGTGAATATATCTTCTATATATTACAATATAATATTTTGTTTCCCAGGTTCTTTGTAACCATTACATATGTTCTTCGTTATAGTATCATATAAATAAAAAATTTATACTATACTATTATAAGACAACTACTTGTCCATCTTAGCCTTTCCTTTATCCTTACTGGATTCTTCGGTCCGTTCATTCTTAGCTGTATTCATATGGTTCAAGCAAGAGTGAGCATAACTAGCTCAACAAGTATAACAATTTCATTTAAGTAATATGTTTGAATCATATAAATATATATCTTCAATAACTAAATCAATAGTTATGAAGTACTATAGATAATTTAAAATAGCACTTCTCTTTTCTGTAAAGTGTTCAACAATGAATAACATCTGTTAAACCTTGATTTTGGTCCAAGACCTTGAGCATTTCATTCTTTATTTAAAAAGGACGACCTGGTACCAAGTTCGTAAGTCTGACATTTCTTACGAGCACGTCTAGGTGATCAGCTTATAATACTCTATGTGTAT